>CM042844.1:1479594-1594349 GCA_023653725.1 Bungarus multicinctus
CTTAAAACTGGCCACTTGCTCCACTCAGTCTCCATGGATAAGCAAGGGCTGGAGGTCTGATCTGTTCCTTCTATAGTCCAACATAAGCTCCTTGGTCTTATGGGGGTTGAGGACCAAGTTATTGTCTCCACACCACAAAAGCAACCGTTGGTCCACCTCATCTCGGTAGGCAGACTCATCCCCTCCTGGAGATGAGTCCCACCACTGTTGCATCATCTGCAAATTTAGCAATAGTTTCTATTTGCTCTGCTGGAGACTCCCGGCCTTTGCCCTTTCCGCTCCCTTTCTAAACCGGTTTGACTCCCCTTTGCATTGTCTCCACTTAATGTCTCTGGAGATCGTCAGTCCTCTAGTCCTGGTTGTCCCAAAGGTGCTTTTTTTTTCTAGAAGCAATTGGACTTTCTGTTTTTTTCCTTTCAGCTCAGAGTTGAAGATGAAAAGCGAATCATTTTCAAAGAAAAAAACCAGGAAGTCCACCTGCTTCCTGAAAAAGCATCTTTGCATCAGATCTGGTTAGTGCTTGGAGGGCTGTAGGATAGGGGTGGTGGGGGCCAAATGCCACTTAAAAAGGGGAGCTTGGGCTTACTGAGGGACTGAGGGGTCCTTGGTGCTCCCGGAGCTTAGCTGTGTTCTTGTAGACGTTTTGTGACCCAACTTGCACCCAACTTGCACCCAACTAGGGAACATCATCAGTGCTAGGATTAGGTGATGCCACCTAATTTGGGTCATGAAACGTCTGCAAGGAAACCACCAAACACATCAAGGATCCTATTCTCCTCCTCCTCCTCCTCCTCTCCTCCTCCTCCTCTTCCTCCTCCTCTTCCTCCCCTTAAAACCCACCTCCCTTCTAGCACTGATGATGTTCCCTAGTTGAGTCATGAAACGTCAGCAAGAAAACCACCAGGGTCAGAGCACCGAGGATCCCATAGTCATTGCTTTTTCCTCCTCCTCCTCTTCTCTCTTCTCCTTTCTAGCACTGACAATATTCCCTAGTTGGGTCATGAAATGTCTGCAAGGAAACCACCAAGCTCAGAGAGCACCAAGGATCCCATAGTCTTCCTCCCTCCCTCCCTCCCTTCCTCCTCCTCCTCCTCCTCTTCCTCTTCCCTCTTCTCCTTTCTAGCACTGACAATGTTCCCTAGTTGGGTCATGAAATGTCTGCAAGAAAACCACCAAGCTCAGAAAGCACCAACCCCGCCTCAGTCCTTCTCCTCCTCTCCACAAAGCCCTCTCCCTTCTAGCACTGATGGTGTTCCCTAGTTGGGTCATGAAATGTCTGCAAGGAAACCAGTGTTCTGACCCAGCTTTAGCAGAACCAAGAAACAGACTCCTTGTCCCGAAAACTCCCCTCTTTATTTAGCTACTGTGAATTCATGGCATTCCCACACAGAAAAATCCAGGCAATAATCCTCCCAAGGGTGAACTGCAAGAACAGACTTTACCAGTCCCTGGATAATTGCCAGACCAGAGAGCTTCCAGTCCCAAAACTGTGAATTGATTCCTGGCAAGGAGTCTCTGAGGTAAGGCACAAACCACGATACGCAAATCTTCATAATAATAAGCAGAACAAATTGTCTCCTGCAAACACTACTCCTCTTTTGCCTCTATTTAACCTCCAGGGAGGGGCCATTCAACATCCATGTGTGCCTTTCCTTCCGAGTCGGCCCCGTTCCTTAGTTGTTCTCCTCTCCTCACAGCTCTGTGCATACGCACATCTAGAACAGGCTCCAGCTGCTCTTCTTCCCTACTGATCTCTGACTCCGAAGGCAGCTGAAAACCGTCGGACGGCCCTGGCCCCACCTCTGCCTCCAACGCAGAGCATCCATGAGAGCCTTCCCCAGACTCCAGGACCGGCCCCTGTTCCTCCTCATTGTCACCAGCTCCACTGGCAGCTGGTGGGCCACAACAGGCAGCACGAAAGACCCACCCCTCCCCTCCTCCTCCTTCTCCTCCTCCACCTCCCCTCAAAACCCATTTCCTTATAACGCTGATGCTGTTACCTAGTTGGGCCATGAAATGTCTGCAAGGAAATCACCAAGCTCAAGGAGCACCAGGGATGGGATTCTACCCGTTCGCACCTATTTGCTAGAACCAGTTGTTAACCTTCTAAGCAGTTGGGAGAACCGGCTGTTAGAAGAAATTACTGGGCTAATCCTGTAAGGAAGGCAGGAAGGAAACATTCTGGTGTTGCTTACAGAAACTGCCTCTCCGTTGACCCTTATTACATTCATGGCAGGACTGGACTTCCTGTCCCAGGAACTTCTCTGGAGTTTTTTTTCTCTCCTTTGCTGGTACTTTGCTTGCGTGGAGGGACCATTCCAAGTGACAATGGCACTGAAAAAAGTGACTTATGACCGTTTTTCACACTTATGACTGTTGCAGCATCCCCACATCACGAGAGGCCAGGCGAGGAGATGCGTGTCTCCATGTGAGTTGGCCACACCCAGCCAATACATGACCACCAAGCCACGCCCAGCCAGTCACATGACCACCAAGCCACGCCCACAACTAAGCCACGCCCACAGAACCGGTTGTTAAAAAATTTGAATCCCACCCCTGGGGAGCACCCAGGACCCCACAGTCCTAGACATCTTCCTCCTCCTCCTCCTCCGCACACCCCACCAACCTCTAGCACTGATGCTGCTCCCTAGCTGGGCCATGAAACGTCTGCAAAGAAACCCCCCAGCTGAGAGAGGAGCCCTGAGCTACACATATTCTCCGTTATTGAGGAACCGCCTCGAACGAACGATGCGGCTGCCGCCAATCAGAAGCATCACAAGGTCGCCATCCGTCCCCACCCACCAAGGAAAACTTTGCTGACCCTTTACCTGAGCATGCAGGTGTAGTTCCCCGTGTCGTTGAGCAGCGCCGGGCGGAACCAGAGCATGTCCTTCTCCTTGCTGATGTGGTTGTCGGGATGGCGGAAGTTGATGGGCTCCTCCAGGTCGTGGCCCTGCCCGATCCAGTACCAGATGAGGGTCAGGCCGGCCGAGTGGGCAGTGCTGTAGTTGTACTTCACAAAAGCCACAAAGAGCGGGCACTTGATCTTGGCCGGTTCCCCGCTGTACACCGGCTTGTGCTTCATGGTGTCGACCCCCCAGTCGTCGCAGCGCTCTGGAACGGAGCCCCCAGCCCCAAAAGAAGAGGATTAAATGCCGGTCACCTACATCAGATACTCTGGAGGCCAAAGCTGGCAGCAGAGTCGGACAGTAGTGAGGAGGTTGGGGAGTCCTGGAGGAGGAGGAAAGCTCGGACGAAGGCTCTGCGTCGGAGGCAGAGATGGGGCCAGGGCAGGCTGGCAGTCTCAGGGCTCAGACCGAAGCGAGGCGGGGGAGCTTCTGGAACGGGTTCCCAGCCTGTGCATGCGCAGGGCGACCGGAAGGCACCCAGACAAGGAATAATGGATGGAAAGTGATTCAAGCTGGAACTAAGGAGAAACTTCCTGACAGTGAGGACAATTAACCAGTGGAGCGACTTGCCACCAGAAGTTGTAAATTCTCCAACACTGGAAGTTTTTAAGAAGAGATTGGACAACCATTTTGTCTGAAGTGGTGTAGGGTTTCCTGCCTGAGCAGGAGATTGGACTAGAAGACCTCTAAGGTCCCTTCCAGCTCTATTGTATTGTATTATATTGTATTGCATTCTATTCTACTCTACTCTACTCTACTCTCCTCTACTCTACTCTACTCTATTATTTCTAATTCTATTCTATTCTATTCTTCATTCCAACATCCTATCCTATTCTATTTTCAATTCTATTTTCTATTCTATTCTATTCTTTCTAATTCTGTTCTGCTCTGTTCTTTCTAATTCTATTCTATTCTATTCTTTCATTCCAATATCCTATCCTATCCTATTCTATTTTCTATTCTATTCCTTCTAATTCTGTTCTGTTCAGTTCAATTCTATTCTATTCTATTCCAATTCCATTCATTTTTCTGTTCTATTCTGTTCTGTTCTGTTCTATTCTATTCCTTTTCTATTCTATTCTATTCTTGTTCTGGTTCTGTTCTATTCTATTCCTATTCTATTCCTGTTCTGTTCTATTCTACTCTACTCTATTCTTATTCTTATTCTTATTCCTATTCTATTCTTCTTCTATTCTTGTTCTATTCTATTCCTATTCTATTCTATTCCTGTTCTGTTCTGTTCTATTCTATTCTTTATTCCAATATCTATTCTATTTTCTATTCTAATTTCCTTTTTTTCCACGCTCTCCCGCATCGCCTCCAAGTCAGCGAGCCAACCGACCCCAAACCTCAAAGAGAAAAATCGGAATTAGCCGCACGTCTTGCAGCGAAGGCCAGGCTTAATCCCTGCTTTGGATGCTGTCCCTGTCTTGTGACGAGGCTGGGGGAGAGGAGAAACCTGGGGGGAGTAGGTCAGGAGCAAATCCTGGAGCTTAGCTCGCAGGAGGGGACGTGCGTGAGATGGCAAGGACAACCTGAAGAAGCCTTGGGACCCGGGGCTCACAGGGGTGGGGGGTGGGGGTGAAATTAAGAGGGGCAGAGAATGGGGGTCTCTCTCCTGGATATGTAGAGGGTGGGCATCAGGCTTATGTGACCTCAGGACAGCTGCAGCCTCTTCGAATGCCCTGAAAACCTCAGAGCTGGAAAGGGACCTCAGAGGTCATCCAGTCCAACCCCCTGCAAGATTCGCCCCACCCTTCCTCTCGGATGGAAGAAACCCTTCCCGCCCAGGAGCCTATTCCAAGAATGGAGTGGGGTTTTTTTCCCCCTATCCAGAAAGTTTACCCTGGGTGAAGCCAGCTTCACTTAACGACAGCGTGATGCGCTTATCAACTGCCACAATTTTGGTTAACAACGGTGGCAAGGAAGGTGGAAAAACGAGGCAAAACTCACTTGGGCGACTCTCTCACTCTCTGCTCTGTCTCACTTAGCAACAGAACCTTCGGGCTCCGTGGCGGTCATACCTCGAGGACTACCCATTGTAAAAGCAAACACTGTCGTTGGGGTCGTTGGCATCATTCTCACCATCAAATATTCCAAAACTTGCACAAGGTTGTAAATTGTACTCAGGCACAACAACGAAGAGGAACGGGCTGGTTTGGGGGAAGAATAAATCCTCCGCTTAAATAGGAAGGATTTATGTGGGCCAGAATACAAAGGCTCCTTGACTTACGACCGTAATGGAGGCCAAAATTTCAGTTGCTAAGCGAGACAGTTGTTAAGCGAGTTTTGCCCCACTTTACGACCTTTCTTGCCATGGGGGTTAAGCGAATCACTGCACTTGTGCAATTAGTTATACAATTGTTAAGAGAATTCGGCTTCCCCCGCTGAGTTTGCTGAAACCCTACCCCATTTCTGACAAGTGGCAGCCCAGTCTCTTCTTGAAAGCCTCCAGGGATGAAGCTCCCATAACTTCTGAAGGCAACTTCTGTTCCACTGAATATAGAATAACAGAGTTGGAAGGGACTTTGGAGGTCATCTAGTCCAACCCCCTGCCCAAGCATTATACCATTTCTGACAGAGGGCAGTCTGGTCTCTTCTTGAAGGCCTCCAGGGAAGAAGCTCCCACAACTTCCGAGGGCAACTTCTGTTCCATGGGTTGATTGTTCTCCCTGTCAGAAAATTCCTCCTTATTTCCAGGTTGAATCTCTCCTGGTTCAGTTTCCATCCATTATTCCTTGTCTGGCCTTCGGGTGCCTTGGAGAATAGCTTGACCCCCTCCTCCTCTCTGGGGCAGCCCCTCAAATATTGGAAGACCACTATCGTGTCTCCCCTGGACTTTCTCTTCCCTAGACCAGCCAGTTGGATCCTAACAGAATAACAGAGTTGGAAGGGACCTTGTAGGTCATCTAGTCCAACCCCGTCCTCCTCACCCAAGCAGGAGACCCTATGCCATTTCTAACAGATGGCAGTCCAGTCTCTTCTTGAAATCTTCCTGTGATGAAGCTCCCACAACTTCTGTTCCATGAGTTGATTGTTCTCCCTGTCAGAAAGTTTCTCCTTATTTCCAGGTTGAATCTCTCCTTGTTCAGTTTCCATCCATTGTTCCTTGTCTGGCATTTGGGTGCCTTGGAAAATAGCCTTCCTCCTCCCTGTGGCAGCCCCTCAAATATTGGAAGGCTGCTCTCCTGTCTCCCCTGGTCCTTCTCTTCCCTGGACTAGCCAGGCCCAGTTCCTGCAACCGTTCCTCGTATTTTTTAGTTTCCACTCCTCTAATCGTCTTTGTTGCTCTCTGGATGCATCTGTGAAATCACATGAAATTTGAACTACAATGTCCATAAATCTCAGCCAACTTCCTTCCACTCATCCTTCCCTCCCAGGGGAGAGATACAGCTGCATGAGAATCATTTTCCATCAGATTCATTAAGAGGAGTACAAGGTATGTTTTCTTGGCTGGGCCACCGGGCAATATTTTCATTTTCCAAAGCAGCCAACCTTCAGTTCCCTCTTTAATGACAGTTTGCTAATTGTCCCTCTGTCCACCTGGATTCCATAGCAACCTTTTTAAAAAAAAGAAGATTCTTCAGGCCTGGTACCCTTATATCTTTACGTTCCCCTTTAATCTCCTCTCTTATCAGCTCTTTGCTTCCCCCCCCTTTTAATCTCCTCTCTATCCGCTCTCTTTCGCTTGAAAGAAAAGTTCTCTTTGGAAGCCAAAACCTTAACAGGCACTAGGGAATCCTGACAATTTTCCAATTAGATAAATTAAATTTCCTCGCCATTTCCAGCTGGTTCAATATCTCTTCCTTGCATTATATTCTGGGCAACGCTTCTGATCACTTGTTTCTCAACCCCAGCAACTTTAAGAGAGGGGTGGGCTTCCACTCCCAGAATTCCCCATTTGAAATTGCTCAAGATTATCCACAAAGCTACAAAGATGATTAGGGGACTGCAGGATAAAACACACGACGAACAGTTGCAGGAATTGGGTATGTCTAATTTAAGGAAGAGAAAGACCAGGGGGGACAGGAGAGCATCTTCCAACATTTGAGGGGCTGCCACAGAGAGGAGGAAGGGGGTCAAGCTATTCTCCAAAGCACCCGAAGGCCAGACAAGGAACAATGGATGGAAACTGAACAAGGAGAGATTCAACCTGGAAATAAGGAGAAACTTTCTGACAGGGAGAACAATTAACCAGTGGAACTGCTTGCCACCAGAAGTTGTGGGGGCTCCATCACTTGAGACTTTCAAGAAGAGAGTGAACCGCCATTTGTCTGGAGTGAAACAGGGTCTTCCGCTTGAGCAGGGGGCTAGACTAGAAGACCTCTGAGGTCCCTTCCAGTGATGGAGCACACACAACATCTGACGACAAGGCGTTCCACTGAATATAGAATCACAGAGCTGGAAGGGACCTTGGAGGTCTTCTAGTCCAACCCCTTGCTCAAGCAGGGGATCCTATACCATTTCAGACAAGTGGCTGTCCAGTCTCTGAGCCCGCCATTTGTCAGAATTGATGTAGGGCCTCCTGCTTGGGTGGGGGGGGGGTTGGACTAGATGACCTACAAGGTCCCTTCCAACTCTATTATTCTGCTATTCTGAGGGGCTGCCACAAAGACGGGTATGTGTGTGTGTCAAATTCTTCTCTAAAGCACCGGAAAGCAGGACAAGAAGCAACGGAAGGAAGGAAGGAAGGAAGGAAGGAAGGAAGGAAGGAAGGAAGGAAGGAAGGAAGGAAAGAAAGAAAGAAAAAAAGAAAGAAAGAAAGAAAGAAAGAAAGAAAGAAAGAAAGAAAGAAAGAAAGAAAGAAAGAAAGAAAGAAAGAAAGAAAGAAAGAAAGAAAGAAAGAAAGAAAGAAAGAAAGATAGGGATGGATAGATAGATAGATAGATAGATAGATAGATAGATAGATAGATAGATAGATAGATAGATAGAGAGAGAGAGATAGATAGATAGGGATGGATAGATAGATAGATAGGGATGGATAGATAGATAGATAGGGATGGATAGATAGATAGATAGAAAGATAGATAGATAGATAGATAGATAGATAGATAGATAGATAGATAGATAGATAGATAGATAGATAGATAGATAGATAGATAGGGATGGATAGATAGATAGAAAGAAAGAAAGAAAGAAAGAAAGAAAGAAAGAAAGAAAGAAAGAAAGAAAGAAAGAATGGGGGAAATGGATGGAAACTAACCAAAGAGAGAAGCAACCTGGAATTGAGGAGAAACTTCCTAACAGTGAGAACAATTAGCCAGTGGAACAGCTTGCCACCAGAAGTTGTGGATAGCCCCTTATTTGAGATGGTACAGGGTCTTCTGCTTGAGCAGGGGGCTGGACTAGAAGACCTCTAAGGTCCCTTCCAAGCCTAGGATTCTATGATTATGGATGGGAGGGAGGGAGGAAAAATATGAAGGGAGGAATTAGGTAGAAGAAAACAGGAATGAGGGAGGAATTAGGGGGAAGAAAATAAATGGAAGGAAGGAAGGGAGGGAGGGAGGGAGGGAGGGAGGGAGGAAGGGAGGGAAGGAGGAAAGGAAGGGAGAGAGGAAGGAAGGAAGGGAGGGAGGGAGGGAGGGAGGGAGGGAGGAAGGATGGGAGGGAGGGAGGGAGGAAAGGAAGGGAGGGAGGGAGGGAGGGAAGGAAGGAAGGAAGGATGGGAGGGGGGAGGAAGGAAGGAAGGAAGGAAGGAAGGAAGGAAGGAAGGAAGGAAGGAAGGAAGGAAGGAAATGGATGGAAACTAATCCAGGAGAGAAGCAACCTGGAACCAAGGAGAAACTTCCTAACAGGGAGGACAATTAGCCAGTGGAACAAAAGTTGCCTCCAGAAGTTGTGGGTAGTTCAACACTGGAGGCTTTCAAGAAGGGACTGGGCTGCCATTTGTCCACGAGACCTCCTTCTTGAGCAGGGAGTCCGACTAGAAGACCTCCGGGGTCCTTCCTCCACCTGTTATTCTTTTATGCTTTTATTCTAGTTGGCTCTGGGAGTTGCCATGACGCCCGTGCGAAAGAGGATGCCTGGTTTGCACACTTCGGCAGATGCCACCAGTTCCGGGAAGCCGAGAGGCCGTTTTTAGCAAGGAGCAACAGGCCTGCCTTGGCAGGAGGGAAAAGGGCCTTAATCAAACATTGGCATGGGGACCCTGAGATCTCCTCAGGGTCCCCATCTATGTGCCGGCTGGTGACCCCGAGGAATAGGGCCTTCTCTGGGGGGGCGTCTGCCCTCTGGAATGGGTTGCCTCCGGAGTTACGGACAGCCACGGACCTGGGGACCTTCAGGGGTGCCTGGAAAACCTGGCTCTTTGACCAGGCCGCCTTGGGCTGATTTTAGATTGGGGTGTTTTAATTTTAGGGTTTAAGGTTGGGGTTTTAATTGTTGCAGCCAGGGTATTTAATTTAGTTTTAATTTTTGTATATTTATTGTTTTAATTGCATGGCTGTACACCGCTCCCAGTCCTTCAGGAGAGGAGCAGTATATAAATAAATTTTCATTCATTCATTCATTCATTCATCCTGCAGAGAAAGGAATCTCTTGTCAAGGGAAAGAAACCCCTCCTGCTGCCCAGTTTTGTGTCGCAAACACGCAGAGCTTTTCCCAGGATGAAAAAAGGAGATCGAGAGCAAGTTGGATGGGGAGAGTGAGACGCAGCCCGTCCTCAATAGAGGCAGTCCTCGCTTAGCGACCGCAAATAAGGGCACTAAGTGAGAAACCACGTGCTTTTCCCTGCTTTCGGGCTCTACAGGGTAACGTCCTTTGCTTACGATGCTCCACTTTAGTGACCGGGATGACAGCGCTGGGAAAATCGAGGCACGGCCAGGCCTCAAAAGTTATAACCTACTGCGGTATCGTCTCGATGCAGGCAGTCCTCGCTTAGCGACGACGCCAATCAGGACTGCTAAGCAAAGCAGTCATTAAGTGAGAAACCTTTCCGGCTCAAAAGCGAGAAAGCTACAGCTAGTCCTTGGCTCACGACCGTTTCCCTTAGTGATGTATGATGACAGTGCTGGGAAAAGGGTTCATTTAACCCCAGGGGCAAGAAAAGTCAACAGCGGTCACAAGTCGAGGACTTCCTGTGTTCCCAACTGAAACGAAGGAGGATGTTGGGGTCCATCTTGACTGTGTTCACACACACACACACACACACACACACACACACAATGTGCCATCTGGTCAACCAAAGGCCTGCAGGAGGCTCGGATCAGCCCTGTGGTTTGATCTTGCAGGGGCAACATTGGGCGCACCCGTGTCGGTGTGTTGTGTGAATGCAGCCTGGCCCTTCCGTTGTTCGCGGGATCAACTCATGGGCTCACCACTCACCAGAGGTGCTGACAGCATGGAGGCAGAGCGTGATCAGGACGACCAGGTGGGGCCTCATCCTGCAGAGGAAAGAAGAGACAGACAGGTAGAGATGGGGAGGGAGGGAGGGAGGGAGGGAGGGAGGGAGGGCCTGGAGATTGGCCGGCCGTTGGCCTGGCGGCTCTATGGGCATCAGACGCCATTGGTGGGCTTGGGGGCCCTGGCGATGCCAACCGCGTGGTCACCCCGAGGAGAAGGAGGAGCTGGTGGAGGAGGAGAAGGAGAAATAGTGGTGATGGGAGGGAGGAGAAGGGAGGAAGGAGAAGGAAAACTGGTGATGAAGGAGTAAAACTGGTGATAGAGGAGGAGAAGCAGGAGGAAGAAGAAGAAGAGGAGGAGGGGGAGAAAAAGAAGGGAGAAGGAAAACTCATTGGTGATGAAGGAGAAGAACTGAAAGTAGAGGAGAAGAAAGAAGGGAGGAAGAGAAGGAAAGCTGGGGCTGAAGGAGAAGAATTGGTGGTAGAAGAGGAACAAAAGAAAGAGGAGGAAAAGGAGGAGAAGGGAGAAGGAAAAACTGGTGATGAAGGAGTAGAACTGGTAGTAAGTGAGGAGGAGGAGAAGGAAGGAGGGAAACTGGGATTGGAGGAGAAGAACTGGTGGTAGAAAAGGAGAGAGGAAAAGGAGGAAAAGGAGAAGGAGAAGGGGGAAGGAAAACTAGTAATGAAGGAGTAGAAATGGTGGTAGAGGAGGAGGAGGAGGAAGAAGAAGAGGAAAAGAAAAAGGAGAAGGGAGAGGGAAAACTGAGGTCGGAGGAGAAGAGCTGGTGGTAGAAGAGGAGGAAAAGGAGGAGAAGGAAAAATGGTGATGAAGGAGTAGAACTGGTGATAGAGGAGGAGGAGGAGGAGGAGGAAAGAGAAGAAGGAGAAAGAGAAGGGAAGGGAGAAGGAAAACTGGTGATGAAATATTAGCATTGGTGGTAGAGGAGGAAGAGAAGGAGGAGGGAGGAGAGAGAAGGGAGAAGGGAAGGCCAGCCAGAGAGATTCAGAGCAGGGAACAAGAATCTCTCCTTGCTGGATGAGATCTTAGGAACCCACTTCCTTCCTCCTTGCCCCTTCCCAGGATTCGCACGCAGGGCCTGACCTCCCCCCCCGCCCCCAGCCGTCCCCTCTTATTTTTGGGGACGCTTTCCCCAAGATCCCCACCGCTTCCTTAACCAGGCCTAGCACCCCCCTTCAAAACCAGCTCCCCGAATGCAAAGCCAGCCAAGGAAAAGACCCCCCAAGAAAAACCCGCCAGTCGGGACAAGGAAGCCAACTCGAAGGGCTTCCCCGGGCCCCAATCCTCCCCGTCGTTCCCTCTTCTTCCGGTGTGACACGCGTGTCCTTCCTGTCTCTCAAACTCGCACCTCACACAGCTGGAGGCAGAGCAAGACGCGGCCTGAGTCACCCCCCAAAACCCGGGTGGCAAATCAGCTCTGCCAGGCTGGCAGGGGGCACCACAGCACCCGGCGCAGAGTCTACAAGGGCCCCTCGCTGTGCTTTGGTTTTTAAAAGGGGCAACACACAACATGTTTCAAAGCTCTTCTGACCTAGACCTTCCCCAGATCACGAAGCCCACTCCTCGTCCCGATAAAACCCCTTTTTATTTAGGTGAAAGGGAATTCCACCCCAGCAAAGTCCCGGCCGACAGTCTTTCAAGAGATTCATTCACAACGACAGACCTTAATCAGGCTGGGAGAGTTGCCAGGCCGATAGCTTCCAAACGCCATGCGGTAGCAGCAATGACTTGACAAGAAGTCAGGAACAGATCTTCACCCGAATGAATTGAACAAATTGTCTCCGGCAAACCCCACTCCCCTTTTGCTCCTCTTTATTCCCTTATCAGAGGGACCATTCACTGTCCACCTGAGCCTTTACTCCTATGTCGATCCTAGTTCCTTAACTGTTCCCTTCTCCTGGCAGCTCTGCACATGTGCACACTGGGAACAGGCTCCAGCTGTTCTTCTTCCCCACTGATCTCTGACTCTGAAGGCAACTGATAACTGTCAGACGGCCCTGGCCCCACCTCTGCCTCCGATGCAGAGGCCTTGTCAAAGGCTTCCCCAGACTCCAGGACTGGCCCAGGTTCCTCCCCAACCTCCTCACTGTCCGAATCTGCCACCAGCTCCACTGGCTGCTGGTGGGCCACAACGAATGCTCACCCAACAGCTTTGCACACTTCTGAGCACAAGCAGCAATGCAATATTTCCGATTTTTTGTTAAGCAGCAGAAAAACGAGCAAACAACCTGCCCCAAGGTCCCTTTTTTTTGGTTCCTCTTTGGGGAAAACTTTACTACAAAACATGTATTTAGCATTTTTTACAACAATGGTTCTCTACCTTGGTGGCTTGACAATGTGCGGACTTCAACTCCCAGAATTCCCTAGCCAGCCATGTCTGGTTTTTTTTTCCCCTCGTCCTAGCCACTAAAATGAAGAGATCGCAGAGAAAGGGATTACAAGAGAGGAAGCTATCCTGGTTGAGACATTCTGGGAGTTGGAGAAAAGCTGTTTTACAAACCCACAAAGGGACTAAGTGTCTTTAGTAGATACTCAGTGCGTCGTATCACTTGGGCTGCTCGTAAAAGCGCACGAGGAGAGTAAAAACTGGGCAACGTAGCTCATCCAGGCAAACACGCTGATTTACTTTGTCACTGAATGAACTGTTGTAAGTTGAGGTCTACGTGTACTTCAGCTTCTCTTCTTCATCTTTTTCTCGTTTTTGCACGACTCGGTCTCCTGCATTGCCTAACTACCCCACCGCGCTTGCAGAAAGTTAGCCCGTCAGGAAGCCTGTTCCCTGTGATGCTAGTTTTCCGCATGTGGGGAGCTTTCCCAAGTCTCCCCCCTTCAGCTTCCACCTGTGTGGCTTGAAGCAGGACCAGGGATGGAGTTTCATTCCTGCATTGGCCGGAGCCTTAAGACCTGGATTGGGGGATACTGAGTTGGGGATTAACAGATTAACAGAGTTGGAAGGGACCCTGTAGGTCATCTAGTCCAACCCCCTGCCCAAGCAGGCGACCTTCCACCATTTCTGACCAAGGACAATCCAGTCTCTTCTTGAAACCCTCCAGGGATGAAGCTCCCACAACTTCCGAAGGCAACTTCTGTTCCATTGAATATAGAATAACAGAGTTGGAAGGGACCTTGGAGGTCATCTAGTCCAACCCCCCGGCCCAAGCGGGAGACCCTACATCATTTCTGACCAATGGCAGTCCTGTCTCCTGGTGGGCAATTTTATTAGCACGGTGACTGGGAGAGGTAGATATGCTGGGGGTAGAGGGCCGTATCCAGTAAGGGGATCGCGCTCCCGATGTTTGCAAGCGGTAGCGCGCTCCGACCCTCCTTACCCATCCTGCAGTCCTGGCTGTCCAGAACCTCAGGCCCTGAATACCCGGCTGTTGCTGTGCAATGCCAGGTCCGTGGTTAATAAGGCTCCCCTGATCTATGATCTGGTTCAGGAGGAGGCCGCGGACCTGGTAGGTATTACTGAAACCTGGTTGGGCCCAGAGGGCGGTGTCCCTCTGGTTGAGATGTGCCCACCAGGTTTCCTTGCATTTCACCAGCCCAGGGCTCAGAGAAGGGGTGGAGGGGTGGCGGTGCTTATAAAGGAAGTCCTTTGTCCTAGGGAGGCCACTGTCCCTCAGACGGCTGGCTGTGAATCTCTTTTTGTGAAGTGGGGGCAAGGGGTTCAGATGGGTCTTTTGATGGCGTACCTGGCTCCCTGCCACGTCTCATCGGCCCTGCCCGGATTCCTAGAGGTGATAGCCGGGCTGGCGGTTGAGACCCCCAGACTTTTGGTCATGGGGGATTTCAACCTGCCATCGCTCGGTGAAACCTCGGGGTTGGTCCGGGAGTTCTTGGCTTCCATGACGGCCATGGACCTGACCCAGTTAGTTTCTGCTCCCACTCACATAGGAGGACACATGCTGGACCTGATTTTTGTCTCTGGACAGTGGTTGAATGACTGTAATTGTGGGGACTTAGTCATCACACCCTTGTCATGGACAGATCATTCCCTCCTTAGACTGGATTTCTCTTCCGCCACCCCCCACCGCAGGGAGGCGGAGCCACTTAGATGGTTCCGCCCAGGCGCCTAATGGACCCGGAGCGGTTCCAGAGGGAGCTTGGGCCATTTCCTGAGTCTCTGGCTCTCAGCTCGCCTGGAGACCTGGTGGCCACCTGGGATGGGTTGGCCGCCGGGGCTCTAGAGCGAGTTGTGCCTCTGCGACCTCTGACCCGGCACAGATCCCATTTGGCTCCGTGGTATACGGAGGAGCTACGGGAGATGAAGTGCCGGAAAAGACGTCTTGAGGGCATTTGGAGGGCGAGCCGTTCTGAGTCTGACCGAACACAGGTGAGATCTCATATTAAGACTTACCTTGTGGCGATAGGGGCGGCGAAATCTTCACATTTCTCCGCCCTTATTGCGTCGGCAGGAAATCGGCCTGCTGCCCTGTTTAGAGTGACCCGCTCTCTACTTGAACCGAGAGCGCGGGATGACCTCTTACAGGATAGGGCAGAGGAGTTTTCTCGATTCCTGCATGACAAAATCGCCCAGATTCGGGAGGGGCTCGACTCCAATTGGATGGTCCCGGGGGAGGTGTCCGGGGCAGGTCTTGTGAATGTTATCTGGGGGGAGTTCGATCCTGTGACCGCCGAGGGTGTGGACAGGTTGCTGGGGGGTCTGAATGCCACCACCTGTTTATTGGACCCGTGCCCTTCCTGGCTGGTTTCGGCCGCCAGGGAGACGACACGAGGCTGGCTCCAGGGGATTATCAACGCTTCTTTGAGAGAGGGGTCGCTTCCTACTGCCTTGAAGACGGCGGTGGTGCGGCCCCTCCTCAAGAAGCCTTCCCTGGATCCAGCTGTTTTAAACAACTACCGTCCAGTCTCCAACCTTCCCTTTGTGGCGAAGGTTGTTGAGAGTGTGGTGGCACGTCAGCTCCCTCAGTACCTGGAGGAAACAACTTACCTCGATCCGTTCCAATCGGGCTTCAGGCCTGGGCATAGCACTGAGACGGCATTGGTCGCGTTGGTTGATGATCTCTGGAGGGCTCGTGACAGAGGGTTCTCCTCTGTCCTGGTCCTATTAGATCTCTTGGCGGCTTTCGATACTATCGACCATAGTATCTTGTTGCGACGGTTGGAGGGGTTGGGAATTGGGGGAACCGTCTTTCGATGGTTCTCCTCCTTCCTCTCCGACCGTTCGCAATTTGTGTTGACGGGAGGGGAGAGGTCCACCTCTAGGCCCCTGCTTTGTGGGGTGCCTCAGGGGTCGGTCCTCTCCCCTCTCTTGTTCAACATTTATATGAAGCCGCTGGGCGAGATCATCCGTGGTCTTGGGGTGAAGTGTCATCTATATGCAGATGACACCCAGTTGTACATCTCCACTCCGGACCACCCCAACGATGCTGTGGGGGCTATGTCTAGGTGCCTGGAGGCTGTGCGGGACTGGATGGGCGGGAACAGGCTTCGGCTCAACCCATCCAAGACCGAGTGGCTGTGGTTTCCAGCGCCCCGATATAGCCAGCTGACACTTTCGCTGGCTATTGGGGGGGAAGTTCTGCCCCCCACAGAGAGGGCTCGCAACCTGGGAGTCCTCCTGGATGTACGGCTGTCGCTTGAACATCATGTCGCGGCCATCTCCAGGGGGGCATTTCATCAGATCCGTCGGATCTACCGGTTGCGGCCCTTCCTGGATCGGGACGTCTTGCGCACGGTCACTCAGGCCCTTGTCACCTCTCGTCTGGACTATTGTAATGCCCTCTACATGGGGCTCCCTGCGGGGAGCACCCGGAGACTCCAACTGGTGAAAAATGCGGCCGCGCGGGTGATCATGGGGGCGTCGCATAGCGCCCACGTGACGCCTCTCCTGCGCGAGCTGCATTGGTTGCCGGTGGCTCTCCGGGTTCGCTTCAAGGTTCTAGTTTTGACCTTTAGGGCGATCCATGGCACTGGGCCAGGTTACCTGCAGGATCGCATCCTACCGGTGATCTCCAGCAGGCCGGTGCGTTCACACAGGGAGGGCCTTCTCCGGGTCCCGTCGGCCGCCATGTGTCGCCTGGCGGCCCCGAGGAATAGGGCCTTCTCTGTGGCGGCCCCTGCCCTCTGAAATACTCTGCCGCCGGAACTGCGTACCGGCACGGACCTGAGGGCCTTCAGGCGCGCGCTGAAGACCTGGCTTTTTGAGCAGGCCGGCCTGGGCTGAGGTGGTTTTAAATTTGTCTCCATTTGTTCTGTAATTTTAAATTGGGGTTTTAAGGGTGTGGGGTGGGTTTTTTCTTATTCGGCCAATATTTAATTTAATTCCTTTTAACTTTTGTATTACTGTTGGGGTCTAGATTGGCTGTACACCGCCCTGAGTCCCTAGGGAGAAGGGCGGTATAGAAATTTTATAAATAAATAAATAAATAAATAAATAAATAAATAAATAAATAAATAAATAAATAAATAAATAAATAAATAAATAAATAAATAAATAAATAAATAAATAAATAAATAAATAAATAAATAAATAAATAAATACAACTTAGGATTGCATTGGCTTTTTTGGCTTCTGCTGCACCCTGCTGGCTCCCATTTAGCTGGTTGTCCACTAAGACTCTGAGATCCCTCTCCCAGTTCCTGCTATGGAGCCTGGTTTCACTCAGTCTGTATGTGTCCTTTGGGTTTTTCTTGCCTAAGTGCAGGACTTTACTTTTCTTTACACTGAATTTAGGTAGGAAAGGGAGAGCTGCCTGTGTTTAGCTTTGCTGGTATTTCTTTTTAGCATGTGAAGCTCTTTCCCAGCATTATCCTTGTCCCCAGTCTGAGGAGAGGACGCTGATGCAGTCCTCCCCAGTTCTGCTAAAGGTAGGAGCTTGACTGTCAATATAGGGTCTCCTGCTCGAGCAGGGGGTTGGACTAGAAGACCTCCGAGGTCCCTTCCAACTCTATTATTCTATGTTCTGGCATTGGGGAATCACGTGAAACACACACACACACACATACACGCACAGACACCCAGACACTGCAACCGTCTTAAATACACACCAGCTGCCCATTGCCTGGATTTTGATCACGTGACCACGAGGATGCTGCAAAGGTTGTAAGTGTTAAAACAGATATAAGCCATAAAAATAAAATGAAAATAAAAATGTAAAAATAATCTCTCTCTCTATATATATAAAGATAAATATCTCTCAAGTATCATCACAAAATCTCCAGAACTGTAAAGCCTACAAACTTGAAATTATGTTCCTCTTGGCTTCTAGGGGCTCACTAAGAAAGGATTTTTCCAAATGACCCTCAGAGCATTTAGAATTTTTCCTATATTATTATTATTATTATTGTTGTTGTTGTTAGTATTATTAGTGTTGTTAGTATTAGTATTATTAGTATTAATATTATTATTATTATTAACACGCTCTGATGCTAAGGAGTTCTGCTCCCCCTCCCCACCTGAAAAGAAATCTCTTCCAAATGCAAAACACAAGCAGAGGAGAGGAGGTTCAGTTTTATAGCACCAAGCAGCTTTAGGACAGAACAGTTGAGCTAAGCCACGCCCAGGCTCCTTGCTGTCTCCTTCTTGCTCACACAACAAATACTCTTTCAGTTTCCAAACAGCCCTCAACTCTCTCGAACCCTGACAGGACGCTAGCCAGATGAATACCGATGGATGCTGGTAGGCAGAAGCAGAATTCTCCCCCACCCTTATTTTCCTCCCCAAAAACTAAGCTCCACCACATAATTTCGTAGCAAAGCCTGGGTATCAAGTTAGTAAATAAATAAACCAACAACGAATGGAGGTCTGTTTCCGCTGTTTTCTCTTTCTGTCTGTTTCAGTGTTGTTGTAACTTTGGTAAAGTCGAGGAGTAAGTATACAAAGCCCCCAATGCTCTGCCCCCCCTCCTCTTTGAGCCCTAAAGGTTTGCTCTGCGGGAGCCCTGGCGGTAATAAACCCCCCTGGAACCGGGAGCCCCCAAACCATCTTCCCCGTCCCGCAAACCCCCTCGGGAAAGGGGCAGCTTTGGGGGGGGCGATCTCCCCCTTCCTTGCCACAGCTATCCTGCCGGCAGTTCCTTCCTCTTCGAGGCTGGCACAACAAAACCCCTCAGATGTGAATGTGGGACAGCCTCCCCCAACCTGCCCCCCCTTTCCACGCTCAGATGGGGCTGCTGAGAGCTTAAATAAGGACCCTCCGGAGGGCGCCAGGTTGGAGAAAGTGAGACCCCAGACCAGGCGTTCTGCAACCTTAAACACTCAAAGAGCCACTTGGACCCGTTTCCCAGAGAAAAGAAAACCCCGGGAGCCACAAAACCTGGGTGGGCGTGGCCAACTCAACATCACTCACTTCCATTCAGTCACATGACACCCTCTTAGCCACGCCTACCCAGGTTTTGTGGCTGCCGGGGTTTTCTCTCTCTCTCTCTCTCTCTCCCTCTTTCTCATCTCTCTTTCTCTCCTCTTTCTCCCTCTCATCTCTTTCTCTCACCTCTCTCTCCGTCTCTTTCTGTCCTTTCTCTCCCTCCCTCATCTCTCTCTCTAATCTCTTTCTCTCACCTCTCTCTCCCTGTCCTCTCTCTCTCTTTTTCTCCCTTTCTCTCTCTCCGTCTCTCTCTCTCATCTCTCTCTTTCTCCCTTTCTCTCATCTCTTTCTCTCATCTTTCTCCCTCTCTCATCTTTCTCTCACCTCTCTATTTCTCCCTCTCTCTTTCTCTGTCCTTTCTCTCCCTCTCTTTCTTCCTCTATCCTCTCTCTTTTTCCCTTTCTCTCTCTCTCATCTCCCTCTGTCTTTCTCTCTCTCATCTTTCTCCCTCTCATCTTTCTGTTTCTCCCTTTCTCTCTCTCATCACTTTCTTCCTGTCTCTTTCTCTCTTTCTCTCATCTCTTTCTTCCTCTGTCTCTTTCTCTCTTTCTCTCATCTCTCTTTTGCTCTTTCTCTCATCTCTCTCTCTCTATGTGTCTCTCTCTTTCTCATTTCTTTCTCCTCATTTCTCCCTCTCTCTCATCTCTCTTTCTCCTTCTCTCTTTCTTTTTGATCATTTTGGGTGCTCCCAAGTCTTTCCATTTTGCAGAGGGATGAGTCCCTTCATCCCTTGGCATCATTTAGATGTGGTACCCTGCCCCCCTCCCAGAAAAATACCTCCAGCTGCCAGGAAAAGCTGGGGGGAGTCTCCCTAACCCAGGGCCCCCCTTCCCTGGCCCTCTTCTGCCCCCTTTGCATCTCAAGCACCCGGCGAAGGCTGCATCGTCTGGCGTTTTGTCATTCCGCAAACCTAGCAACCAGAGCCAAAGGCAACCTGGCAACCAGGCCTTTGCTGAAGCTGTGGAAAATCTATTTTAATTTTGCTCGGAGCAGCTCCGGCTGCAAGGGGCTCCCAAACCACCTGGAAATGACCTCGAAGGTCATCTGCTCTAGGTTCAGACAGGCTCTGGGTCAACAGACATCCATTGGGGAGGTTTTGGGTCTGGGGGAATTTCGGCCCACAGCAGTTCATAATGTTTGGTCATAAATGGTTTTTTTTTTTTAAAAAAAAAAGAACTCAAGTCAATTTAAAACCAATCCTTGCATTTAAAGCGAAGGAAAGTTGAAGCGATTAAAAAAAATTTAAATCACTTTAAAACCAATCTTTGCAATTTAAAGCCCAGGAAAGTTGAAGCGAACTCACGAGTGTCTTCACGGTTTCACTTAGCGTTCGCTGTGCTTCCTGACACATTTCTGGTCGTAATTCTGGGGTTGCTAAATGAGGATTGCCGATAGGACTTTGTAAGAAGAATCTTGGGCTTTCAAAGTGTCCTTCGCAGGCTTGGCAAATTCACTGAGGGCTGGAGTTGTTTTTTTTAAAGGATTTTTTTATTAATACATTTAAGAATTCAGAAATAGCTGCGAGAATTGTCCGGGTCGTGCTACACATTCATAACATTGCAATATTTCAGTTGCGTCTTGACAAATTTCATCGGTTGCTCCTGTAACAGTGAGTGGGTCTTCAGACTTGGTCTTTTAAGGGTTCTGTGTAGCTCAGAACAGAATAGAATAGGATAGAATAAAGAATAGAATAAAGAATAGAATAGAGTAGAATAGATATTGGATGAAGAATAGAATAGAATAGAATAGATATTGGATGAAGAATAGAATAAAATAGAATAGAATAGATATTGGATGAAGAATAGAATAAAATAGAATAGAATAGAATAGATATTGGATGAAGAATAGAATAGAATAGAATAGAATAGAATAGAATAGAATAGAATAGAATAGAATAGAATAGAATAGAGAATAGAGTAGAGTAGAGTAGAATAGAACAGAACAGAATAGATATTGGATGTAGAATGGAATGGAATAGAATAGAATAGAATAGAATAGAATAGAATAGAATAGAATAGATATTGGATGAAGGATAGAATAGAATAGAATAGAATAGAATAGAATAGAATAGAATAGATATTGGATGAAGAATAGAATAGAATAGATATTGGATGAACAATAGAAATAGAAATAAATAGAAATAGAAATAGAATAGATATTGGAATGAAGAATAGAATAGAACAGAAAATAGAACAGAACAGAATAGAATAGAAGCTGGAAGGGACCTTGGAGGTCTTCTAGTCCAGCCCCCTGTTCAGGCAAGAGACCCTATGCCATTTCAGACAAGTGACTGTTCAGTCTCTTCTAAAAAAACCTCCAGTGGTGGAGCATCCACAACTTCTGGTGGCAATTTCTGTTCCACTGGTTAATTGTCCTCATTGGTAGGAAGTTTCTCCTTAGTTCCAGGTTTACTGAACATTCAAAGTTTTTCCCAGGTGCCGAAAAAAAAGTGACTTACGACCGTTTTTCACACTTATGACATTGCAGCACACACACCCCAATCACGTGATCACAATTCAGTCTACGGCAACTGACTCGTATTTACGACGGTCTCCGTGTCCCCAGGGCTCACCTGATCCCCTTTGAATGTTTATTTTATTTTATATTTTACAATAATTCCATTTCATTTCCACCGTGGGTCGACTGGCTACATATATCTTGTGCTTACAATTATATTTAATACTTTTCTCATCAATACAACAATAACCACATTTTTTTATCGCTGTTATTTAATATATCTATTTTTTAACAATCTTTATCTGATGAGTTTATATATTCCCTTTTTACGACCGTCTGACGTGCAGAGTCAATGGGGAAGCTGGATTCGCCTAATGACCATGTGACCAACTGAACAACTGCAGGGATCCGCTTAACAACCGTGGCCCGAAGGACTGTCAAATGGGGCAGCTTAACAACCGTTTCGCTTAGCAATGGACGTTTCAGTCATAAGTTGAGGACCACCTGCATTCCAAGAGAGGCATTCTCCAATCAGCAAATGGAATCACCACTGAGGTGCAAAGCCCATTTGAGTTTAAATGCTTCAGTGTCAACTTATAAAACATTTCTATGGTCTTTTTAGAGTGGCCAATAGGAAGGGAGGGGGGAAAGGAGGTTGAAAGAGAAGTGTGGCAGTTTGGAAACTGAAAGAGCATTCCATAAATAGTTTTTCGAGGATTGTAACTAGGTGACTGAAGTTTCTGCCACGCAAATATCTAACTGGAGAGCATGATTGGGGTCTCTGGGCTATGGATGTGTCCCATTGGAGAATGTGAATTACGATATACCCAGGGGGTGGAGGGAAACCAGAGTCAAGGGTGGCAATGAATGATGTGCCTCAGAGTCAGCTACAACCCAAGCAGTGCCAGCATGTTAACTCCCGATAAATCCTTTTGACGTTTTGGAAGTTTGGCTCGAGACTCAGGATTTAATTGGGGGGTAACTGCTGGAATCCTGACATTCAGAGGGTGGGTGATGGAGAAGAAACCCACCCAGATACAACCCAAAGACCCCTCCCCTCCCTGACTACCCCTCCAGGAGGAGAAAATGTGTTCAGGCTGCATTCGCACCACACACTCACCCTGACCCAGTTTCTGCACCGATTCATTCTCTGGGTTTGCTCCCAAAATCAATCAGGAATCCATTAACTTTCAGGCCCTCCAAAAACTCCAGAGAAAGTTCCTGGAAGTTCTTGGGGTTCTACAGTTCAACCCCGAGCTACGAATATTCTCTTCTGTCAGTTCCTGGAAGCCTGGCACTCAGACAAACCAGCCATCAACAGGCACACAGAGATAAAGGTTGTCGACAAACCATTCAAAAGAGACAATCGAACAGCCCAAAAGGAAACAAAGCCTTCGCCAGCAATCTGTACTCGGATCAAGACTAACACCAGACCGAGAATCAAGATGTCAACAACACCCCAGGCAAGGAAAGACCAACTCAGGGAATCAAACAGTAAACAGCTGGACCAATGAAATACCAAGAATACCCCAATGGCACTGACAGGGCAAGTTATATACAGAGAACAAAACCCCCCTCCCTTCTAGCACTGATGATGTTCCCTAGTTGGGTCATGAAATGTCTGCAAGGAAAACCACCCAGCTCAGAGAGCACCAAGGACCCCACTATTTTCCTCCTCCTCCTCCTCCTCCTCCTCCTCCTCCCCACACACCTCCATCCCTTTTAGCACTGATGATGTTCCCTAGTTGGGTCATGAAACCTCTGCAAGGAAATCACAAAATCAGAGAGCACCAAGGATCCCAATATTTTCCTCCTCCTCCTCCCCTCCTCCTCCTCCCTGCAAACCTTCCATCCTTCTTTCACTGATGATGTTACCTAGTTGGATCATGAAACCTCTGCAAGCTGAACCACCAAGCTCAGAGAGCACCCAGGACCTCAGTTCTCCCCCTCCCCCTCCCTCCTCCTCACTGCAAACCCCCCACCCCACCTTTTAGCACTGAAGGTCATGAAGTTGCGAGAAAACCACCCAGCTCAGAGAGCTCCAAGCACCCCATTATTTCAACCCTGAGCTGCAAAGATTCTTTTCTATTGGTAACCAACTATTGTTGGCTTAACCATGGTTTAGCACACCATGCAAATGAGGTCTCTAAGCTGCTCCCTTCAGGGTCTGCAGCCAGCCCAGCCAAAGCTGAGTTACCTTTTAGCAACCAGACCACCTGAATGAACTCAAGAGACCCACTGCATTGGCTCTTCTAGTTTCATCTAACTCAGGACTGGCAAAGTCCTACCCCTTTTTTACAACCCCCCCCCCAAAAAAAATGGAGGGGGCATCAAGCCCATTTGGGTGGCATCGTATTAGTGGCATCCTCTTATATTTACCCCTCTTGCTGAGGCTTCTGATCGAAGCAGCGCAGGAAATACTGATGCGCAATTCGTTTTCCAACAGTTGCCAAATCCTGTGGTTTTTTTTTTTCCCCTCGTGCCTCCATCATCACCACTTAAGAAACAAGGCAGAGGAGGAGGATTTGCCAAGTGTGTGTGACAAGTGCCAGGAGAACCTGGGAGCGGCTTTGGGCTCAGGCCAAGCCCAGCTGCACCTGAGCAATTATAGAGAGGAACAGCCCAAGGAAGAGGTTGAGACTCTGGAAAGAATGCAGAGAAGAGCAACCAGGATGATTCAGGGATTAAAATATATGATGGACGGTTGCAGGAACTGGGCCTGGCTAGTTTAGGGAAGAGAAGGACCAGGGGAGACAGGAGAGCATCTTCCAATATTTGAGGGGCTGCCACAGAGAGGAGGAAGGGGGTCAAGCTATTCTCCAAAGCAAAAGAAAGAAAGAAAGGAAGGAAGGAAGGAAGGAAGGAAGGAAGGAAGGAAGGAAGGAAGGAAGGAAGGAAGGAAGGAAGGAAGGAAGGAAGGAAGAAAGAAAGAAATTTGAAAGGGGTTACTCCCGTGCTACTGTAAACAGCATTATTGCATGCGACCTTCGCAAAAGCAGGAGGTCTACCCAATTACACTGCTGAGAATTCACATAGCATCTCAGGTCCTGCTCTACCATGGAGTTCAATCTCTCCCCCCGCCCCTCAATTGGTGCTTGGATGAGAAGCCGAGCTAAGGCCCTGGGGCGACCCAACAGTCCACAGGGACTCCCTCCAAAATTTGGCCCTGAACTGGGATTCTGGGAGTTGAAGCCCACAAGTTGCCACGTTTAGAGACCTCCTGTCTGCGTAGGGGGGGGGGGGTCAGACTAGAAGACCTCCCAGATCCCTTCCAGCCCTGCCATTCTGTACTCTGCAACCTCTTTCAGATACATTTCCAAGGAATCTCACGCTCAGCATTTCGGCTCCTTTGGGCTGTGTGGATTCCTACAGTGGCAGCCTTTGCTCGGGTAAAGAGAAGAACAATTTCACCCTGCTGGATGCCCCCTTAAGTGGGTGACCTATCCACCTACCCAGCCCACTCGGCCCAAGATCCTTCAGTGGATATCAGGGGGAGATCTGCCTTTTTTCTTTTTCGTTTGAGCTCTGAAAGGAGCGGAGATCAAATGCTCTAATCAAGGAATAAATGGCAGAATTACGCTGGCGGCTGGCCCACTAAAACCACGGACCGTAGAGGTTTCATCGGGCAGCTGTAAAGAGCTGGAGAAACTATCCCAGCTGGGCAGTTAGAGGCTAGCGCCAGGGGTCCCCAAACTTGGCAACTTTAAGACCTGTGGACGTCAACTCCCAGAATTCCTGAGCTAACATGACTGGAGGAGGAGGAATTCTGGGAGTTGAAGTCCACAAGTCTTAAAGCTGTCAAGTTGGAAGACCCCTGATCCATCACCTATCAATCATATCTCTCTCTCTCTCACATACCTACCTATCTGTTTCACTATCTACCTATCTATCATCTATCACAAGGGTCCCCAGAATTCCTCCTCCAGTCATGTTAGCTCAGGAATTCTGGGAGTTGGAAGTCCACAAGTCTTCAAGCTGTCACGTTTGAAGACTCCTGTATGGCTGTATCTATTCTTTCTATCTATCTATCTATCTATCTATCTATCTATCTATCTATCTATCTATCTATCTATCTATCTATCTATCTATCTATCATCTATCACAAGGGTCCCCAAACTTGGCAACTTTAAGACTGGTGGACTTCAACTCCCAGAATTCCTGAGCTAACATGACTGGAGGAGGAGGAATTCTGGGAGTTGGAAGTCCACAAGTCTTCAAGCTGTCACGTTTGAAGAGCCCTGGCCTGGATGATGGAGAAGCCCCAGAGACCTTCCATTATTTGCACGTTCTCCAGAGAGTTTGCAGGGCTCGCTTGAAGCCCAGCCAAGGACTGCATCCGCCTCCTGAAGTGGTTTTGCATTCCAGCAGATGAGTCACCGTCCTTTGGTCTTGTGCCATCCCAAAGTCTGCCTCAGTCCAAGGATTAGTTTACGCCACTTCCTGGAACGGAAGCCCAGGGCTGGCCTCTCTCTCATCGGGGGCAGTTGGAGTTGCTGGGGGCTTTGACTTCTCGCCCTTTTCTTTTTTTAATTTTAAAAGAAAACTTTACTAGAGATTAAAAAAGGAAAACACTATGTACAATACCTCGAATACAACTTTACATTGTAGACACAATCTATATATGCAAATACATAATAAATAAACATATAAAATATATGCTTCTAATCAACTAAGATGGTGTGCTTTTTTCTTGGTAATAATTTTACTGCTATTCGTTTCTTATTCGGTAAACATTCTGAATTTAACCCCTCCCTTCATCAAAAACATCTTTTTTAATTTCCTGGTTTTTTCTCTTTAATCCACTTATACCATTTATCCCAAGCTGTAATATATCTCGAGTCTTCCTTATTCCTAAGTTTTAGTGTGAGTAGGTCCATTTCAGCGCAGTCAAGTATTTTCTGAGTAATCAAATTATTTGCTGGCATTTGTTCGCCCTTCCAACATTGTGCCAACGCAATTCTTGCCGCTGTGATTATATGGAGAATTAAGTATTTCATTTCATTTGCATAGCCCCCTTTTAACATTCCCAACAAATATATTTCAGGTTGGAATTCTAATTGAATGCTTGTAATTTCTTTTATCCACAGTCTAATTTTTTTCCAATATTTTTTTACTTTTGAGGGAGAGCCACCACGTGTGGAAGAAGGTGCCCCTTGTTTGCTTACATTTCCAACACATCGGGCTCATGTTTGGATAAATGTTAGCTAACCTTGAGGGTGACAGATACCACCGTTGTAGCACATTTTATATTGATTTTCTTTATAGATCGCTGATTTTGTTATTTTGTAATTTTGATTCCAAATTTTTTCCCAATCTTCCAAATTTATATTGTGCCCTACGTGCCTTGCCCATGAGATCACTGGGCCTTTAACTATTTCCTCCGCCATTTCATATTCTAACTGGTAGTTGTACATTTTTGAGATTAATTTTTCATCTGTTCTCTCCAATATTTTATCTAATTGATTCGGTTTTATCTCAATTCCAAATTCTTCCATGTCTTTTTTATATCTTGCCTTGAGTTGTAAATATGGCCACCACTCTATCGCCCTTTTCTTTTGGGTTCCCAGGATGCACAGAGTAAAAGGGCCACAGCTTCTGCAACTCCTTCAGTTGCGCTGGGTTCCCATGATATCATGCACTATAAGCAGGGGGTTGGACTAGATGACCTCTGGGGTCCCTTCCAATTCTGTCCTGTGTTTCTGTAAGTGTCACCTGCTTGAGCAGGGGGTTGGACTAGATGACCTCTGGGGTCCCTTTGAACTCTGTCCTGTGTTTCTGTAAGGGTCTGCTGCTCAAGCAGGGGGGTTGGATTAGATGACCTTCCTTCCTTCCTTCCTTCCTTCCTTCCTCCCTCACTCCTTCCCTCCCTCCCTCCCTCCCTTCCTTTCTTCCTTCCTCCCTCCCTCCCTCCCTCCCTTCCTTCCTCTCTCCCTCCCTCCCTCCCTCCCTCCCTTCCTTCCTTCCTTCCTCCCTGCTCAAAGAGATGCTCTCATTTTATTAAAAGTTTGCTGGAGAATTTCTAGAAAGTGCCCAAAATGGAGGGTTTGCTATGGCCATCCCCCCCAGGACAGAGCAATCAAGGCAGAAAAACCATTCCCAGCAGCCATTGCTTCGTGTGTGTACCAAAAAAAGAAATATAAAATAAAAGGCAGAAACCTTTCAAAGTCACCTTGCAAAAAAAAAAAGAATAAGAAAAAAAATAAAAGAATATCCCTTTTTCTTTTCTTTTTTACAGACTTACAGGCTGCGATTAATCATTCCTAATTTTGCAGTCCAGATCGCTCAGCAGAAAATCCCAAATGCAGACAGCAGATAAGGAAGAGCCGCCGGGCCTATAAATCACAGCAAAAAGATATTTTTTTTTGCCCTTTCGAAAAACTTCTTCGGCCTCTTAATGGGCGAAGTCGGTGACCTTTGGGTCTGTGGCGACATCGGTGAGCCCCTCGGGCAATCCCGGCCAGCGATGGATGAGCGTGCAAAGTTTGGAGCGAGGCGAGAACCAGCCCTGTCCCGTGTCCGGAATGTGGCGGTGCAGGCAGGGCTGGGTGTTTCACAACGCCGACAGGTGACACCACACCTGGGTGAGCTATTTTGGGTCCATCATAAGATGCTGGTGGCTTGACATTCAGTCTGGTGGTGAAGGCTGCAGGCTAGGAACCAGGAGACAGGGAGTTCTAGTTCCGCCTTAGGCATGAAAGCCAGCTGGAGTGACTTTGGGCCAATCACCAGATGATGGGGAGTTCTAGTCCCACCTTAGACACCAAACCCGGCTGGGTGATTTTGGCCCAACCACAAGGAGACAGTAAGTTATAGTTCTATCTTAAGCATGAAGGTCAGCTGGGTGACTTTGGGCCAATCACCAGAAGACTGGGAGTTCTAGTCCACCTTAGGTAGGAAAGCCAGTTGGGTGACTTTGGGCCAATCACCAGGAGACCGTGAGTTCTAGTTCTGCCTTAAGTATGAAAGCCGATTGGGTGACTTTGGGCCAATCACCAGGAGACCATGAGTTCTAGTCCCGGCTTAGGCATGAAAGCCAATTGGGTGACTTTGGCCAATCACCAGGAGACGGGGAGTTCTAGTCCCACCTTAGGCATGAAAGCCAGCTGGGTGACTTTGGGAGAATCACCAGGAGATGGAGAGTTCTACTCCCGGCTTAGGCATGAAAGCCAGCTGGGTGACTGGGTCAATTGCCAGGAAATGGTGAGTTCTAGTTTCACCATATTTATTTATTTATTTATTCATTTATTCATTTTATTAGTTTTCTATACCGCCCCTCTCCCTACCGGGACTTGGGGCGATGTACAGCCAAAGTTAAAAAATGATATAAATACAATATTTAAAAAACAATTAAAAAGATTAAATATAGTGGCTCCAAATAAAATTCAATCAAGAATATAAAAGATTAAAACCCATTAAAACCAAACTAACCCTATAAAACCAGCCATCCAGCCGGCGGCACCCCAAGGAGGCCGACTCTATGGGAGCGTACTGGGCGACGGGAGATCGATCGTACACATGAAAGCAAGTGATTCAGGAGATGGGGAGTTCTACTCCCACCTTAGCCATGAAATCCAGTTGGGTGATTTTGGGTCAGCCCTTCTCTCTCAGCCCAAGCCATCTCACAGGGTTGGTTTTGCCTTGAAAATACGAAGAGGAAGGAATTTTGGATATGTTCACCCTCTTGAGTTACTTCTAAAGTAATAAAGGTGGGATACGAATGAGTAAATAAATAAATAAATTTAAAAGAACCTTAGATCTGACCCAGGATGGAACTCAGGCCTCTTAGCCCTCTTGTAATCGTGGTTTTGAGTGGTGAAGTCAAACTGGAGGGCGGTTGCATCTGTATCTTGAATTTCAGGAAAGCAGATTTTAATTAGCTCAGAGCGATTCCTAGCAGGAGAAGGTAATGGGAAAAGATCCTCGGGGAGCGGGGATTCCTCAGGAAGGGGATATATTAAAGCAAAATTGCAGATAATCTCGGGGAGGATGAAAAATGAACGACTTCAAAACGAGTCTCTGTAGCAGCCTTTAAAAAAAACAACAACCCAAGATCAGAAGCCATAAAAGGGAATTTGCACGAAACGGAGGGACGTGGGGTCAAAGAGGAAGAGCGCGGGCCAAAACCGTTGAGCCATTATGACAAAAAAAGGGAGAAAGTTCGGGAAGAGCTGGAGTTGGAAGCCAAAAACCTCGAAAGGGACCAGATAGAGATAAAGACCCAAGGGAGGAGTTTGGGAGGCAAGTAAAAAATAATAATAATGAGAATTTAAATATTAAAGCAGTCAAGAGATGATGGATAGAGGAAATGTGTTATAATGCAAGATCGGCCTTACTAGGAGCTAGAACAGAGGCAGAAAGAAGAAATAGGGGGAATAGGAGCCTCTGTGGCTCGGTGGTTAGAGTGCAGTATTGCAAGCTACTTCTGCAGCCAGATGCCTACAATCTGGCAGTTCAAATCCCACCAGGCTCCAGGTTGACTCAGCCTTCCATCCTTCTGAGGTGGGTAAAACGAGGACCCAAATTGTTGGGAGCAAGAGGCTGACTCTGGAAACTGCTTAGAGGGGGCTATAAAGCACTATAAAGTGGTATATAAGTCTAAGGGCTAGTGCTATTGCTATATTATACATACTAGCTGGATACCTTCGCTACGAAACTATGTGATCGGGCAACTTTTGGGGGAGGAAAATGAGAAAAAAATCCTGCTCTGCCTACCAACATCCATCGGTATTCACCTGCCTTGCATCCTGTCAGTGGGTGAGAGAGTTGAGGGCTGTTTGGAAACTGAAAGAGTATTTGCTGTGTGAGCAACAAGGAGACAGCTAGGAGCCTGGGCGTGGCTTAGCTCAACTGTTCTGTGCTAAAGCTGCTTGGTGATGCTGTGAAACTGAAACTGAAACTGAAATTCCTCTGCTTGTGTTTTGCATTTGGAAGAAGTTTCTTTCCAGGTTGGGAGGGGGAGCAGAATTCCTTAGCATCAGAGCGTGTTAATAATAATAATAATAATAATAATAATAATAATAATAATAATAATAATAATAATAATAATAATAATAATAATAATAATAATAATAATAATAATAATATAGGAAATACTCTAAATGCTCTGATGGTCATTTGGAAAAATCCTTTCTTGGGGAGCCCCTAGAAGCCAAGAGGAACCTACGGGCCAAATTTCAAGTTTGTAAGCTTTACGGTTCTGGAGATTTTGTGATGATGCGTGGTGTGGTATTTCGCTTTTATAGAGAGAGATTTCTATATAATATACTAAAAGTAATAGATGTAAAAATTAGGTGTTGAGAGATGGTGACACTATGTATGTTGTAATGATATTGTTATTGTCATTAGAAGGACAGACTAAAATGCTGAACAACTAAAAATAAAAGCCTATATTTTAACATAAATATGTAGAATAACATTACAATACATAAGCATAGTTTAAGTAACAAATATTATTAACACTACCAATGCTACTTGTATTCAAATGAATGATACCCTCACTGTTCACGTATTGATATTGATGTATGTTCAAAAAAAACTTTACCAAAAAAAAGGACTTTTTCAGGTAGGTTCAAAATCAAATTAAAGGCCAGGAATCAAGGTGCAAAACTGCTGAAGACAGGTGTCAAAATCCTCGCAGGTAACAGAGGAAAAGCAGAGATGCTGTTGGTGGACTGGAAAAAAAACCGAGAGGCTTTGGGATGTTAGCAATGCTCAACTCTGGAGAGGCACTTTTGAAGCCTTCCTAATTGTTGGCCTTCGTGACACACAGGAACACCATTTCCAACAGATCACAACCCCGTCAAAGAGAGAAGAGCAGGGGTGAGATCTCAGCTTTCAGCTTCTTATCCGGCAAACTAAAATCAATTTTTCAGGAACTGAGCAGTCGGGGAAGAAACTCGGGCGAGTTGCAGGCTTTCGCACACGACATTCCTGTTTTCACAATAGTTGGAGATGGTATCTCCCAGGTTCGCGTGCCTGGGAACTCCAGCAGTTAATTGCTACTGGGGTAAAGGATGAGCAGAAGAAGAGGGAAGCCCAGAAGAAGTGGTGGAGGAGGAGGAGGAAGGGAAGGAGAAACGGGTGGGGGCAAGAGGAGGAGGTGGAAGAGGAGGATAAAGGAGAAGGAGAATGAGGAGGAGGAATGGTGGTGAAAGAGGAGAAGTAGAAGGAATGGTGGTGAAAGAGAAATAGAAGGAGGAGGATGAATGGTGGTGAAAGAGGAGGAGGAGGAATGGTGGTGAAGGAGGAGAAGTAGAAGGAGGAGCAAGAATGGTGATGAAAGAGCAATAGAAGGAGGAGGAGGAATGATGGTGAAGGAGGAGAAGGAGAAAGAAAAGAAAGAGATGAAGAAGGTGGAGGAGGGGAAAGAGGAGGAGGAGGAATGGTGGTAGTGATAGAGGAAAGGAGAAAGGAGAAGGTGGCGGGGGAAAGGGGAGGCAGAGGAGGAATGGTTGTGGCAGAAGAGGAGAAGGAGAGGCAGAAGGAGGAGAAGAGAGGATGGCAGGGGTGAAAAAGGAGAAGAAAGAAAAGAAGCAGATGGAGAAGGTGCAGGAGGAATGGTAGTGGCAAAAGAGGAGAAGGAGGAGAAGGAGAAGGAGAAAAACTAGGGTTGCAGGCGACAAACTCCAGCCTGCCTTCCACAGGCCCACCGCCAGCCGCCCCCTCATCCCTGCCAAACGCTCCCAGATGGGTGCCAATCCAAGGCCCGGGAAGAAGGCTGGCCGAGGGATGCACCCCAAAACCTGGCAAGATCCCATCAGCTGTGGAGAAAACTCCAGGCAGGGAGAGCAGGGGCAAACCATGCCTGCCTTTTTTTTTATTAAGCCCCCTCCCAACTCCTTCCCTCCAGGTGATTTCATATCACGGATGCCTCGTTAAGTTCCCCGCCATGAATCTCTCCCTTCGTTTCTCCCAAAGCAACGCCGGAGCAATCCACGCTCCGAAGAGGCACCCCGAGCCGAGCCGTGCATCAAAAGGCGAGGCTGGCCGGCGTCCAAGTTGTCCTTTGGAGGTCGGTCGGTCGGTCGCTGGATCTTCTCAAGGAGACCAGGCAAGCCAACACAACACAGGTGCCCGCTTCAAACCCAAGGCAGGAGCGTGTCCGCCCCCAAGGATAAAAGACCCAGCACAAACAGAGCAACGTGGCAGATGCCATACGAGGCAGGGAGCTCTGCACACACCTGTGTCCACTGGGAATACAAAACAGCCACTTCACAAACACAAAGCCATCCAGATAAGATTCAGCACTTCCATCTGCATTTCAAAGAATGGCATGGCATGGCATGGCATGGATGAGGAGAGGAGGGGAGGGGAGGGGAGGGGAGGGGAGAGGAGAAGAGAAGAGAAGAGAAGAGAAGAGAAGAGAAGAGAAGAGAAGAGAAGAGAAGAGAAGAGAAGAGAAGAGAAGAGAAGAGAAGAGAAGAGAAGAGAAGAGAAGAAAATATTGGAATAGAATAGAATATTGGAATAGAATAGAATAGAATAGAATAGAATAGAATAGAATAGAATAGAATAGATATTGGAATGGAGAATAAAATAGAATAAGAATAGAACAGAACTAGAACACAGGTTAGTCCCAAAGTCCTTTCGTTTGTTATTTCAATGGCTGTGAACTCTATGCATTCCCAGCCTGTAATGAGTCTCAAACAGTTTGTGAACCACAGAGGTTCTGCCACCATCCTTTGGGAGAAGGCTGATAAGCACCCACCTTTATCTCCCTTCAAAAGCTGCCAATGACTAAACTGCCCATTCGCTGTACAAGGTCAAAGGGAGCACAAAGTCAACACGGAGCTTCAGAGTTTAAACCGACCAGAGTGAACAAAGTTGCTTCCTGCAAAGGCTCCTGTCCCTTTGCTCCTCCTTTATGTCTTATGGGAGGGGCCAATCACCTCCAAGCCTTACTCCCGAGTCGCCCCTTTTGTCTTAACTCTTCCTGCCTTCTGGCAGCTCTGTGCATGCACACACTGGGAACAGGCTCCCGCTGTTCTTCTTCCTCTCTGCTGTCAGATTCTGGAGGCTCCGGAGTCGGCACATAACTCCCCGATGGCCGTGGCCCCATCTCTGTATCAGACGCAGGACCCTCATCCGAGCCCTCCCCAGACACCCGGACTGGCCCCTGTTCCTCCCCACTGTCCGACTCTGCTGCTGTCTCCACCGACTGCCGGCAGACCACAACAGACATAACACAACTCTACTCAACCTAAGAATGAATCCATCTTTAAAACTCTTTATGATCCGAGACCTTTTAAAAACCACCAGTTTGGATCCTCCTCCTCGTAAGATGCCACTTAGGATTCTGAAGAAGGCTTGTTAGCATCTTTTTCCGACTGGCCAGATTTCTTCCAAAGCTGCAGCTTGCGTGAGTTTCCGCTTTGGAATAAAACTGGCCAGTTGGAAAAGTCGCCACCAGGTGTCCTTCTGTCTTCCAGCCACCATTGATTAAGCCAGCTCTCTTTCCCCACGATTAAAATTCAAAAGCACCAGGAGTCTTCACGCACAAAGTCTTTTTGTAGAAGCAAAAAAAGTGGTAGTTCTCATGTTATTCCCTTTGACTGGGCCAAAGAGAGTCAGAGATTTCTGCTTTCTTTTTCTCCCTTTACATACCAAACCCCCTCCTTTTCTCCTTCCTCTCTTCTAACTTTTCATGTTTTTTTCTTTGTATTTTATATCTATATACATAACAGCGAAATACCCCTCGCGGATCATCACAAAATCTCCAGAACCGTCAAGCCTACAAACTTGACATTTGGCCCGTATGTTCCTCTTGGCTCACTAAGAAAGGATTTTTCCAAATGACCCTCAGAGCATTTAGAGTATTTCCTATATTATTATTATTATTATTAACACGCTCTGATGCTAAGGAGTTCTACTCCCCTTCCCCACCTGGAAAGAAATCTGTGCCAAATGCAAAACACAAGCAGAGGAGAGGAGATTCAGTTTCACAGCATCACCAAGCAGCTTTAGTACAGAACAGTTGAGTTAAGCCACGCCCAGGCTCCTTGCTGTCTCCTCCTTGCTCACACAGCAAATATTCTTTCAGTTTCCAAACAGCCTTCAACTCTCTCACACACTGACAGGACACTAGCCAGATGAATACCAATCGATGCTGTTAGGCAGAGGCAGATTTTTTTCCTCTTCATTTTCTTCCCCCCAAACTTGCCCGATCACATAGTTTCATAGCGAAGCCCGGGTATCGAGCTGGTACTTTGATCAACTAATAAAAAAGTTTTAATCAGGAAAAAAAAAGGTTCACGCACAAAATCCAAGCAGGCCTGAATGCTGGAAAAAGAGTCACCTTCTGGGCCTTGACCCAAAGATGCTTTCTTTTTTTTCCAAAAGGCAACTGGAATTTCTTTGTTTTTCCTTGAAGACGTTTTGCTCCTCATCCAAGGAGCTTCTTCAGTTCTGACTGAATGGTGAAGGATGGAAGGATTTATATTCCTTGCAGCCCTCTGGTCATTAGCGCCCTCTCTGAGACTCGTTGAGGCCACTTGGGGGTTTCTCTGTGCTCTCGGGGTCACCTGGATCGGTGCAAAAGGGTGGGCAGCCTTCTTGGAACTACTGACTGCAAGGAGTTGAAACTTCTCGGATGAGAAGTGAAACCTCTTCAAGAAAAAAATCAAAGAAAGTCCAGTTGCTTTTTGAAAAAGCATATTCGGAACAAACATGAACTTCCATAGAAGAATGGATGTTGGCTAGTGCATAAACCAGAGCAGCTGCCTACATTCCAAAAAAACTTAACCTGGTTAAAAATGAGTTTATTTCTGGATTTGCAAAACACCCAGTTTAGTTGGTGATTAAAGACTAGGTTGACTTGTTGGTTGGTTTAATTTATATACTCATTGCAGAATACCTTATGCCACCAGACTCGAAATTCTAAACCGAGAAAACCTAGAACTACGCCGCCTTCGGTCCGATCTAAGTATAGTATATAAAATCATACATTGCAATGTCCTACCTGTCAATGAATACTTCAGCTTCAACCATAACAATACAAGAGCAAACAATAGATACGAACTCAAGGTTAACCGCACCAAACTTGCCTGACACCTGCCTGACCAGCCCATTTCTTCTGCAGCCGGCAAGGCTTTCCGGAAGGCCTCTGGAGCTGAGAACAAAGCTCAGGATCGATCCAGAGCTCCATTATGGGATGCAGAGGCCTTCAGGGAAGCCTTGCTTGTCGCAGAAGAAGAAGTTCCTGAAGGCCGCTGACACCGAAAAGGAGGCCGCGGGCGATGCAGGCAAGTGAGATGAGTCAGTGGAGGACGTCCCCCGAAAATAAGACCCGGTGCCTTTTTTGGTGGCAAAAAGGATATAAGACAGGGTCTTATTTTCAGGGGAACACAGTACCAACTTGAAGACTTATGGACTTCAACCTCCAGAATTCTGGGACTTGAAGTCCATAAGCCTTAAAGTTGCCATGTTTGGAGCGCCAAGGACACTGCAGCCGACCTTCCTCGCCCGCTTGACTTAGCCACGTTTCCCCCTTGGCAGCCTCAACCCCAAACCACCTTCAGACCTTGAGAAGAGCAGCCAAGAGGCAGGTGGAGGCATGAGGTCATCTCCCCAGGCCCGGCGGAGGGGCCCTTGCCAAGCGGCTTGGCTCCCCCCCGAGCGATCAAACGGGCATCCGGAGGGCAGGCCTGGCATTGCCGGGGGGACAGATGGGGCCTCGGTGCTTCCCACCGTCTCTGGCCGCCACGCAAGGCCGCCTTTCTCTTCCCACCGACAGGCGCTCCCAGCCAGTTGGCAGGAGGGCAGCGGGCCCTATCCTGGGCCCAAGATGGCCGCTGAGGCAGGCGGAAATAAGTCAGGCTGCAGCACAAAAGGTGAAGCGTGTCTGTGTGTGTGTGTGAGAGAGAGAGACGAAGTGTGTGTGTGTGTGTGTGTGTGTAAGACAAAGTGTGGGTATGTGTTTGTGCATAAGACAAAGTGTGTGTGTGTGTTTGTGTGTGTGTGTGCGTAAGACGAAGTGTGTGTGTGTGTTTGTGTGTGTGTGTGCATAAGACGAAGTGTGTGTGTGTGTTTGTGTGTGTGTGTGTGTGTAAGACGAAGTGTGTGTATGTGTTTGTGTATAAGTTGAAGCGTGTGTGGTGTGTTTGTGTGTGTGTGTAAGACGAAGTGTGTGCGTGTGTGTGTGTAAGACGAAGTGTGTGCGTGTGTGTGTAAGACGAAGCGTGTGTGTGCGTGTGTGCGTGTGTGTGTAAGACGAAGTGTGTGTGTGTGTTTGTGTGTGTGTGTGTGTAAGACGAAGTGTGTGTTGTGTGTTTGTGTGTGTGTGTGCGTAAGACAAAGTGTGGGTATGTGTTTGTGCATAAGACAAAGTGTGTGTGTGTGTTTGTGTGTGTGTGTGCGTAAGACGAAGTGTGTGTTGTGTGTTTGTGTGTGTGTGTGCGTAAGACAAAGTGTGGGTATGTGTTTGTGCATAAGACAAAGTGTGTGTGTGTGTTTGTGTGTGTGTTTGTGTATAAGACGAAGCGTGTGTGTGTGTGTTTGTGTGTGTGTAAGACGAAGTGTGTGTTGTGTGTTTGTGTGTGTGTGCGTAAGACGAAGTGTGTGTTGTGTGTTTGTGTGTGTGTGTGCGTAAGACGAAGTGTGTGTTGTGTGTTTGTGTGTGTGTGTGCGTAAGACGAAGTGTGTGTATGTGTTTGTGTATAAGTTGAAGCGTGTGTGGTGTGTTTGTGTGTGTGTGTAAGACGAAGTGTGTGCGTGTGTGTGTGTAAGACGAAGCGTGTGTGTGCGTGTGTGCGTGTGTGTGTAAGACGAAGTGTGTGTGTGTGTTTGTGTGTGTGTGTGTGTAAGACGAAGTGTGTGTTGTGTGTTTGTGTGTGTGTGTGCGTAAGACAAAGTGTGGGTATGTGTTTGTGCATAAGACAAAGTGTGTGTGTGTGTTTGTGTGTGTGTGTGCGTAAGACGAAGTGTGTGTTGTGTGTTTGTGTGTGTGTGTGCGTAAGACGAAGTGTGTGTTGTGTGTTTGTGTATAAGACGAAGCGTGTGTGTGCGTGTGTGCGTGTGTGTGTAAGACAAAGTGTGTGTGTGTGTTTGTGTGTGTGTGTGCGTAAGACGAAGTGTGTGTTGTGTGTTTGTGTGTGTGTGTGCGTAAGACAAAGTGTGGGTATGTGTTTGTGCATAAGACAAAGTGTGTGTGTGTGTTTGTGTGTGTGTTTGTGTATAAGACGAAGCGTGTGTGTGTGTGTTTGTGTGTGTGTAAGACGAAGTGTGTGTTGTGTGTTTGTGTGTGTGTGTGTGCGTAAGACGAAGTGTGTGTTGTGTGTTTGTGTGTGTGTGTGCGTAAGACGAAGTGTGTGTGTGTGTTTGTGTGTGTGTGTGTGTAAGACGAAGTGTGTGTATGTGTTTGTGTATAAGTTGAAGCGTGTGTGGTGTGTTTGTGTGTGTGTGTAAGACGAAGTGTGTGCGTGTGTGTGTGTAAGACGAAGTGTGTGCGTGTGTGTGTAAGACGAAGCGTGTGTGTGCGTGTGTGCGTGTGTGTGTAAGACGAAGTGTGTGTGTGTGTTTGTGTGTGTGTGTGTGTAAGACGAAGTGTGTGTTGTGTGTTTGTGTGTGTGTGTGCGTAAGACAAAGTGTGGGTATGTGTTTGTGCATAAGACAAAGTGTGTGTGTGTGTTTGTGTGTGTGTTTGTGTATAAGACGAAGCGTGTGTGTGTGTGTTTGTGTGTGTGTAAGACGAAGTGTGTGTTGTGTGTTTGTGTGTGTGTGTGCGTAAGACGAAGTGTGTGTTGTGTGTTTGTGTGTGTGTGTGCGTAAGACGAAGTGTGTGTTGTGTGTTTGTGTGTGTGTGTGCGTAAGACGAAGTGTGTGTATGTGTTTGTGTATAAGTTGAAGCGTGTGTGGTGTGTTTGTGTGTGTGTGTAAGACGAAGTGTGTGCGTGTGTGTGTGTAAGACGAAGCGTGTGTGTGCGTGTGTGCGTGTGTGTGTAAGACGAAGTGTGTGTGTGTGTTTGTGTGTGTGTGTGTGTAAGACGAAGTGTGTGTTGTGTGTTTGTGTGTGTGTGTGCGTAAGACAAAGTGTGGGTATGTGTGCATAAGACAAAGTGTGTGTGTGTGTTTGTGTGTGTGTGTGCGTAAGACGAAGTGTGTGTTGTGTGTTTGTGTGTGTGTGTGCGTAAGACGAAGTGTGTGTTGTGTGTTTGTGTATAAGACGAAGCGTGTGTGTGCGTGTGTGCGTGTGTGTGTAAGACAAAGTGTGTGTGTGTGTTTGTGTGTGTGTGTGCGTAAGACGAAGTGTGTGTTGTGTGTTTGTGTGTGTGTGTGCGTAAGACAAAGTGTGGGTATGTGTTTGTGCATAAGACAAAGTGTGTGTGTGTGTTTGTGTGTGTGTTTGTGTATAAGACGAAGCGTGTGTGTGTGTGTTTGTGTGTGTGTAAGACGAAGTGTGTGTTGTGTGTTTGTGTGTGTGTGTGCGTAAGACGAAGTGTGTGTTGTGTGTTTGTGTGTGTGTGCGTAAGACGAAGTGTGTGTTGTGTGTTTGTGTGTGTGTGTAAGACGAAGTGTGTGCGTGTGTGTGTGTAAGACGAAGTGTGTGCGTGTGTGTGTGTAAGACGAAGCGTGTGTGTGCGTGTGTGCGTGTGTGTGTAAGACGAAGTGTGTGTGTGTGTTTGTGTGTGTGTGTGCGTAAGACGAAGTGTGTGTTGTGTGTTTGTGTGTGTGTGTGCGTAAGACGAAGTGTGTGTATGTGTTTGTGTATAAGTTGAAGCGTGTGTGGTGTGTTTGTGTGTGTGTGTAAGATGAAGTGTGTGCGTGTGTGTGTGTAAGACGAAGTGTGTGCGTGTGTGTGTGTAAGACGAAGTGTGTGTGTGTGTTTGTGTATAAGACGAAGCATGTGCGTGTGTGTGCGTAAGACGAAGCGTGTGTGTGCGTGTGTGCGTGTGTGTGGGAAGAGCACTCGCCAAGGAAGTCCCTTGACAACCGGGCTGGGGGAATGGCCTCATCCATTTTGGGGTTGCTTATTGTGTTGACGTTCTTAAGTGGATGGGAAGCAGGCCAGAATTGAAGCCTCTCTCGTGCGCCTCGCTGCATTTCCCCCGTCAAGGGACCGGAAGAGGGGAGGACAAAGGGAAGGCTTTCTGTAGCTGGGGGTTGAAACTACCTGCTGGAAGGGAGGGGGAGTGGTAGAGAGGAGGAGGGGGAGGAAGAGGAGGAAGACTGTGGGGTCCTGGGCTCTCTCTGAGCTTGGTGATTTTCTTGCAGACGTTTCATGACCCAACTAGATAATGTCACCAGTGTTAGAATGGAGGAGGAGGAGGAGGAGGAAGAGGAAGTAGTAGTAGTAGTCTCTGAGCTTGGTGGTTTTCTTGCAGACGTTTCATGACCCAACTAGATAATGTCACCAGTGTTAGAATGGAGGAGGAGGAGGAGCAGGAGGAGGAAGAGGAAGTAGTAGTAGTAGTAGTAGTCTCTGAGCTTGGTGGTTTTCTTGCAGACGTTTCATGACCCAACTAGATAATGTCACCAGTGTTAGAATGGAGGAGGAGGAGGAGCAGGAGGAGGAAGAGGAAGTAGTAGTAGTAGTAGTAGTCTCTGAGCTTGGTGGTTTTCTTGCAGACGTTTCATGACCCAACTAACAAACATCACCCCTGCTAAAAGGGAGGAGGAGGGGGGAGGGGGGAGGAGGGAGGAGGGAGGGGGGAGGAGGAGGAAGAAGAGGAAGAAGACAAAGACTGTGGGGTCCTTTTTGCTCTCTGAGCTTGGTTGCTTTCTTACAGACCTTTCATGAGCCAACTAGGGAACATCATCAGTTAACAAATAACAGATAATCAGAGTTGGAAGGGACCTTGTAGGTCATCTAGTCCAACCCCCCGCCCCAGTGTTAGAAGGGCTCAGTGCTAAAAGGGAGGGCGGTTTTCAGCTAGGAGGAGCAGGAGCAAGAGCTGCCTCTCTTCCATGGAAAAGTTGCTTCCCGGTTTTAGCTACTAAGTCTCTGGCTGTCCGTGTCATCCTTTCCCAAAGACTTGGCTTCCCCCCCAGAATGAAACTCCCCTCAGGGACAATTCTCCTGGCTGCTTTCGGTCCTTTTCTGGTGAAATCTCCCTTGGCTTGATGAATTGCAGAGGGAAAGAGGGAGGGGGAAGCCCACAAAAAAGGAGAGAGAGAGAGAGAGAGAGAGAGAGAGAGCCAACGCAGGCAATCTCCTAAAAGCCAAGGCAGCGACTCAACTCAGTGTCCAAGCCTTGTGCAGGCCTGCCAACACACCAAGGCCGAAGAAACCCTTTTCCAAAATGCCAACCTGGTTCTCCTAGTGCAGGGGTCACCAACTTTGGCCACGTTAAGCCTGGTGGAGTTCAATTCCCAGAATTCCCCCGTCAGCTTTGCTTGAAGTCCTCCAGGCTCATTAAAGTTGCCAAAGTTGGAATCCACTAGTGGGAATCCATGGCTGGTCATGAATTGTCCTCACATGCCCCCAGCCATCGGGACCTCAACGGCAAACTCCACGCATTTAGCTGCTCAAAGCGCATTTAACAACACAGCTAGTCCTTGACTTGCAACACTTGGTTTAGTGACTGTTCAGAGTTGAAATTTTGGGCTTAGACTACCCAGAACTACGCCGCCTTCAGTCCGTCCTAAGCGTAGTACACAAAATTGTCTGCTACAACGTCTTGCCTGTCAATGACTACTTCAGCTTCAACCTCAACAACACAAGAGCACAAAATACAGATACAAACTCAATGTAAACCGCTCCAAACTCGATTGCAGAAAGTACGACTTCAGCAACCGAGGGGTCGAGGCCTGGAATGCACTTCCTGACTCTGTTGTTACATCCTCTAACCCCCCCCCCACTCCTTTAACCTCAAACTATCCACTATTGACCTCATCCCGTTCCTAAGGGGTCTGCAAGGGGCGTGCATAAGTGCACCATCGTGCCTCCCGTCCCTGTCCTATTGTCCCCATTTATCTGTACCTATTTCCTGTATTCTTACTCATGTATATACTATTATCCTATTATCTTGTAAGTGATGTACAAATCAAATAAATAAAAATAAAATAAGGAAGGAAGGAAGGAAGGGGAAAGGAAGGAGAACAGGGAAAGGGAAGGAAGGAGAGAAAAGAATGGAGGGAGGAGAGAAAAGGGAGGGAGCAGGAGGAAGGAAGGAAAGGAAAGGAGAGAATACGCATTCCTAAGGGGTCTGTAAGGGGCGTGCATAAGTGCACCAGCGTGCCTACCACTCCTGTCCTATTGTCCCTCTTTTATTTGTACCCATTTCATGTAATCATAATCATATTTATACATATACATATTATCAAATGCATGCTTGACAAAATGAATAAAATAAAGAGTTCCAACGGCGCTGAAAAAAAGTCACTGACAACCATTTTTCATACTTTACAACCGTTGCATTTCTCTCCACGGTCACAATTCAGACCCTCGGTGACCGACCCGTACTTATGACGGTCGCCATGTCTCTCCCCCCCACCCCCCAGAGTCACGTGATTCCCCTTTGGCGACCTTCCAACAAGCAAAGTCAGTGGGGAAGCCGGATTCGCTGAGCAAACGGGCGACTCACTTAACAACGGCATGCGATTCGCTTAACAACAGAGGCAAGGAAGGTCATAAAACAGGGCAAAACTCGCTTATCAAATACTTTAATGACGGAAATGTTGGGATCGTCTGTGGTCGTTAAGTTGAGGACTACCTGTATTGAGGAAATTTGGCCTGGCCTTCCAACTCACTCACTCCAAGGCTGAGTAATATGTTATTTGCTTGTGTAAACTGACTGGCTGCCTAACACACACACACACACACACACAGAGTGAGCTTTCCTTTTGTGGTGAGCAATATCCTGTCCAGATGCTTCAAACATGCGTGACGGAAACGGTTGATAACCTACAAGGGGAGATTGGATTTGTCCCACTGACTGCAGGAGACGAGATGACGCACACAAAACCCCCACTGACAGCTTGTGTGACATGTCGGGAGGGAACTCTGTGTGTGTGTGGGGAGGGGGATGTCAGCATATCCCCCCCCTCCCCAAATCTCTCTCAATGCTACACCATCCAAAACTCTCAGCATTTCTGCTTAACAAAAAAGTCAAGGACTCGATTTTTTCTAAAAAGGAAGATTTCGGGCTCTCTTGGTGCCGAGCAAGGAATTGGTTTCCACTGTTATTGTGGTTTGGTCGCACAGCCAGCCAGATGTTAGGACTGGATGGTCCATGCCTTGAGTCCTTCCCCAGAAGAGGGCAGATGTGGATGATGGGTGGTGTTACAGATACTCTCGTGGGATGTCAGCTGTTTCCGAGTGTGGCTGCCTTTTTCAATTGACGGATGGCAAATCGGTCAATGACGGTGATGTTCAAGTAGTTATTATTATTGTTGTCATTGGCTACATAGTCAGCCAGGAATTTAGTTTGAATTTGGCCTTTTCATACACTGATCAAATCCTTGCCAAGGACCCGGGAGATGGCAGATGTGGATGATGGGTGGTGTTACAGATATTGTTGAAGGATGTCAGCTGTCCCAATTGCCTTCTGCAATTGACTGGTGTTAAATTTGTCAATGACAATGGGACTCAAGTGTTTATTATTATCAATAGCACTTAGACATATAAATTGTTTCACGGGGTCTGACAGCCTTCTCTAAATGGTTTAAAGAGTCAGCCTCTGTCTTGCCCCCAACAATCTGGGTCCTCATTTTACTGACCTCGGAAGGACGTAAGGCTGAGTCAATCTTGAGCCGGTCAGGATTGAACTCCTGGCTGTGGGCAGAGTCAGGCTGTAATACTGCATTCTAACCAAGGAAGGAAGGAAGGAAGGAAGGAAGGAAGGAAGGAAGGAAGGAAGGAAGGAAGGAAGGAAGGAAGGAAGGAAGGAAGGAAGGAAGGAATAGCACTAGCCCTTAGACTTATATATCACTTCATGGTGCTTTCCAGCCCTCTCTAAGTCAGCCTCTTGACCACCAACAATCTGGATCCTCATTTTACTGACCTCAGAAGGACATAAGGCTGAGTCAACCTCAAGCCAGCAAGGATCAAACTGCTGGCAGTTGGCAGTCAGCAGAATTAGCTTGCAACACTGCATTCTATCCACTGTGCCACCACAGTTCTTAATATTATTATTGTTGTTGCTTCCATAGTCAGCCAGATGTTTGGTCTGGATTTGGGCCTTTTCGTACACTTATCGAGTCCTTGCCAAGGGCCCAGGAGAGGCAGGTGCGGGTGTTGGATGGTGTTAAAGGTCTCGTCGCAGGATTTAAGCTGTTCCGAGTGAAACTGCCTTCTGCAATTGACTGACGGGGCTTTTGTCAATGCCGCTGGGGTGCAAGTGGCGCTCCAGGTGTTTTGGGATGGCACCACGATTGGAGCTGCCTCTGCTTTCGTTTGCCACAGTGGTTCTACTTGTATTTGTAGCTCTTTGTATTTTGTGATCTTCTCCTGTTCTTTCTCTTCTGCTCTCTTCAGATACTACAACGTTCACTATCCAGATTTAATGGTTTTTCTTATTGACAGTGGTTAGTGTGGGGTGCTGTGTGGCAGGTTCCTGTCCATTTGAAGTCTAAAATCTTAGAGCAATTTATTATTCTATGACTAGCTGAGTGGCATGGTAGCCTAGTGGTGAAAACATTCGCCTCCCACTGGGACGGTTGAGAGTTCAATCCTAAGTAGCGGCAAATATTTCCCTCTTAGGACACAAAGAAAAAAATATCTGCTGCTAACTCCGTGTGGTGTCAGGAAGGGCATCTGGCCAGTAAGTGCTCAGCTCTGTTCAGTAACCCTGATTCTATCCCAAATTAAGGTATCACACGGTTGTAAGAGGGAGGGTTTTTTTTAGATTTTCTATGACTTTCCCTATTTTATGGCCCCACCGGTTGTCTATGGAGCTTCTCCATCATCCTGGTCACAGTTGTCCCAAAGGTGCTTTTAGAAGAGGAACTGGACTTCCTTTTTTATTATTATTATTATTTATTTTTATTTATTTATTTTGTCAAACGCTTACAATAGAACTAAGAATAAACATAAGTTTAAATAGAAGAAATAGGAACTAATAATTGGGGACAATAGGACAGGGGTGGTAGGCACGATTGTGCGCTTATGCAGGCCCCTTACAGTCCTCTTGAGAATGGGGTGAGGTCAGGGGTGGGATTCAAATTTTTTAACAACCAGTTCTGTGGGCGTGGCTTAGTTGGTGGGCGTGGCTTAGTGGTCATGTGACTGGGTCGATGTGGCTTGGTGGTCATGTTATTGGCTGGGCGTGGCCAACTCAACATCACTCACATCGAGGCCCGCATCTCCTCACCTGGCTCTCGTGACTGTGGGAAGGCTGCAACAATCGTAAGTGTGAAAAACGGTCATAAGTCACTTTTTTCAATGCCATTGTAACTTTGACTGGTCCCTCCACACAAGCAAAGTACCAGCAAAGGAGGGGAAAAAAACTCCAGAGAAGTTCCTGAGACAGGAAGTCCAGTCCTGCCAAGAATATAATCAGGGTCAACAGAGAGGCAGTTTCTGTAAGCAACCCCAGAATGTTTCCTTCCTGCCTCCCTTACAGGATTAGGCCAGGAATTTCTTCTAACAACCGGTTCTCCCAACTGCTTAGAAGGTTAACAACCGGATCTAGCGAATAGGTGCGAACCTGTAGAATCCCACCCCCGGGTGAGGTCAATGGAGGTTAGTTTGAGGGTAAAGGAGTAGGAGTTTGAGCAGGTGACAACAGAATCAGATAGTGAGTTCCAGGCATTGACCACTTTGTTGCTGAGTCATTGACTGGTAAGACGTTGTAACATATGATTTTATGTACTATGCTTAAGTCCAATCTTAGCCAGCATAGTTCAAGGTTGTCTAAGCCTAGAATCTCAAGTCTGGTGGTGTAGGGTATTCTGTTGCGAACAGGGGAGTGTAGTACTCTTCTGGTAAAATACTTCTGGACTCGCTCAATTGTATTTATGTCTGATATACAGTGTGGATTCCAGACAGCAGAGATGAATTCAAGAATTGGCCTAGCAAAGGTTTTGAATACCCTAGTTTGCCAATCAGTATTACCAGAGGAGAAGCTTCATAAAATTAAATTTACAACTCTTTAAAGCCTTTTTGGCAATACTGTTGCAGTGAGCTTTGGAATTTAGGTCATTCGATATGAGAACTCCAAGGTCCTTGACCGAGTGAAGGTCATCCACACAAGGTCATATCGGCCTAGCTTGTATTTGGCATATAGATTTTTTTTACCAATGTGTAGGACAGAGCATTTGTTGATCGAGATTTGGAGTTGCCAACTGTTTGCCCAGTCAGACACACAATCAAGATCTTTTTGAAGGAAAGGTCTTTTTTCTTTGAAAACATTTTGCTTCTTACCCAAGAAGCTTCTTCTGCTCTTCAGAGAAGTGAAACGTCTTTGAAGAAAAACAAGGAAGTCCAGTTGCTTCTTTGAAAAAGCACAGATTGGGGGCAGCTCCACCAGTTCTTGCCTGCAGGGCAAATAATATTTCTCACAGATCTTCCAATGCACCATTGTTGCTACTTTGTCATGCCGCTGCTTGTGGTCAGTATGGGCTATCTTCTTGCAGCAGCTTATCTGATGCTCCACTGTTCCTTCAGCTTCTTTGCAAAGATGGCATTTGCTGTCTTCTCTATACTGACTTTGTATGTGTTATCTCTTTTATTCATTAAACGTGAAACTCAGTCAACTGAACATTTAAAAATGCATCACAAATACCAGTGACTGGTGCTAATGGTTGATACGGGTTGCTGCCAGCACCCTAGGTATCCACCAAGTACCTTCTTAAAATCTATAATGTTCCAAGTAGCACAGATTTTTTGCAGCTCTGCCGGTGTTATTGCAGGAAGCTGCAGTTTCTTGATGTGTTTTGTAAAATTCTTGGACATGGCACCAAGGGACCCGAGGACAATGGGTATCACTGTTCCGTGTTTCATCCATAACCACGGAGTTTCGATGGCCAGGTTTTGCGATATTTCTTGGGGTTTTTTTCCAGTTCTTTTTCTTCAACTCAGGTGTCTGCCAGTACACTGATATCAATACATTGTAGTTTTGGCCCTCGACAACCGTAATATCTGGCATGTTGTGTTCCAAATGGCGATTTGTCTGTATTCGAAAGTCCCGCAAGATCTTCACCATCTCATTCAGGACAACCTTTTCCACTTTATGTTCCCATGATGCATTATTATATAATGCATTTTTATTGTTATTATTATCATCATCATTATTATTATTTGTTAATTTGGTGAGATTCACAGCCTTTGGGGCTGGTTGGTAGCTCAACAGCTCGAATCCTAACCAAGGACCTAGGAACTGTTCAGGTAGCGTTGGAGGAAATAATAATAATAATAATAATAATAATAATAATAATAATATTTCTGAAATATTACTCATCTGGAATGGTATAGGGTCTCCTGCTTGAGCAGTAAGTTGGATTAGAAGTTCTCCAAGGCCTCTTCCAATTCTGTGATTCCATTATTATGAAATGTATTTGCCACCCATCTTATGGTTTGGGGCGACTCCTATGCAGAATAAAAATCTTTGATTTACAATGATGAAACTCCACCCAGATCACGTTCCCACTCGATCATCACACCCTACCTGGCTCCTTCCAGATCCCACCTGATTTTCAGCCGATAGAATTAATCTACTTTCTGGATTTGCATAAATGCCCTGAATCATACTTTGCACAAAAGGGCCGAGTTCAAGCATGTTCAGGCACACTATGCACCACCCAAAATAAAAAGCCGAGTTTTCCAAAAATGTTTATCTGAGAGTTATTGGCTCTGCTCGTTTTAGCGCACAGAAGGGTGTATTTTTGGAAGGGGAACTGAGTACCCCAAAAAACCCCACCCTTCCACAATCTGGCTTCTGTAGCTAAAAAATTCTCTATTTGACAGGGATTGTTTTAAAACTGAAATGCATCCGTTAGTTTTTGCAACAGGGAACTTTCTATCTTTTTTGCAAGAATGGTTTTTCTGCCACCGAAAAGATTTCTGTCATTCTCGGTTGCTCTCATGAGCTGTAAGTACAATTCAACCACATATGTGATGGTCACGCCCAGAAGCCCAAAAGTATTGGACCAAAATATGGAGTTGGATACAAGAGATAGTGGAAGATCAAATAGAATTTAAACCGGAGTTGGTTCTGTTGGGAATAATTAAAGGGAAATACAGGAAAAAGACTAAATATATTTTATGACATATTTTGATAGCAACAAGGATAGTATAATGCAAAACGTTGGAAATAAAATAATACGCCCTCAGAGGAATTAGTAATTCAAAAAATTCTAGATTGTGCTGAAATGGGTAAATTGACATTAAAATTAAAAGATAAAGAAGAGTCGGAGTATTATGAAATTTGGGATAATTGGTATAAATGGTTAAACAATAGAAATAAGGATAAAGGAGATAAGAAAAGTATATATAAAGGTATATAAATATAGATATTTGAATGTGATTGGCTTGTATAATGATTTGTATAATAATGAAGATGCAGTACTGCTAAATTAAGATCAATATGTGTAAAAGGTGAAAAAGAACAACGAACATTATTGTCAAAAAAAGAAAAGTACAATTCAACCACAACGTGCCAATTCTGTAAAAGTTATTAGATTCCCAGCAACACTTCAATGAATTTGACACACCGTCAAGGCCTTTCAACATTTTCGCCCTTCCCAAGTTTTTCTCCTCGCGTATGAGTTAGCACACCACCAAAGAGACATGATGTGGGGGAAAAAATCATTAAAACGGGGCTTTAAAAAAATGAAGTTCTGAATTCTTTGGATTTCCCCAGAGCCAGAAAAGGGAATTTGGGTAACATATTTTGCATGTTCGGGTGGTATTATCATTTTATCTTCTCTTTCTTTTGCAGCAATTTCTGAAGCGCTCTCTCTTCAAGCCACAGGCTCAGCCACAACTTTTGCAAAAGAGCCACATCTCCACAACTTGCTAAGCTGATCTAAGGTTGGCCTTGAGTTTTTCTGCTTTTTGTTTTCCCTCAAATAGTATGTGGTTAATGTGTGGTGAGAACCCAGCTGACTTGGTTAATTACGGAGGGAACGTTGTGCACGAAACCAAGAAAAAAAGAGATTAAGTCAGCAAAGCAGGCAGGCACGATATGTGAATTCTTTGCACCCTGCCAAAAAAGAGCAATTAGTCCCGGTATTTATTTATTTATTTATTTATTTATTTTATTTATTTTAGATTTTTATTTGAGCAGCCTATAATTTAATTCTTTTTTAATCGTATTTATATCTGTGTTTTGTATGCATTTTAGTTGGCTGTTCACCGCCCTGAGTCCTTCGGGAGAAGGGCGGTATATAAAATTACGAAATAAATAAAATAAATAAATTTATTTATTTATTTCTTCGATTTGTATACCGCTCCCTCTCCCAAAAAGGGACTCGGGGCGGTGAACAGCTACAATAAAAACATACAAATAGAAAAGTTAAAAAAGAGTTTAAAAATTAATTAAATAGATGGCCAAGACCAGTAAAACCCGTAAAAAATTAAAATCGAATTAAAAACCCTACTCATAACGTTACGCCAGACCAGCCTGTTGGAAAAGGTGGGTCTTAAGTGTACATCGGAAGGCCCGTAGGTCAGTAATGGCTCGCATCTCCGCTGGTAGCTCATTCCAAAGGGAGGGTGCTCCCACAGAGAAGGCCCGCACTCTCGGGCCCGCCAACTAACATCAGCCAGCCTGCGGCACCCCGAGGAGGTCAACCCTGTGGGAGCACACCGGCCGGCGGGAGGCCGATGGTGGCAGCAGGCGGTCCCGCAAGTATGTTGAAGTATAAGATTTAAAAACTGCCAGCTGCTGATGCAATTGAAGATGAAGCACCATAGCATGGGTATTGCCTTTTTAAAACAAAGAATGAGTCCACAGAAGTTTGTATAAGGCAGCCATTAGAGGGCCTGTTTCTCTCTCCTTGTGTCCGATATTGCAGAGTTCTCCGTGTAGAGTTAAGAAGATGGATTGCTTGTAAGGTATTTTGCCTACCACGTATATTTCTGCATATGTCTTGTATATAAACCACTGTTAAATTGTCTAAGTCTCTGTGTGCTGCGTTTTGCTCCTGGGTTGTCTCGCAATGGCAGTCACGTTGCAAAATGCTCTGACACCATAGTTCCTCGTTTAGCGACCATGCACGCTGCACTTTGTGAAACAGTGTTGAAGGCGTTGCATGATTTTGCATGATGTCATATGACTTCACATGTCCTCCTTCTGCCAGTTTCCAATATTCTGAGGGACAGAAGATTCGGTTGTTGGTTGGGGGAGGAGGAGTGGCAGAGTCAAGAGAGGAACAAGCCTGGAATCCTTGAATAGCCACAATTGGACTTAATCCAAATCCTCTTGAATTCTGTTAGCCCTTATCTAGCACCGTAATACAGGTAGTCCTCGAATTACAACCATCCATTTAATGAGCATTCAATGTTACAATGGCACTGAAAAAGGTGACTTACGACCATGTTTCACACTTACGACCGTTGCAGCATCCCCCTGGCCACATGATCAAAATTCAGATGGTTGCCACCTGGCTCGTATTTATGACGGTCGCACTGTCCCAGGGGTTACCGTGATCCCCTTTTGCGACCTTACGACAAGCAAAGTCAGCAGGGAAGGCAGATTCACTTAACGACCAGGTGACTAACTTAACAACTGCATTGATTCGCTTAACAACCATAGCAAGAAAGGTCTCAAAACGCTTAGCAACGGAAATGTTGGGCCCCGTTGTGGTCGTACGTCGGAGACTCCTTGTAGATGCACTAAATGTAGGATGTCCTCGACATACAACCATTCATTTAGTGACTGAAGATACGACAGCACTGAAAAATACGACTGGTTCTCACATTAAGTGCATTTTGCTCCACTATATGACCCTTTCTTGCCTCGGTTGTTAAGCGAATCCCCGCAGCTGGTAAGTTAGCAACCCGGTCGTTAAGTGACTCTGGCTTCCCCCTTGACTTTGCTGGTCAGAAGGTCTCCAAAGGGGATCACATGACAACTGCAACCATCGTAAGTATGAGTCACTTGCCAACGGTCTGAATTTTGATCATGTGACCACAGGGATGTGCAAAGGTCATAAGTGCGAAAAATGGTTGTAAGTCACTTTTGTAGCTTGGAACCATCACTAAACGAACAGTTGTAATTTGAGGACTACCTGTATTATAGTGCTACCCTGTTTCCCCCAAAATACAACCTATCCTGAAAGTAAGTCCATGTGCGCCCAATATAAGCCCTTCCCCCAAATAAGCCCTAATTAAGATCCCAGCCACTCCAGAGTTCACAGGTAAAAATTAAGCTACGGTGGGGGGGATGGGTGGAGTGGAGCTGCCCTACTACTTATCTTTGGACATGTGTAGCCAGGCCTCGGACACCCCAACACCTGCCTGGCCAGCCCATTTCTTCTGCAGCCAGCAAGGCTTTCCTGAAGGCCTCTGGAGCCGAGAACAAAGCTCAGGATCGATCCAGAGTTCCATTATGGGATGCAGAGGCCTTCTGGAAAGTCTTGCCAGTTGCAGAAGAAGCTCCTGAAGGCCTCTGACAGCAAAAAAGAGGCCGGGGACAACATGCACAGGTGAGGTTAGTCAGTGGATGACTTCTCTCGAAAATAAGACCTGGTGCCTTTTTTGGTGTCAAAAAATAATAAGACAGGGTCTTGTTTTAGGAGAAACACAGTAGATAAGGGCGATCAGAATTCAAGAGGGTTTGGATTTAGTCCATTTGTGGCTACGCAGCAATTCCAGGCTTGTTCCTCTCTTGACTCTGCCACTCCTTCTCCTCCCGCAACCAACAACTGAATCTCCTGTCCGTCACATCTCTCTCCACCTTCAACCTCTCTCTGAATATCGTAAGCTGGCAGCAGTTGGACATGTGAAATCACCTGAGATCATGCACAATCACGCAAAGCCTTCAACACGGTTTCCCGAAGCGCAGCACGCGTGGTTGTGCAGCCAGCCGGCTGACCGCAGAGAGCCAACATTCGCGGTCCTGTCTCAAATTGGAGCACAGAAGCCAAGCGGGAAGTCCTGCAGGGGGTGGAGGGAGGAGGAATCTGTCTTTTTTTTGGGGGGGGGGGGGGGCAGAATTATTCCATCTTTTTATTAATGATCTGGCTGACGTATGATTGATGGGCTGCTTATCCAATTTGCAGAGGAGACAGAGAACGTGGCAAATATACCCATGGCAACCACGCTAGGCTGCAGGATAATCTGGGCAGGTTGGCAGGCAGGCCTGAGAGAGAGAGAGAGAGAGCACAAGATGTCCTTTCCAGAGGGAGGCATGGAAGGCATTACAGTCCTTGAGATACGACACCCCCCCCCCATCGGAACCCGAGACTTCCATCCCTAAACGAAGGGATCATGGAGTCGTGCCTGACTCTACGATCTGATTCGTGTCGGTCCTTAAACAAATTCAGCTTCCCCACTCGTTTCTCTTGCAGGGAACTGGCTGGGAAAATCAGAAATAAAGATTGCAAAATCCTGGGATGCTGCAAATTATTATTATTATTATTATTATTATTATTATTATTATTATTATTATTATTATTATTGTTGTTGTTGTTGTTGTTGTTGTTGTTATTGTTATTATTGTTATTATTGTTATTATTGTTATTATTATTATTATTATACACAAAAATGACAGTATACACAGCAAAGGAGATAACCATGCTGGGTTTCGTATCACAAATCACTAGGCGAACCCTTCCAAGTGTTTAGGACTGCGTGATGTATCGGCGGATTATGTGAGCAGATCCCAGTCAGGTGGCCTTCTGCAGCTGACCAATGGTGAACTTGTCAGCACCAATTGTTTTAATATTTATTATTATTATCATCATCATCATCATCATCATCATCATCATCATTATCCTCGTTATTTTTTTTAGCAAAGTTTTTATTTTTTATGACAAACATACAAACAAAACATCAAAACATAAACCCTCTTTCAATTATACACATACAGTGTGTCAGTTGGTTGCAATCTTTTGTGCTATCCTTTTTTTTTCTCTCTCCTTACTCACAAATTATGTAAATTCTCACCTTATCAATCTAGCTTGTGCTTATATAATATCAATTATTAAACATTCATTTGACTAAACTATTTTTCCATCATTTTATACGAGATATTCTAAATTTCATTATGATTTGATCTTATACATTCATCCAATGGTTGGATGGTTTTATTGTTATTATTAGCTTTATTGTCAGAGTACACCATGTGTACAATGAGATTGGCTGAGCCTCCCTTCATGCACACACCCCCAACACAACTCACAGTGAGGACAGAAGGCCCTAACCCAGACCCAACCTCATTACACTAAGTGACCTCGTTGCACAACGCACCGGCCCCGCAAGTCTATTGTACTACGTTGACATGAAGTTATTTTCCGCCCAGGAGTCTGACAGTCCACGGGTAGAAACTGTTCTTCAGCCTGTTGGTGCAGCTGGCTCTGCTTCTCTATCTCCCACCCAATGGCAGGAGAATGAAGAAGATCTGACCGGGGTATGAGTCGCCCCTGAGAATTTTCCTCGCTCTTCTAAGGCAGCGAGCCCTAGCGAGGTCATCTAGCGGTGTCAGGGAACAGCCCACGATGTTTTGTATAACAGTGAGGACCAGTGCTGTCGTCATAGCTGGCTGGAGAGTTCTGGTGTCAGCTTTGAAATTCAGCTGCCACATTTAATGGAAGGGGGGGGGGGGTGGAGGAGTTGAAAAGTTCAAGGTTATTCTGTATGTCGTACTAAGAAATTCCAGTTGCAGTTAATTGGTTCTCATGATTTATGAAGTGTAGAAGTGGGAGGAGAGAAGGTGGATTCTGTGTAACTTGTCCCAAAATATTTTCACTTTGGGAAATTGCCTTAGACGTACCAGATCTGTTCCTAAATAAATCAATTGGAGAGAATATGTCTCGGAGTGATTGATATCGTGGATACTTTCTAGATGCCTTACATCTGGGAATTGAAGTCCACAAGTCTTTTTTTTTTAATAAAAGTTTTATTTAAGTTTTCACAAAACATACATATACAAAATAAAATGCGTGGGTTTTTTTTGGGGGGGGGGAGAAAGTGTGCCCCCGGGTTATCACTTCTCCATACAGACATAAACTCAATAAATATTTATGTTATACATTCTAATCCATATCTTATAACTATTTTTGCAATTTTTTCAATAGCTTTTCCCTTTCTTTACTTCCTATAGCCTTATTTTAAATTATCTCATTCCTTTCTTAATCCAATTACATATCTTTTTCTAATTTTTAAAATCTTTCTAATCAATGTTTTTATACTTTCGTCTGTCCTGTTTACAATTTCATATTATCTTTTCTCATAAAACAAATTTTCCCCTGTAATTACTAGACTGGAGTGTAACACCTTTGTATCTTTTTTTCAAATCTTGTTTAAAAATTTAAGTTATACCTTTACAGTTATAACATTCATTTTCTAACCTCTATTTTATAACACATATCTATTGTCAATCGAATTCTGCTTGGTACATTCCCTGAAAAATACACATTAAATTCTTAAAAGAAAAAAGTATATATGTATATATATCTGTGTATATACTGTATGCATAACAATAGTAAATGGAATAGTTATTCTATTCAAGTACAGCTCTGCCATTAATATTAATAACAATCTTTTACATTTCTGTTTCTTTCAACAAATATTACCTAGTAATATCAGTTGTCTTTCACAGCGTCCAAATTTTGACCACATGACCCTGGGCACGGGGCAATGATTCCAAGGCCAAAAACCAGTTGTAATTCTCTTTTTCCAGCCCCATTGTAACTTCAAACATTAGCTAAATGAATTGTTGGAAGGCAAGTACTAACTGTATAGGTACAGAAGGAGAATATAAGGCACACATCCAAGTTGGAGGGAGAGCCTCTTGTGACTTGGAAAATCTCCATCTAAGAGGGAGTTTGGGGTCCCCATTGACACAACACAACTGTTAGAAGAGTTAACATGGTTCTGAGCTGCATTAGAAGAAGCCACCAAGAATCCTCATATTATGATTCCCTGCCTGGTCCTATTAGTGAGGTTATACCCAGAGCCCTTCTTATAATAGGACATCCAATTCTGGTCACCCATGATGCAAAAAAGAAAAGAGGTTGAGACTTTGGAAAGAGTGCAGAGAAGAGCAGGAAAAACTATCAGTAATTATGAGAGGAATCTTGGCATCCGGGTGGGTGATCGATTAAATCTGAGCCAGCCGTTGCTGCAGCTGCCAAAAAAGCCAATGCAATCCTAAGTTGCATCAACAGAGGGAAAGAATCAAGATCACGTGAGGTGTTAATACCACTTTACAAGGCCTTGGTAAGGCCATGTTTGGAATCCTGCATCCAGTTTGGGTCACTACGATGTAAAAAAGATGTTGAGATTCTGGAAAGAATGCAGAGAAGAGCAAGAAAGAGGATCAGGGGACATATAAAGAATGGTGGCTGGAACTGGGTATATCTAGTTTAATGAAAAGAAGGTCTAAGTGGGAGATGAAAGCATCTCCCAATATGCGATATTGGATATATCTCCAATATATTCTGGTGCTTTGGAAAATAAGTTGACCCCATCCTCTTTGTGGCAAGAAGATACATTGGAGATATATCCTCTTGCCATAAAGAGGAGGGGGTCAACTTATTTATTTATTTATTTATTTATTTATTTATTTATTTATTTATTAAACTTATATAACGCCCTATTTCTCTAACAGGACTCAGGGCGGTGTACAGCCGCATTAAAATACAAAAAACAGTGCAAAATTAAAAACTATTAAAAGACCAAATATAAAAGGCTGAGAGCTAAAAAATAGAAGGCTAAAAGCTAAAACCAGACGAAACCGAATTAAAAACCCCCTAAAAACCCCTAGGCCAGACCGGCTTGATGAAATAAATAGGTTTTCAACGCATGCCGGAAGGTCAGGAGATCAGGAATGGTCCTCATCTCCGGGGGTAATTCATTCCAGAGAGGGGGTGCCCCCAACGAGAAGGCCCGCACCCTCGGGGTTACCAGCCGTCCAGCCGGCGGCACCCCGAGGAGGCCGACTCTATGGGAGCGTATTGGTCTAAGGGAGGCCAATAATGGCAGGAAATATCCCGTAAATATCCTGGTCCTGAGCCATGGAGCGCTTTAAAGATGATAACTAAGACCTTGAGGTGCACCCGGAGGGCACCGGGAGCCAATGCAGCTCACGCAAGAGTGGCGTAACATGGGAGCCCCGAGGAGCCCCCAACACCACCCGCGCGGCTGCATTCTGCACCAGCTGGAGCCTCCGGGTACTCTTCAAGGGGAGCCTCATGTAGACAGCATTGGCATAGTCTAGGCGGGAGATTACGAGGGTGGAGGTGACTGTGCGAAGCGCACCCCGATCCAGAAAGGAAACTTATTTTCCAAAGCACCAGAAGGCAAAATAAGAAGCAACGGATGGAAACTCACCAAGGAGAGAATCAACCTGGAGTTAAGGAGAAACTTCCTGACAGTGAGGACAATTAACCAGTTGAAGAGTCAGAAGAATAGAATAGAATAGAATAGAATAGAATAGAATAGAATAGAATTCTTTATTGGCCAAGTGTGGTTGGACACACAAGGAATTTGTCTTTGGTGCAAATGCTCTCAGTAAAAAGAAAAGATACATTCGTCAAGAGTCAAGTTATGGGTGCTCCATCACTGGAAGTTTTTAAGAAGAGACTGGAGAGCTGCTTGTCTAAAATGATGTACGGTCTGCTGCTTGAGCAGGGGGTTGGACTAGAAGACCTCTGAGATCCCTTCCAGCTCTCTTATTCTGTTATTCAGTGGAATAGCTCATTTCCAGACGTTGTGGGTGCTCCATCACTGGAGGCTTTCAAAAAGAGAAGATCCTTTTTCTGAACTGGTACAGGGCATTTAACAGATTTAGCAGAGTTGGGTGGGACCTTGTAGGTCATCTAGTCCAACCCCTACCCACTCCGCCCAAGCAGGAGTCCTGCTTGAGTAGAAGGTTGGACTAGAAGACCTTCCAACCCTATAATTCAATGTTCCACCTTCTACAATCCTGGGTACACATTTCCCCAAAATTACTGCATTGTCCAGTTTGGGCAGGTTAAGTGGGGAGCCAGGCAGATGTTGCTGAGGGCCTGAGAGGTTCAGCCAAGGGAGAAGCAAATTTGAGCTGAGAAATTATATACCCAGATTTAGATATATATAAAAGAAAGCCCCGGGGAAGAAACTCTTTTCCATGGCTACCGAAAGTAGGGCAAGAAATAATGAGGATCAGTTTGCAGCTGCCTACCTTTTTAGTTAGTTTTTTTCTTTCAATATAATGGAAAACTTCCTCATAGGTAAAAAAAAAAATCTGTGTAATAGCAGATCAGTTGTCACTAGAGCTGGGTGTCTCAATCTTGACAATTTTCCAATGGATGGACATCACTCCTTATCACCCTTCCCCTCCCACTTGTGACTGTAACTTTGTTGCTTGTATCCTCTGTTTCCTAGTATGATTTGATGTTGATTGAACCCTATGACTATCATTAAGTGTTGTACATTATGATTCTTGATTCTTAACTAATGTTCCTTCTTTATGTACACTGAGAGTATTTACACCAAGACAAATTCCTTGTGTGTCCAATCACACTTGGCCAATAAAGTATTCTATTCTATTATATTATATTCTATTCAACTCCCAGAATTCCCTGGTCAGCTGGCAAATTTCAGATAACTGGACTTCAACTCCCAGAATTCCCCGGTCAGCTGGCAAATTTCAGATAGGTGGACTTCAACTCCCAGAATTCCCTGGTCAGCTGGCAAATTTCAGATAGATGGACTTCAATTCTCAGAATTCCCCGGTCGGCTGGCAAATTTCAGATAGCTGGACTTCAACTCCCAGAATTCCCCGGTCGGCTGGCAAATTTCAAATAGATGGACTTCAACTCCCAGAATTCCCTGGTCGGCTGGCAAATTTCAGATAGGTGGACTTCAACTCCCAGAATTCCCTGGTCGGCTGGCAAATTTCAGATAGGTGGACTTCAACTCCCAGAATTCCCTGGTCGGCTGGCAAATTTCAGATAGGTGGACTTCAACTCCCAGAATTCCCTGGTCGACTGGCAAACTGTGCTAGCTGGATAATTCTGGGAATTGAGGTCCACCCATTTGAATGTTACAAGAGAGTGAGAAATACAACAAACATTGTATATTCTTCATTTGGAGGTTCTTAAGGCGAGTCTGGAAAATCCCCTCGGTTGAACGTTAAATTACGTATTTTTTCCCCTGCAGGTTTCCAAGGGTCAGACTCAATGACCTTTGGCTTCCCCCTTAGGGTTCCAACCCCACATCTCTAAGTCAGGCCTTTCCAAGCATCCGTAAACCCAACACCAGAGCCTAGGCATTTGACAAATATCATAATAACACATCTTGTTGCATATGGTGAAATTTAATCTGCTTGTCAGGTCTCCTCGGCCCAAAAAATTGTTAAAGCATTTTTTAAAAAAAAATCTGTGCTTTTCCTGACCGTTTACAGAATTTGACAGAATAACAAGAGTTGGAAGGGACCTTGGAGGTCTTCTAGTCCAACCCCCTGCTCAGAAAAAGAGACACGATGAAAAACACCCAAATGCTATCCATTATCCAAATGGAGCCCAAGCCACAAAACGAGCAGCTGTTCAGGCAGTCCTCCACTTATAACGATCTGTTTAGCGACCATTCGAAGTTACAACAGCACTGGGAAAAAATGGATGTTTTTTCACACTTAATGACCATTGCAGGATCTCCATAGAGTCGTCACGTGGTCAAAATCTGGACGCTCGGCCACTGACTCGTGCTTAGGACTGTGGCGTTATCTCCAGGGGCCACACAATCTCCTTTTGCAACCTGCTGACCGGCAAAGTCCAGTTTGGAAGCACCGGATTCACTTAACGACCGGGTTAGTAGCTTAACTCCTGCGGCGATTCACTTAACCACTGTGGGAAAGGAAGGACGTAAAAGGAGGCAAACCTTGCTTGGGAAGTGTCTCGCCTAGCGACAGAAATGTTGGGCTCGATTGGAGGTCGTAAGTCGAGGACCCACTGTTAGATGATCAGAGCACAAGCAAAAATAACAGCTCTACTAAGTGGATGGATGATCCGGGTGACCCATTTCCAACAACGCAGAAGGAAAAAATTAAAAAGGGAGGAAGAAAATCTGGTCGTGAATAAATTTAATCCCCGGTTCCCAGATTGCAATTTGCTGGATTTTAGCCTCTCCCCACCAACCCTGAAATACGGCAGCTCAGACTCTCCGCATGTCCTAAAAGCATCCCACAAGGACCAGGGGAAGAAGAGGGGCAGAGAACAGCAGCAACCAGCCAGACTCGCTCGTAACTTGCATAACTGACCTACTGCAACGGCGGTTGTGAGCTACAGATTGCAGACCCTGATCTCATACAACCCAGGCTGAGAGCATTTGCACGCAACTCTCGCCCTGCGCAGCAAATGTGCCAGAAAATCAGAGGGGAGGTGCTGCCCCACAACAGGACCCACGGATGTCTGACGTGGAGGAGTATTGGCTGGAAAGCTGGAAAGAATAGGAAGGGAAAGGGAATAGAATAGAATGGAATGGAATAAAATAGAACAGAACAGAAAATAGAAAATAGAACAGAACAGAATAGATATTGGATGAAGAATAGAATAGAATAGAATAGAATAGAATAGAATAGAATAGAATAGAATAGAATAGAATAGAATAGAATAGAATAGAAATTCAGACTTGAAATTCTAGACCTAGAAAACCTAGAACTACGCCGTCTTCGGTCCGATCTAAGTATATAAAATCATACATTGCAATGTCCTACCTGTCAATGAATACTTCAGCTTCAACCATAACAACACAAGAGCAAACAATAGATGCAAACTCAAGGTAAATCGCACCAAACTTGATTGCAGGAAATATGACTTCAGCCACAGAGTGGTCAATGTCTGGAATACTCTACCTGACTCTGTGGTTTCTTCCCCAAACCCCAAAAACGTTAACCTTAGACTGTCTACTATGGACCTCTCCCCTTTCCTAAGAGGTCTGTAGGGGGTGTGGATAAGCGCATCAATGTGCCTACCGTCCCTGTCCTATTGTTTCTTTTATTTTACTTATATGTACCCATTTCATGTATTCATAACTATGTTTTTACTTATACCTATTATCTTGTAAGCAATTGACAAACCAAATAAAATAAAAATAAAATAAAGAATAGAACAGAACAAAACATAATAGAAAATACAACAGAACAGAAAATAGAACAGAATAGAATAGATATTGGATGAAGAATAAAATAGAATAGAAACCACAACAGAACAGAAAACAGAAATAGAACAGAATAGAATAGAAAATAGAATAGAATAGAATAGAAAATACAACAGAACAGAAAATAGAACAGAATAGAATAGAATAGAAAATAGAATAGAATAGAAAATACAACAGAACAGAAAATAGAAAATAGAACAGAATAGAAACTAGAAAACAGAACAGAAAATAGAAAACAGAACAGAAAATAGAAAACAGAACAGAATATAGAACAGAACAGAATAGAATAGGATACAGTCAGTATAAAGAGGCACAGACTCAAAATCATGTGATGTATTAGTACTGCTCTATAAAGTCTTGGTTAGTAAAACCACACCTGGAATACTCCATCCAGTTTTATCACATTACAGAAAAGATGTTGAGACTTTGGGAAGAGTGCAAAGAAGAGCAACTAAGATGCGTTAGGGGACTGAAGGCTAAAACATACGAAGAACAGCTGCAGGATTTGAGTTTGGGCAGTCTAGGGAAAAGAAGGACCAGGGGGGACAGGAGAGCAGCCTTCCAATATTTCAGGGGCTGCCCCAAAGAAGAGGAAGGGGTCAAGCTATTCTCCAAAGCCCCTGAAGGCAGGACAAAGAGCAACGGATGGAAACTCATCAAGGGGAGAAGCAACCTGGAACTAAGGAGACATTTCCTGGCAGAGAGGACAATTAACCAGTGGAACTGCTTGCCACAAGACGTTGTGGCTGCTCCATCACTTGGAGGCTTTCAAAAAGGAACCAGACAACCATTTGTCTGAAATGGTCTCCAGTCTGAGCAGGGGTTGGACTAGAAGACCTCCAAGGTCCCTTCCAGCTCTGTTCTGATTGATGGAGATTATTTTATTTGGCCAAGGATGTTTAGACACAGAAGGAATTTGTCTCTGGTGCAGCAGCTCTAAAATGCAAAGCAACACAGAAATAATAATATAATAATGATGCCAATAAGACGGCTTATTGAAGCCGGATTCTCTGAACAGCTGTGTTACCAACTCAACAACTGCAAGGATTCGCTTAATAATGGTGGCAAGAAAGGTCGTAAAATGGGGCAGAGCTCACTCAACAAAGGCTTCAGTTAGCAACAGACGTTTTGGGCTCCATTGTAGTCAAAAGTCAAGGACTGCCTGTGGAGAAGGAAGGGAAACGGGCCCTGCCTGCAGGCCTGCCTCGGAAATAAAACTAAAAACTAACCCCACCTCTCTCTCCCTCAACCCCCCACCCCCAAGTATCCAGCCGCCTCCTCCCCATCTTGCCTTAATGCGTTTATTTGGTCTGCTCTGTCATTTTACATTCGGCAATTTGAATGTTTTCTTCTAGTGTTAATTATGCTGTAAGCCGCCCAGAGTTAATTTTGTTTAAATAAAATTAAAATGAAATAGGAATGGGAATAGGAATTAGAACAGAATAGATATTGGATGAAGAATAGAATATAGAATAGAATAGAAAATAGAATAGAAAATAGAATAGGAATAGAATTAGAATTGAATAAAAGAGGAGAGGAGGTGAATGGCTGAATTGGGTAAACGCAGCTCTTGAATAGAATAGAACAGAATAGAATAGAATTAGAATTATTAAAATTAGAATAGAATAAAAGACAAGAGAATAAGAATAGAAATAGAAAAGAATAGGACAGAACAGAACAGAACTTTACGTACAGAGTTACATACAGCCACGGACCTGGGGACCTTCAGGCGTGCCTTGAAAACCTGGCTTTTTGACCAGGCCGGCTTGGGCTGATTTTAGATTTGGGTATTTTAATTTTTATATTAAATTTTAGGGTTTTAGGGAAGGGTTTTAATTCTTTACAGCCAGGATTTTAGTTTAATTTAGTTTTAATTTTTCACTATTTATTGCTTTAATTGTACGGCTGTGCACCACTCCGAGTCCTTTGGGAGAGGAGCGGTATATAAATAAATATTTATTATTATTATTTATTATTAACTTTGGGCCAATCACCAGGAGACTGGGAGTTCTAGTCCCACTTTAGGCATGAAAGCCAGCTGGGTGACTTTGGGCCAATCCCTCTCTCTCTCAGCCCAACCTTCCTCACAGGGTTGTTGTGGTTGGAAAATAGGAGAAAGAAGGTGTGTTGGATATGTTCGCTGCTTTGAGTTATTTGTAAAAATAATAAAGGTAGGATACAAACAAACAAAGTAAATAAAAAATAAGATATTTTTTTTAAAAAAGCAAACTAAATAAAATAAAAAGTAAAATAAAATAAAAATTGAAAATAAAAACATAAAATAAGATTAAAAATAAACTAAGTAATAAAATAAAACAAAGTAGAATAGAATAATAACCTTATTGTAACTTTGAATGTACACCGGTCAGCATACAGTAAAATACAATTTCGTAGCATACAGCTCTCAAAGGCTCACTCCAATATACACTACGTAGAAGAGAAGAGAATTCTTTACTGGCCAAGTGTGGTTGGACACACAAGGAATTTGTCTTGGTGCAAATGCTCTCAGTGTACATAAAAGAAAAGATACATTCGTCAAGAGTCAAAAATCATCAGGTACAACATTTAATAATAATAGTTACAGGGTACAAATAAGCAATCAATACATCATAATCATGGCAGAATTTATGAATGAACGAATGAATGAATAAATAAATAAATACAAAATTTTGTATATACCCATGTATATTATATTATAGTATATTATATCACTCACACATACATAAATATATACACACATACATATATACACACATACACATATATACACACACATATACATATTATTCTAAAAATACGAGTTCCAGGTATACTTGTAAAAGAAAAAACAGACACCCTGCGAACTCCAGAACTTAAAATTAAATGTAATTCTAAGTTCCGGAAATTGCAGGATGTCTGTTTCTTCTTTTACATATACATATACATATACACACATCATACATACACACACATCATACATACACACACACATATACATATACAATAAATTAAATTTAAAAAATTAAAAAGTCACAGATTGATACAGGACCGAACCCTAAAAGAGACCCCCGAAAGGCACAAAGGGGAAGACTCTTACCACAACCACAATAGCAACACGGGGGTCCCCCACAGTAGCAGCCAGCAGCCTCCCCCCCACTCCCACTGCCCCCCCCCCCAGCCCAGAAGCAAAGCAAAGCCAAGCCAGCCCAGGTGGAAATCCTTCAGCAAGGACACCCCAAATCCCCAGGGCTAAAAAAGCCCCCCGTCCATTTCTAAGGAGACCCCTCCCTTCCTACTGAGCTCACTTGAAGACCTCAGGGCTGCATTCGCACAACAGGGTAACCCGAGTAAGGATGGACAAAGCGCTGGCCAACCATCTTTTGGGCTCAAGCTACAGTCCAACACTGGAGTTTTAAGGGTGGGGAGCAGAAACAAGGGGGGAGGGGAGCGTCGGAAGGGGACGATGGACCCACTTTCCTTACCCCCAAATGCTCCAAAGCCTGAAGATACAGTGACTCTTCCCTGGTTTTACATTTCTCCCAGAGATCATCAAGCAAAGCACAAAATCCTTCCCTAGAGGCGCTCACAACGTCCCTGTGAGGCTGACCAGGTGAAGAGGTCAAAGGGTAAAGAAAAGGTGAAAGGAGCAAAGGTGGCTCAGTCCTGACTCGTAACCCCAACTTGGCCTTTTTCACACAATATGCTCAATCTGTTTCATCTGAAAAGACCCAAAAGCAGGGGTGGCCAAGCATGGTCGCTTTAAGACCGGTGGACTTCAACTCCCAGAATTCCCCAGCCAGCTGGCTGGGGAATTCTGGGAGTTAAAGTCCACCGGTCTTAAAAGCGACCATGCTTGGAGAAATCTTCCCTAAAAACTACGCAAAGCCTATTAAACCAGGTTAGCACAAGCCACCTTTCCCGAGCCCCTCCCCGCCCAAAGCTTTGCCCGACCGGACTGCCGGCCCCGCCCTCTCTTAACCAGACCTCCCATCGTCCGCAGCCGCCGCCATCGCGCACCTTTCCTTTTCTTACCTGGCGGAGTTGTCTCCGGGAGCGTCGGACGCATCAAGGAACGGCCGGTGAGCGCAGGCTGGAGCAGGGCCCGGCGGTTGGGAGTCGGGGGATCCGACTACAGGATCTCGGAGGTCCCTTCCCAGCCAGGGCTAGGATGATGCTCCTTCCTCCCGCGGGCACGCCAGGTTCAGCAGCAGTCCCCACCTGCGGTTGGGTTGGACGACGGGCGAGCCCACCCACCCACCCGTCCACTACCGGCTGTGGGCGATGGGCGTTGTAGTCCTCCAGCCAACCCGCCGGCTCCTCGACCCCCGGGCTTGAAAAGAGTGGGGTGGGGTGGGGGAGAAACGAGGAGGAACGGCCGGTCAGCTCAGGCTGGAGCAAGAGCGGTTGGGGGTCCGACTAGAGGATCTCGGAGGTCCCTTCCCTAGCCGGGGCTAGGATGCTGCTGCTCTTCCTCCCGCGGGCACGCCAGCTTTCAGCAGCAGCCCCCACGTGGGCGTTGTGAACGACGGGCGAGCCCACCCCACCCACCCACCCACCCACTGTGGACGATGGGTGTTGTAGTCCTCCGGCCAACCCTCCCGTCAATCGCGCAACAAGCCGCCGAAGTCGCCTCTCCAGCCGGGAGGAGAGGAAAGGGCCGGGATCGAGCACCACCCCGCCGAGGTGGGCTTCCTCCCTCGCCTTCCCCGGAAAAGAAGGGGAAAAAAGAGCCAACGCCGATCGCTCGCCCGGCCAGCCAAGCGACCGAGCGAATTGCCCCACTTGCCCGGCTCCAGCTCCGCCCCCCCGCGCGGGCGCGCTGATTGGAGGAGGAGCCGCCCAGGACACGCCCCCCTCCCCGCCTCTCTCCCCCCCACCCTCCGCCCCCCCCGCCCACTCAGCGGGTATAGGATGGGGGGGGGCGTTGCGGGGGCGGCGGCTGCAATCTCAGCTGATGATGCCGCCGCCGCCACCGGTTGCGCAACGCTGGCATTTTTGGAAGTCCGCGCGGACAAAGCAAGAGCCGGGCGGCTGGACTCCAAAGCCCATCGTTCACAGCCCGGGGCGGTGATGGGAGGGGGGGACTGCGGGGACGTGGGGAGGGGGTTTCTCCCAGTCCTCCCCTCCTTCCCGGGGAAGGGGGGGGACTTGCCTGGGGATCAGCGATGCGCTCTCGCAAACGGGTCGCGGCTGAAGAATGCGCGATCTCCAGGGAAGCTGCTGGGAACGTGTGTCTGTCTGTGTGTCTGTGTGTGTGTGTAAGCTCACACCCGCCTGGCTCTCCTTGCCCAGCCGCCGCAACCGCCCCGCCTTCTGGAGTTTGCACAACCCCGCCGCACTTCCTGGCCTCCGAGAGGCGGATCCGCGCTTTTAAGCCAGCGGAGGAGAAGATCTCGAGGAAAGAGGATCCCGGGCAGCAGGATCCCGGCGGGGCCGAGGGATCCTGGCGCGGTCACTCTCAGCTGCGGGAGGGGGAAGGAGGGGTTCTGGCAGACGTTTCGGGACCCCGCGAGGGAACATCATCGGGGAAGTGGGGTGTGCGGAGTGGAGGAGGAGGAAATCCTTGGGGGGGAGGTCTATCAGCTTGGCGGTTTTCTTGCAGACCTTTCGTGACCCAGTTAGAGAACATCATCAAAGCTAGAAGGGGGGAGGGTTTGCAGGAGAAGAAGGAAACGAAGGAGAAGAGGAGGAGAAAAGGAAAAGGAGGAGGAGGAGAAAGGAGGAGAAGAGGAGGAAAAAAGGAAAAGGGGGAGGAGAAAGGAGGAGGAAGAGGTAGAGAAGGAGAGGGGGAGAAAGAAGGAGAAGAAAGGAGGAGCAGAAGAGGAGGAGGAGAAAGAGGAGAGGAGGACAAGGAAAAGAAAGCGGAGGAGGAGGAAGAGAAGAAGGAGAGGAGGAAGAGGAGGATTACGGGCTCCTTGGTGCTACCTGAAGTTGTTGTTTTTCTTGCAGACGTTTCCTGACCCAACTAGGGAACATCACCAGGGCTTGAAGGGAGGGGGGTTTGCGGGGAGGAGGAAGACCATGCTTGGAGCAAAACAACTGTCTCGCTTAGCAACAGAAAATCGGGGCTCAATTTTGGTCATAAGCCGAGGAGTAGCAGCCTCCAGGGGCCCTGTGAGAGAGGCAGGGAAGGAGGGAGGGAGGCTCCATTCAAATACCTGCAAAAAAATGAGGAAGTCAACTTCCAAAACAAAAAATGAGGAGCCCAAAAGGAGGGATTTCCATGATCCCTAAGCCTGGAAGTAGATCCCAGAAGTAGATCTTGGGAAGAAGATCCGTCAGGAGGGAGGGAGGGAGCTGGCTCTCCTTGCCAGAAGGGTGGAAAGAGAACCTTGGGCAGGCCTCTTGCCAGGGCCGCTCTCCCCTTGGATTCCTGCCCTGGCAAGGGTCAGACTAGATGGTCTCTGGGGAACCTTCAACCTCCCCTCTTTCACCTTGTACGATTCTGCCCTTTCACTCACCCGTCTGGCAGGGCAGCCGAGCCGGAAGGAAAAAACGTCATTCAAGGAAAGGATTTCCGGAAGGAAATGCATAGTACACACACACACATACCAACGCACTCATCTCTAAAGAATTCGCCTACACACAACACACACCCATAGAAACGGAAAAAGGATCACAAACTGCCTTTTCCCCCCCGTTTATTTTAATGTTAATTATTTTAATTTGGGGAGGGATGATGGACCTATAGAGGTAGTCCTCAACTTAAAGACCAGAGTTGAGCCCCGGGGAATGTCTGACGCTAAGTGAGAAATGTTTTTTTTAAGGAGTTTCATCCCATTTCACAGCTTTTTCTGTTCTTGCCACTTGAATCGTTGCAGTTGTCCAATGAGCCCCCACGGTCGTTAAGTGAATCCAGCTTCGCCCCCCCTCCATTGGCCGTAAAAGGGGGGGGTCACGTCACCCCGGGAACACGACGACTGTCATAAATGCGAACCGGTTTTCAAAACATCCGGATGTCAATCACGCGATGCTGCAATGGTCATAAGTGTGAAAAAATGGTCGTAAGTCTCCCTTTTTCTCTACCGTTGTAACTTCGAAATGGTCACTGACTGAATTGTCGTAGGTCGAGAACTACCTGAATTTATCCCCAGCATGTTTAAACTCTGTTCCTGACGATGGGCCCACGACCTCCGCTGAACGCTGCTTCCAAGCTCCTGACACAAGTAGCCCTGGACTTACAATGGTTCGTTTAGTGACCATTGGAAGCTACCGGAATATTATCTCTGATGCGTATTTCACACTTATGACTGTGGCAGCTTCCTTTGGTCACGTGATTAAAATTCTTGGAAACCGACTCACATTTACAACGGGCTGGAGTGTTCCAGGATCCCGTGATCGCCTTCCAACAGGCAAAGCCAGATTTGCTTAATGACTGCAGTGATTCACTTAACAACGGTGCTGAGAAAGATTGTAAAATGGGGCAAAACTCCCCTTGATGATGGTCTTCACTTAGTAACATAATTGGGTGGGGGAAGGCTCAATTATTGATATTCTGACCTCCGGCGCGCAGTGAAAACCCTATTTTTTAAACAGGCCGGCCTGGCCCAGTAACTGTGTTTGTGGTTTTAACTATTTTTAATTGGGGTTTTATTAGCTTTTAATTTTTAATTGAATTTTGAATAGACAGCCGGATCAAATTATTTAATCTATTTTTAATCGTATTTATTGTATATTTATTGTATGTTTTTTAGTAGGCTGTACACCGCCCCGAGTCCCTTTTTGGGAGAGGGAGCGGTATAAAAGTTAAAATAATAAATAAATAAATAAATAAATTGCAGTTGTAAGCCGAGGTTGGCCTCTATTCTTTCTTTCTTGATTTCTTTCTATGACTCTTGAACTTCCCTCTGGTCACTTGGAGTTTCTGCTTCTCTTCTTGGTTTTTGCTTAATCCTTTTTTTATTAATTAATTTTATATTAATTGCATTTCTTGGGGCTTATAATACACGTCGTTTTGTCTCGCTGCTCTTAATTTTTGCTTAATGTTGAAAATGATGCCTTTGGGAACAATAATTCACATCTTTAATACGTTTTATTTATATATGTGTCTGTGTGTCTGTGTGTGTTTATGTGTGTGTATGTATGTTTTATTTATTTTTATTTTTGTCAATTGCTTACAAGATAATAGGTATAAGTAAAAACATAGTTATGAATACATGGATACATATAAGAAAAATAAAAAAAATAATAAAAATATGTGTGTATGTATATGTATATGTATATATGTACTACCTGTATATATAATATGTATATAATATATAATATTTAAATATAATATACTTAAAAGTTCCAATCCCATCCCTCCTTACAGCCTAGACACAAGGAGTCCTCAAATTAAGACCAGAAATTCAGAGCAGAACTTCCGTCGCTAAGTGAATCACGGCCGATTCCGTGACCTTATTTTTTTTGGGGGGGGGGAGGGGGCAAATCCCAATTTTCTCTTAAGCAAACCGCCGCCACTAAGCAAATCACTCAATGATTCTTAGATGCCAGCTGGGAAGCTCTCAAATGCATGACCAACCCCAGGACGTTGCAACTGTCACAACTATGAGTCAGGCGTCCGAGTTTGCTGCCTGAGGAATCCTGGGAGCGGAAGTGCCCAAGTCTTAAAAGTGCCCAAGGTTGGAGACCCCCCTGGACTAGATGACCTCCAAGGTCCCTTTCGATTCTGTTATGCTACAATTGCCTCAGTGCAGAGGGACATAGTCCTGGCTTCCGCCCAGTCACCCCATTTTAGCCAAATGACCCTTCCCCAAACCATTGTTGGAAGTTAAAACCCACCCTCTCTGCTAGGAAAATGAAATCTCTTAGGATATACTAAAAAGGCAGAATATTTCCCCTAAAAAGGAAAGTAGAAACTCAGCCTCCCCCTCCCTTTTGTCAAAGGCCAGTCAAGCCCCAAAATTGACCTATGAGTAGCCATTTATTTAGCCGTATTATATATTCCTTTTCTTTCTTCCTCTTTGCTGATTATGGGGTGGGGGTGGGGGGCGGGTGTCAGGCTTGTCACATTGCTACGGTAGGAGGAGTGGAGACAGAGAGAGTTCTTTAGGCTAGGTCAGTGGTGGCGAATCTTTTTGGGCCCCTGTGCCAAAAACTGTGTGCACACTTGCACGGTCATGCTCAAAGTGCCAGCACCCAGAAGGAAATGTGCACTCCCGCCGCCACACCCTTACCTACACTGCGCCTCCCAGCTGATTTTCGGCCCCTTTGAGGCCTTTTTTCGGCTTCCCAGAGACTTCAGGAAAGCTTCTGCAGGCTTTGCAGGCCGAAAAATGGGCCCGTTTGGTCACTTCCGGTTAATACAGGAAGTGACAAAACGGGCCTGTTTTTCGGCCTGCAGAAGACTTCCTCAAGCCTCTGGGAAGCCGAAAAAGGCCTCAAACAGGCCAAAAATCATCTGGGAGGCGTGCGCATGCGCAGTGAGGTAGATTTGCCTGCAGTTCACGTGCCGGCACAAATGGCTCTGCGTGCCGCCTCATGCGTGCCATAGGTTCGCCATCACGGGGCTAAGTGGTGTTTCTTCCCATGGGAACGAACGCTGACCCTGCTGAGACCTGGAGGGGGAGACTGAGGACCCCAGGCAAACGTTGATTTACTTCTATTGGGGGAATGTGATTTTTAGGGGCTGTTTCTAACTTCCAATATTATGTGGGGTAATTCCGGGTTGGGTCAGATCTGAAATGACAACAGACTTGGCCAACTGGATGCTTTCCTAAATAAAAGAAAATTGTTTTGGAAGACGGGACTTTGCTCTTTTCTTTTTGAAATGGATTTCATCGCTTGGAAAACCTGACGCTGTTCTTCATAACAAAGATCTACCCCCTCCAGGTAGAGCCATAATAGGACTTGCCCAAAGCCCTTTCATTGCATCATCATCATCATCATCCAGCAAGGTTCAACCAAGCCTGGGACTCGAAAGACAACCTACCAAGTTACCCCTGCATGGCCCACAACCAAATGAGAATATAAGCTCAAATTCAAATCCCAACAATGGGTATAAAACCCGGGGTCTCTCAGCATCTTGCCCCCCTTTTTGTCTTTTCCTTCACCCAACGTCTTGAAGCATGGGATCGTCCTTTTCACTTTGGCGCTCCAAGGCAGAAGGATTTTCACCAGAAGAGCCCTCCACTCCTCTGCTCCCAACAGAACCAGGCTTGAGATTTTGGGCTTCGACAACCTTGAACTACACCACCTACGGTTGGACTTAAGCGTAGTACACAAAATTATCTGCTGCAACATCCTACCTGTCAATGACTACTTCAGCTTCAACCGCAACAATACAGGAGCACAAAATACAGATACAAACTCAATATAAACCGCTCCAAACTAGATTGCAGGAAATATGACTTCAGCAACTGAGTAATCAATGCCTGGAATGCACTTCCAGACTCTGTTGTTACATCATCTAATCCCCCCACTCCTTTAACCTCAAACTATCCACTATTGACCTCACCCCATTCCTAAGGGGTCTGTAAGGAGCGTGCCTAAGTGTATCATCGTGCCTTCCATCCCTGTCCTATTGTCCCCATTCATTCGTACCTATTTCCTGTATTCTTATTCATGTTTATACCTATTATCTTGTAAGCAATTGACAAATCAAATGAAAAAAATAAAAGAAGGGAGGAAGGAAGGAAGGAAGGAAGGAAGGAAGGAAGGAAGGAAGGAAGGAAGGAAGGAAGGAAGGAAGGAAGGAAGGAAGGAAGGAAGGAGAACAGGGAAGGGGAAGGAAGAAGAGAAAAGAATGGAGGAAGGAAGGAAAGGAAGGGAGAGAATACCCAATCCTAAGGGGTCTGCAAGGGGTATGCATAAGTGCACCAATGTGCACCAATGTGCCTACCGTCCCTCTCCTATTGTCCCCATTTATTTGTACCTGTTTCCTGTATCCTTATTCATGTTTATACTTATTCCTATTATTCCTATTCCTTGTAAGTGACTGACAAATCAAAATAAATAAATAAAAATAAGATAAAATAAGGAAGGAAAGAAGGAAGGAAGGGGGAAGGAAGGAGAACAGGGAAGGGGAAGGAAAGGAGGGAGGGAGGAGAGAAAAGAAGGGAGTGGAAGGAAGAAGGAAGGAAGGGCAAAGGAAGGAGAACAGGGAAGGGGAAGGAAGGAAAGGAGGAGAGAAAAGGGAGGGAGGAGAGAAAAAAGGGAGGGAGCAGGAGGAAGGAAGAAAAGGAAAGGAGAGAATACCCATTCCTAAGAGGTCTGTAAGGGGTGTCCATAAGTGCACTATCGTGCCTCCCATCCCTGTCCTATTGTCCCCATTTATTCATACCTATTTCCTGTATTCTTACTCATGTTTATACTTATTCCTATTACCTTGTAAGTGACTGGCAATTCAAAATAAATAAATAAATAAAATGTGGCCCTGTCCACCCTTAAACCATCTTTCCAAACAGCCTCCGTGTTTTCTTTCCTGGCTTGGAACTGAACCCAGAAGGACAGTTCTTCCAAAACACCAGGATTCGCTCATCTGGACCAGCTACGGATCCTGGTTTGAAAGAGACCAAGTTTGTTGGGAGTGACTCTCTTCGTGGCTTCCATCCTGCAAAATATCAAATTAAGGAACGGGGAAATCGGTGCAATTAAGCCCCCATCGGTGATTTATTCCCTGTTTTCTCATTCCAGCAGCCCTGCGGAGTCTTACTGGCAGGAGGAAACTGGAGGAGGAGCCCATATTATTTTAAATTAAACAAAGCCCTGCTTCTCCCCAGCAGAGAAATAATAATAATTAAAAAAGAGAAATTATTGTGGCCTCCAGATTTCCAACTTCTTCCTTTTCCCCGGGAGAACATTTGCTTTGTACTTTGGCGCTTTGATGAATCCGCTGATGAGCTTCAGTCTTATGAAAGTGCCTCAGATAATGCCGGAGATACTCCCGTCTTCTGGTCCTGCATGGAAGGGAGAAAAAAAACCCAAAAACTTAAATTCTCCACTTCCAAATGGAAATGGAAACGAGGTGAGATTTTGCAGCAGGGAAGAAAGAAGAATTTTTTAAAAAGCCAGAATGACAAGAGTTGGAAGGGGCCTTGGAGGTCATCTAGTCCAATCCACCCTGCACGAGCAGGAGACCCTAGACTGGAATGGTCTAGGCTAAAGTCTTCTACTTGAGCAGGAGGTTGGACTAGAAGATCTCCAAGGTCCCTTTGTTACTTTGTTATTCCTTCCTTTCCTTCTTCTCTCTCACTCTTTCTTTCCCTTTTCCTCCTTCCTCCCTCCCTCTCTCCTTCCTTCCTTTTCTCCCTCCCTCCTTCCTTTCCTCTTCCCTTCCTCCTTCCTTCCTTTTCTCCTCCTCTCTCTTTTCCTCCCTCCTTCCTTCCTTTTCTCCCTCCCTCCCTCCATCCTTGCTTTTCTCCTCCCTCCCTTTTCTCCCTCCCTCCTTCCTTCCATTTCTCCCTCCCTCCATCCTTGCTTTTCTCCTCCCTCCTTCCTTTTCTCCCTCCATCCCTCCTTCCTTTTGTCCCTCTGTCCCTCCCTCCTTCCTTTTCTACTTCTTCCTTCCTTCCTTCCTTCCTTCCTTCCTTCCTTCCTTCCTTCCTTCCTTCCTTCCTTCCTTCTGTTGAAAGAAATGTCCTTCTGGGTTCAATTCCAAGTGGGAAAAAAGACACTGGAAACATGGAGGTTGCTTGGAAGGTTTAATGGTGTACAAGACCACATGGCCTGGAGCTCCAGAGAGGTCTGATCACATACTCAAGGTGAGAAGGTCAAGAAAAAAGGGCTGAAGTACTGAGAGTGCTGGGTTTTATACTCTCTGTTGGGGTTTGAATTGGAGCTTGTATTCTAATTGGTTGTCAGACTCCCACGGGCAACTCTGTAGGCTGTCCTGAGTTCCAGGCTTGGTCTAGCCTTGCTTAAAAGGGCTTTTGAGCAATTGCTATAGTTTTACCTGGAGATCTTTGTTATGTAAAGTATTCTGGCCCAGACCTTAATGGCCCACCCATTAAGAAAGGTAGGGATGAGTTTCTGCTTCTGAGATGAGTTTCTGCTTCTTGAATTTCTACTCTTCTTAGGGGAAATATTCTGCCTTTTTAATATTTCCTAGGCTATTTCAATTTTCATGGGGGGGGGGTGCTAACTTCCTACACTTCCTTGTGGGTGGCTTTCCATATTCAAATTACCAAGCAAATGGAATTGTTAAATTAAAAAAAAATCAATAAACAACTTGCCTCCAGAAGTTGCAAATGCTCCAACACTTGAAGTTTTTAAGAGGAGATCGGATAATCCTGTGCCTGAAATGCTCTAGGGTTCCCTGCCTGAGCAGAGGGTTAGACTAGAAGACCTTCAAGGTCCCTTTCAACTCTGTTACTCTATTCTATTCTAGAAAAAAAAAAAAGGATATAAATAGAAGAGAAAGAAAGACTTTGGACCATCCTGAATATTTGGGGAGATCCGGTGCTGTGTTTAGGAAGTGTTTCTGCTTTCTTGGAACAAGGGGAGGTTTTGTGCAAATTTGCATTCCGCCCTTTTGTAGCACAGACCGTTCCTAGTTCCAAAAAGGAAGAAAATAAGGACGCCGAAGCCCATTTTCAGCTGGAGGCCCGGATCTGCTCCCGTTTGACTGCTCTGATTGTCTGTGGCTGAGAAATGAGAGACAAGCTGCATAGCAGCCTCCCTGAACCATTAAAAAAAACTCTTCTCCGCCATCCTGGAAATAATTTGATTAAGGAGCTTAATGACCAGCAACGAGCCTCAGAAAGCACAATAGGCACCTGACTATTTGCTATGTTATATATTCGATGCTTTCAGAGGCGATGGCGCCCTCTAGTGTCCAAAGCAGGGGTCTCCAACCTCGGCAACTTTAGAACTTGAGGACTTCAACTCCCAGAATCTCTCAGCCAGCAAAGCTTGTGGCCTTCAACTCCCAGGATTCCTCAGCCGGTGAAGCTTGTGGCCTTCAACTCCCAGGATTCCTCAGCCGGTGAAGCTTGTGGCCTTCAACTCCCAGGATTCCTCAGCCGGTGAAGCTTGTGGCCTTCAACTCCCAGAATCCCTCAGCCAGCGAAGCTTGTGGGCTTCAACTCCCAGAATCCCTCAGCCAGCAAAGCTTGTGGCCTTCAACTCCCAGGATTCCTCAGCCAACAAAGCTTGTGGGCTTCAACTCCCAGAATTCCTTGCCCAATGAAGCTTGTGAGCTTTAACTCCCAGAATTCCTTGCCCAATGAAGCTTGTGAGCTTTAACTCCCAGAATTCCTTGCCCAATGAAGCTTGTGTACTTCAACTCCCAGAATTCTTCAGCCAGCAAAGCTTGTGGCCTTCAACTCCCAGAATCCCTCATCCAGCAAAGACTTCTGGACTTCAACTCCAGGGATTCCTCAGCCGGCCATTGTTAAGTAAGCCACACAGTTGTTATCTGAACTGGGCTTCCCCATTCATCTTGCTTCTCAGAAGGCAAAGAGGGGATGACATGACACTGGACCGTCATAAAGGCAGGGAGTCCTTAACTTACAACCGCAATCGAGCCGAACATCTCGGTTGTTAAGTAAGACATTTCTTACGTGAGTTTTGACTGTAGTGTAGTGACTGTATCCAGGAAATTCTCCTGGATCCTTTTGTGAGGCTGCTGGGCTTCCCCATCTGTCCCTGCCTGCCTCCGTCCCCTTTAGAGGGATTTGGGGTAGAGGAAGCATCTCTCAGCCCCTCTCAACTCTGTTTTTTTAATTCACAAATTTTACAAAGTTCCATTATAAGACATAAATATAAATATCTCTGACTATCTGGGCAACGTTTCGATGAGATCTCACTCGCCATCTTCAGGCTGGTGCTTTTGGCTTTGTGCTTGTTGCTCACACAAAGCAATATATATGTATATATATTCTCTCTTCTTTGTTGGACTTTATTTATATATAGTCTGAAAAAGAAGAGAGAAAAGTGCAATGAAAGAAGGAACTGTTCTTTTGTTCAGCAGCCTGCAAAAGTCGCACAGCCTCAACCTTCAAAAAGACCTTGATTATATATCAGAATGGTGAAACAAATGACAACTTCAAATCTCAACAAATAAATGCTCTGTCCTACATATTGGCAAAAAAAATCAGAAAATAAAATACAGGCTGAATAGTCAAAACCTTGTTGATGATGCAAACTCTGTCAATGATCTTGGAGTATTCATCTCTAATGACCTAAGTGCTAGAGCCCACTGTAACTACATAGCCAAAAAGGCGTTAAGAGTTGTTAACCTAATCTTACGTAGCTTTTTCTCTGGTAATATCACACTACTAACTAGAGCATACAAAACATTTCCTAGACCAATACTCGAATACAGCTCATCAGTCTGGAACCCACATTACGTATCTGATATTAACACAGTTGAGAAACTCCAGAAATATTTCACAAGAAGAGTTCTCCACTCCTCTACTAATTGCAGAATACCTTATGCCACCAGACTTGAAATTCTAGACCTAGAAAACCTAGAACTACGCCGCCTTTGATCCGATCTAAGTATAGTATATAAAATCATACATTGCAATGTCCTACCTGTCAATGAATACTTCAGCTTCAACCATAACAACACAAGAGCAAACAATAGATACAAACTCAAGGTTAACCGCACCAAACTTGATTGCAGGAAATACAACTTCAGCCACAGAGTGGTCAATGTCTGGAATCCTCTACCTGACTCTGTGGTTTCCTCCCCAAACCCCAAAACTTTAACCTTAGACTGTCTACTATTGACCTCACCCCTTTCCTAAGAGGCCTGTAGGGGGCATGCATAAGCGCACCAACATGCCTACCGTCCCTGTCCTATTGTTTCTTTTATTTCTTTTCTTATATGTATCCATGTATTCATAACTATGTTTTTACTTATACCTATTATCTTGTAAGCAATTGACAATAAAATAAATAAATAAATAAACAAACCTCTGACTCTGCCTTTTAAGCCATTTTCCCCACAACTTCAAAATCCTTCTAATCATGGAAACCAAACCTCAAAGTTTCATTCAACCCCCCCCTCCCCCCCCAGTTTCAAGCCAAAGCCCCCCTCCACATCCAAAGCCCCCCTCCACATCCCATCCCATCCCTTGGTCCCCCTGCCATTCAGGGAGATTGATCAACCCTCAATTAGCAAATTCCCCCCTGCAGGGTTGCTAAACACATAAGCCATTAATGGCCCCTGCAAATAATAATAATAATAATAATTCAAAGAGATTAATTTTCTTTTTTGGGGCGGGGGGAGAAAAGGGAGGCGCTCAACCTCCGGGAAAAGCCTGAAGAGTCCAGGGCCAAAATGCACACTTAACAGAGAGTGCAAAATGGCTTTTGGGTCAAGCAATCAGCATAATTCCTTGCAAGGGCCGGGTTTGTGCAGCCAAGGAGCTTCAAACTGATTCCACCCACCCCTTGGCCAAACTTCCCCGCTTTTAAGGGCTGGCAAACCGACCAGCTTTAATGCTGACCTGTTTTTCTCTTGGAGAGCTCAGTGGGGGCTGGTATGGGGGGTTTGCAGGGCAGTAGGTAATGGAAGCCAAAGGGGGAAGGAGGGGGTGCATTTACATAAGGAAAGGGGCTTTTCGGCTGCCCACAGGCCCCCCAAGATGGAATGCAGATTAATTTGGGGAAATCAAAGCCACTGCAAAGGAGAGAAACAAAGGCCAAAGCAGAACTCCCCTGCGGTGCCATAGTAATTTGAATAAAAGGCAAAATATTAGCTTTTGCAGCCTTCGATATATTTCCAAGGAGAAGGTTCAAAGGGGAGGAAGGGGCAGAAAATTGGGCACAGCTGCCTCAGGTTGCAGCCCCTGGAGAAGGGAAGGAGATCCACCCAGAAGGTCAAAGGTAGATCTCTTTTAGGCCTCCTTTCTCGTAAGAGACTCCAAATCCCATCATGCTTTTTTCCCCCCAAGCTATTCAGCATCAAGCCAGCCCTGTGCTGCAGCTGCCAAAATGAGGCCAATGCAGTCCGAGGTTGCCACTAACAGAGGGATAGAATCCAGACCGCGTGAAGTGCTAATATTGCTTTATAATGCCTTGCCAAGGCCAATGCGTGGAATGTGGCATCCAGTTTTGATGTTGAGATTCCAGAAAGAGGGCAGAGAAGAGAAACCAAGAGAATGAGGGGAGGAAGGGGGTCAAGCTATTTTCTAAAGCATCTTTGAAGGCCAGACAAGGAACAACGGATGGAAACTGAACCAGGAGAGATTCAACCTGGAAATAAAGAGGAATTTTTCTGATAGTGAGAACAATCAACCCATGGAACAGAAGTTGCCTTCAGAAGTTGTGGGAGCTTCATCCCTGGAGGCTTTCAAGAAGACACTGGACTGCCCTCCGTCAGAAATGGTGTAGGGTTTCCTGCTTGGGTGGGGGTTGGACTAGATGACCTATAAGGTCCCTTCCAACTCTGATTATCTGTTATCTATTACTTGGAGGATAAAACAGGAATCTAGAGAAAAGAAGGGCTAGGGGGGACATGATAGCAAGTTTTCCAATATCTCAGGGGCTGCCCCAAGGAAGAGGAAGGGGTCCACTTATTCTCCAAAGCCCCTGAAGGCAGGACAAGATGCAACGGGTGGAAAACTAATCCAGGAGAGAAGCAATCTAGAAATAAGGAGGAATTTCATGACAATTAGAACAACCAACCAGTGGAACAGTCTGCCACAAGAAGTTGTTGGTGCTCCAACCCCGGAGGTTTTTAAGAAGAGGCTGAGCTGCCATTGGGCTGGGTTGGTAAAGGCTTGAGCAGGGGGTTGGACTGGATGACCTCCAAGGTCCCTTCTAGGCCTAGGATTCTTTATTCAGCAACCTTAAAGCAAGCTGGCTGGGGAATTCTAGGAGTTAAGTCAGAGGGAGCTCCAACCTGAAACTAAGGAAAAACTTCCTAATAGTGAGAACAATTAATCAGTGGAACTGCTTGCCACCAGAAGTTCTGGGTGCTCCATCACTGGAGGTTTTGAAGAAGAGTTTGGACAACCATTGGTCTGAAATGGTTTAGGGCTTCCTGCTTGAGCAGGGGGTTGGACTAGATGACCTCCAAGGCCCCTTCCCACTCTGTTATGCTGAAGCCCGTGGCTGGTTGCCTCTCCATTTCTCGGTGTCCTTCCGATGTTTCATGAGCTACGGGTGGTGCTGTCCAATTGCAACCTCCACCTTCGATGCTCTCCCAAACGTTTTCCATGCGCCATTCAATCCGCCTCCTTTCTCGCCTCGTTTTTATGGACTCGTTTTGGCCCCGGATTTTATCCTCCGCCTTCTGCTTCTCTTGCCGTCCAACACAACCCTCGTTTTGGTCTCGGAAGGGACAATCTGTGCCGCGCATGATGTGCCATCATAAATTTCCTGCTCTGGCAGCCGAAAGGAGTTAATCCCATTGGGGGGTCTAGTGAACAATCTCTGCTCGGGAGCGTTAGAACAAAACAGCCCTGGACTTTTACAACCGTAATGCAACCTTGCCGTGCTCATACGTTGTGACGGTCATAAAACAGAGATGGCCACCTGACCGACTTTATGTATGATCCTTTTTGGCAGGGTTTGTTAAGAAGCGCAGCAGTCATAAAATGAGCCAAGTGTTTGCTAGTGGGGCGGGGTTTGCTGAAAATCGGAAGTCAACGCGGCTTTTCGGCAAAATCATTGTAAAATGTGATCACGTGACTACAGGACGCTGCAAATGAGCGTGAGTTTGAGTCCGCCTTAGGCATGAAAGCCAACTGGGTGACTTTGGGCCAATCTGAGAACCTGATTGATGACTCTTGGCTATGGATGTGTCCCATTGGAGACTATACATCCAGGGGGTGGGGGGAGACCGGGGTCAAGGGTGAATTGAATGATGGGTCTTAGAGTCGGCTGCACCCAGATAACACCGACATGGTCACTCCTAATAATTTTTTTTTTTAATTCTGAGAGATGCGGCTAGAGACCCATGATTCGAATGGGGGTGGATTGTTGGAGTCCTGACCACTGGGGGAGGTTCATTTCGCCCTCCCAAGGGTCCAGAGGCCTCCGCCAGACCACTAGGAAGGCAAAAACAGCCTCCCCCGGGCTCTGGAGGACCTCCGGAAGCTGGAAACAGGCCTGATTCTGGACTTCCAGAAGGCCTGTTTTTCCTCCTCCTAGAGTCTCTGCATGGACCCTGTACTTACCTGCATCCAAAACTGGCCCTGTGGAGACTCCTGGGAGGGGAGGGGCATGGTGGGAGGGGTGATGTAGGGTGGGCGGGGCCAAATGGTTTTCAGGGCCCTGGTAGTTCCCCCCATTTAAATCGTGAGTCTCGAGCCAAACTTCCAAAACTTCAGAAGGATTTATGGGGAGTTAACATGTCCAACACTGCCTGGGTGTAGCCGACTCTGAGGCACACAATTCATTGTCACCCTTGACCCTGGTTTTCCCTCTTGGGTGTATCCTAATTCATATATTCTCCAATGGGACACCTCCATAGCCCAGAGTCATCAATCAGTCGCTCCAGTTAGAATTTTGCACGGCAGAAACTTCAAGTCACCTAGTTACTACCTTTGAAAACATTTATGGAATGCACTTTCTGTTTCCAAGCTGCCGCACTGCTCCCCCCTCCCTTTCTGTTGGCAACTCTAAAAAAACCATAGAAATATTTGATGAGTTGACACTGGTCAGTGGAAATACCAGTTCGGCAAACCAGGTGCAAATTTAACATCCGGATCGCTTGAACCGGTCCAAACCGATAGAATCCCACCTCTGGGCATGATTACATGCCAGTTGCCAAGCCTGTGAATTTCGATCACGTGACCGAGGGGAGGCTACAACAGTCGTAAATGTGAAAAACAGTCCTAAGTCGCTTATTTCACGGCCGTTGTAACTTTGAACGGTCACTAAACGAATGTTTGTAAGTCGGGGGCTAACCATACCTCCTCGTCCTCCTTTGTCAGTGTTCCATGGTTTGGTTTTAGCATTCCACAGCTCAATTTCATCCCAATATTCAATTTTTTTTTGATTGCGAGCGGATGCACACAGACAGATCCCATTCTGTTTTAATGCCGTCCCCAAAGGTTTGAACTGTATCTAAAAAGCCATTATATTCCTCTTGATGATTTTGTTTCTAGTGTCAAATCAACCGTGTAGAAACATCTTTCTCTCTCTCTCTCTCTCCCTGGCTTGAATAATTCATAGCCCGACCACATTTTATTCAAAATTATTGTCAGTGGAATCCGAGCCATATTAAAAAGCAATAAAAACAAAGGATTTCCCATAAAAATCCACCCCCTTCCGATTCCTCCAAGTTCTCCTTTATTTACATCTGTGCTGCTTTTGGTTTTTTTTTAAAAAAAAAAAAATCTTGATTTTAAGTATAATTGCACCGTTCTTTTTAATCCAGTTACGGGACAGTCAATCCAATTCCCTTTTGTCATTAATCCAGGATGTATAAAGGTTTGGGCTTTTGGAGTTTTTAAATATTGTTTTATCACTCAAAAGTTGGCCTTTAAAAAGAAAAAATCTGCCATGTTTAAAATTTCTCCTTTGGCTCCGAAGAATGCAATAAAGCTGAGCTCAGATGTTTTCAGAAAATATTGATCATGATTCTTGTCAACGGTTTGAGTGTTGCAGATAGACAATGATTGGACACGTATTTTCCTTTCTTTTTCTTTTTCTACTTTTCCATGAAACATTCAGCCAGAGTAAACCAGCCCCCTATTAAATCTTGCTGCAACGTTTGATTGAAATGATTTGCAAGGGGAGAACGCAATACTCCCAACCAACATTTAAATGAAATTAAATCCACAATGCTCACGTTTTCCTGGGGCAATCCAATTTTTCATATTCACAATTTGTTCTTCAACCCTTCCTGCATTTAACTGCAGAGTTTTGCACCAGTATAAACATTGCTTCTCTTTCTGTATCTATAACTATTTTGGACTGGTTATTCCAAGTGATTTTTTCCCAAAATTACAATATTTCTTCCTTATGTTTAGAGGTTCGATTAATTTTGTGTCTTTAAATTTTTAAAAACAACCAACGTTGATTTTTTTTTTAATTCTCTATTTACTTGGAATTGCTTGATCCGACTTGCATGCCATACAAATTTCTTAAAAGTTGCCACCCCAATCTTGTGACTTCTGCAATCCTGATTGTGTCCCTTTTTCACACTTCCTTTTATTTCCCCATATATGTATATTTCTTTTAGTTCTCTGGCTTTGAATTTTCTAGGTGACTAAGCTCTTCCTCAAATAATGTACATAATTTTCCAATATCCTTCTCCTTTTTGGCATCTGATCTTGGTTTGGTGGTTTGCTTTCAGTTTATAACCTAGTTCTTGTGTTATTGTATTGCTAAGTTGGACAGGAGCTGATTAGTCTCTTTGATTGTGGGGTTCTTGGTGCTTTCTGACTAGTGGTTTCTCACAGACATTTCATTGTCAAACGAGGTAACATCATCGGTGCTAAAAGGGAGGAGGAGGAGGAGGAGGACTGTGGGGTCCTTGGTGCTCTCTGAGCTTGGTGGTTTTCTTGCAGATGTTTCATGACCCAACTAGGGAACATCATCAGTGCTAGAAGGGAGAGGGGTTTGTGGAGAAGAGGAAGGAGAAGGAGGAGGAGGAGGAAGATGGTCGTGGGGTCCACAATACTCTCTGTGTTTGGTGTTTTTCTTGCAGATGTTTCATGACCCAACTAGGTAAGATCATCAGTACTGGAAGGGAGTGGGGTACGTGGAAAGGAGGAGGAGAAGAAGAAGAAGAAGAAGAAGAAGAAGAAGAAGAAGAAGAAGAAGAAGAAGAGGAGGAGGAGGAGGAGGAGGAGGAGGAGGAGGAGGAGGAGGAGGAGGAGGAGGAGGAGGAGGAGGAGGAGGAGGAGGAGGAGAAGGAGAAGGAGAAGGAGAAGGAGAAGGAGAAGAAGAAGAAGAAGAAGAAGAAGAAGAAGAAGAAGAAGAAGAAGAAGAAGAAAAAGAAGAAGAATGACTATGCGGTCCTTAGGGCTCTCTGACCTGTTCGAGACATTTCATGACCCAAGTAGGTAACGTCGTCAGTGTGACAAGGGAGTGAGGTTATTTTGTATATAAACAGAGAGCTAACTCCAACAAGGATCCGACAGTTCCACCCTGAGCTGCACAGCTTCTCTTCTGTCTTTCTCTGCCTGTGGCGTCTCCCCTCACCCTCTGGGCTCCTGGCGCTCTGTGGGCGTGCAGCCCCCCCTCCCTACAATCTGAATGTCACCAGCGAGAAGAACGGTGACAGCTGACAGACGGATCCATGATCTTCTCCAACTGGCTGTGAAAAGGAGACACAGCTACAGACTCTGAGTGGGTAGGACTAGGAGACTTTTTCCGGGAGAGGATGCTATTTTGGAAATCTCTGATTTTGGGTTGAGTGTCAGTCTTGGAGACTCAAATATTCGCATGACAGGCGGGTACATTTCTCTGTCAATTCTCTGGAGTCTCTTAAACAGCAAAGTGGGCAGTAAAGAAGCAGCCAAAAAAGTCAATGCAATCCTAAGTTGCATTAACAGAGGGATACAATCGAGATCAAGGGAGGTTCTAATACCACTCTGTAAAGCCTTAGTAAGGCCACACCTAGAGTCCGGCATCCAGTTTTGGTCTCCACACTATAAAACAGATGTTGAGACTCTAGAAAGAGTGCAGAGAAGAGCAACCAGGATGATGAGGGGACTGGAGGCTAAAACATACAACGAAAGGTTGCAGGAACTGGGCCTGGCTAGTCCAGGGAAGAGAAGGACCAGGGGAGACAGGAGAGCATCTTCCAATATTTGAGGGGCTGCCCCAGAGAGCAGGAAGGGGGTCAAGCTATTCTCCAAAGCAGCTGAAGGCCAGACAAGGAATAATGGATGGAAACTGATCCAGGAAAGATTCAACCTGGAAATAAGGAGGAATTTTTCTGACAGTGAGAACAATCAAGCCATGGAACAGAAGTTGCCTTCAGAAGTTGTGGGAGCTTCATCCCTGGAGGCTTTCAAGAAGAGACTGGATTGCCCTCTGTCAGAAATGGTGTAGGGTCTCCTGCTTGGGTGGTGGGGTTGGACTAAATGATCTCCAAAGTTCCTTCCAATTCTGATTTTCTGTTTTTGAAAGAGGCTGCTATGTCTCCTTGCTGCTCTCTAGTGAGCTTCAGGATTTATGCAGCCAAGCTCTGGGAGATAAGAAAGAAAGAAAGAAAGAAAGAAGGAAAGAAAGAAAGAAAGAAAGAAAGAAAGAAAGAAAGAAAGAAAGAAAGAAAGAAAGAAAGAAAGAAAGAAAGAGGAAGGAAGGAAGGAAGGAAGGAAGGAAAGAAGGAAGGAAGAAAGAAAGAAAGAGAGGGAGAGAGAGAGAGAAAGAAAGAAAGAAAGAAAGAAAGAAAGAAAGAAAGAAAGAAAGAAAGAAAGAAAGAAAGAAAGAAAGAAAGAAAGAAAGAAAGAAAGAAGGTGGGAGGGAGGGAGGGAGGGAGGAAGGATTATGGTTATACCCCCATACCCCCATATATTATGGTTTATCGTCCAGTTCCCTGAGCATCTTTGTTGCTCTGCACTCTTTCCAGAGTCTCAACATCTGTTTTTGTATCGTGGTGACCAAAACTGGAAGCAAATATTGCAAGCGTGGCCTTACCAAGGCCTTATAAAGTGACATTAACACTATATGTCATCTTGATTCTGTCCCTCTGTTAATGCAACTTAGGATTACACTGGCTGTTTTGGCAGCTGCAACACAGGGCTGGCTCAGATTTAAGGGATCGTGCACTAGGATTCCAAGATCCCTCTCCCAGTTACTACTGCAAAGGCCCTTCCTCTGGGATCCCAGGGGTGGGATTCCAAAATCCCAACAACCGGTTCTCAGTTGCTCGGTGGGCGTGGGCAGGTGGGCGTGGCCTACCAGAACGTCCGTTTTTCACCTTGGGCTTCCTTTGGGCCTCTGGGAGGGTGAAAACGCCTCCCCCGGGCTCCGGAACCTGGAAACAGGCCTGTTTCTAGACTTCCAGAACTTCCAGGAGGGCCATATTCCTCCCCCCCCCCCCAGAGCGCAGACCCTGCACTTACCTGCACCCAAAACGGAGCACATGGAGACTCCTGGGAGGGGAGGGGCGTGGTGGGCGGGGTCAGCCAGTCAGTTCAACTAACAGTTTGGCGAACCGGATGTAAATTTAATATCCGGTTCACCAAAACTGGCCCGAACCAGCCGAATCTCACCCCACCCAATTCTGTTCAGTTTTGTCCAGGCAGAGCAAGGCAAGTTAAAAAACAGGTGTCTTGGTAGATAGACAATGTGATGACCCAAAGGGGCACAGCACAAAGGCAACACAGTCAGATAAGCAAGAAGAGTCCCTTTATTATCTCCAATTTCGCCCCCAATGTCCAAGTTACCTTCGGGCTGAAGAAAAACTCTCCCAGGAACAGCCTTCGGCTGCAGAGAATCAAGTCCAAAACATGGTCAACACAAATTGTAACTTAAAATCCAAACAAACCAAATTGAAGTAATTAGCTCAACAGGGCAGGAGCAGAAATGTCAGACTTGAAAGCAAGGGAAAACTCACACAGTTGGCAAGATGCCAGGAACCCAGATAAGCCACGATGATGCTAGATAAAGTCATGTTTGCTCCCAACAGCTTGCTGCACGCAATTTGCCTTTTTTATACACTGTGTTCCCAGCTGCAGCTAATGAAGGGAATCAGGGCCCTTTCCTCCCCCGTAAGCCACGCCATCCTCGTTGCTCCTTTCTCCGTTCCTCTCTACGTGCCCTAGGAAGAAGAGCGGGTGGGCCTGGGTCTTCCTCTGAACTCCCTCTCCCTTGTTCTACCTGTCCCCTGTTCTGCCCAGCTGGACTTTGCCCTTCCCCAGTTTCCTCCACAGCCAACGGAGCCACACTCCCACTTCCTGTCAGCTGTTCGTCTTCCTCCTCTGAGTCAGATTCCGACAGGCGTGTGACAGACTAGGTAGATAGATAGGTGCAAGAAGGCACCTGGGACCATTCTTCCCTCCCAGCATTCTCGGGGTTAAACTAGGTAGACGTTCGTTGAGCGGTTGTTTTCCATACTGGCCTATGGGGTCGCCATCTTCCTGTTTACGGGTTCAGCTGTTGGCATCGCAGATCCAGAAGCTCTTCTGGATTCCACACAAAGGCCTCGTTCAAAAAACCACCAAGCAGATTGCACCATCTTTTAGAGGCGCCATTGTGCTCGCCTGTTCCCTGAAATCCAGCCAAACTTCACGGAGCTAAATTTGAAAGCGTTTCAGGCATCACGTGTGGAGTGCAAGTGTGTACATTGCTTGGGAGAAAAAGCTGAAGCAGCCATCTGGCTCTGAGACACACCCGCAAGCTGGAGAGAACGGACTCTTCCGGGCCCAGCACCAAGGAGAACTGGAGGTTGACCAGCCTCTGTGTCCATTAGCTGGAGAAGGTCTCCCACCATCTCTCCATGAATTGGGCCTTTGAGAGGAGGCGGGGGGCGGGGGGGGGGGGCGGGCTTTGTGGAAATGAAGCATCCATGAAAAACATCCACGAATGATGATTAGGGGACTGGAGGCTAAAACATATGAAGAAGAATTGAGTGCGTCTATTTTAATGAAAAGAAGGACCAGGGGAGACAGGAGAGCAGTCTTCCAATATTTGAGGGGCTGCCCCAAAGAAGAGGAAGGGGTCAAATTATTCTCCAAAGCACCAGAAGGGCAGGACAAGAAGCAACGGATGGAAACTAATCAAGGACAGAAGGAGAAACGTTCTGATAATGAGAACAATTAATCAGTGAGAATGATTTGCCTCTAGAAGTTGTGGCTGCTCCAACACGGATGTTTTTAAGAAGAGACTGGACAGCCATCTCTCTGAAATGGTATAGGATCTCCTACTTGAGCAGGGGGTTGGACTAGATGACCTCCAAGGATCCTTCCAACTCTTTTATTCCTTCCTTCCTTCCTTCCTTCCTTCCTTCCTTCCTTCCTTCCTTCCTTCCTTCCTTCCTTCCTTGGAGCATATGCACCAAGACAAGTCCCTTGTATGTCCAAACACACTTGGCCAATAATTCCCCCCCCCAATTCTATTCAGTTCTATTCCTTCCTTCCTTCCTTCCTTCCTTCCTTCCTTCCTTCCTTCCTTCCTTCCTTCCTTCCTTCCTTCCTTCCTTCCTTCCTTCCTTCCTTCCTTCCTTCCTTCCTTTGAGCATATGCTTCAAGACAAGTCCCTTGTATGTCCAATCTCACTTGGCCAATAACACCCCCTCTATTCTATTCTATTCTATTCTATTCTATTCTATTCTATTCTATTCTATTCTATTCTATTCTATTCTATTCTATTCTATTCTATTCTATTCTTTCCTTCCTTCCTTCCTATTTAAAAAAGAAGTTTTAAGAAGAGACAGCCACTTGTCTGGAATGGTATAGGATCTCCTGCTTGAGCAGGGGGTTGACTAGAAGACCTCCAACTCTGTCCCTTCCTTCCTCCCTCCCTCCCTGCCTGCCTGCCTTCCTCCTTCCCTTCTTCTTTCTTTTTTTAAAGAAGGTTTTTAAGAAGAGACGGCCACCTGTCTGGAATGGTGTAGGGTTTCCTGTCTCAGCAGGGGGTTGGACTAGAAAACCTCCAGGGTCCCTTCCAACTCTGTTATTCTATGATTCAGTGGCTGGCATTCCAGATGGCCATGAAATCTTGCAGAAGAAGAGACAGAGTGCAGAGAAATAATTGTTGTTGTGTTTTTTAAAAAAGGAGAATCCATCTGGAATCTATTGAGGATGGGCCGGCTTTTTGCTAAGGCAGAGAAATAATTCAGCAGTATCTTCCCACAGGTCTCTTCGCCTGCCTGGTTTGCAATGTAGGAATTTAGAATTTTAGAATGTAGAATTTATTTGGTTTGTCAATTGCTTACAAGATAACAGGTATAAGTATAAACATAGTTATGAATACATGAAATGGGTACATATAAGAAAAATAAAAAGAAACAATAGGACAGGGACGGTAGGCACGTTGGTGCGCTTATGCAGGTCCCCTACAGACCTCTTAGGAAAGGGGTGAGGTCAATAGTAGACAGTCTAAGGTTAAAGTGTTTGGGGAGGAAACCACAGAGTCAGATAGAGTATTCCAGACATTGACCACTCTGTTGCTGAAGTCGTATTTCCTGCAATCAAGTTTGGTGCGGTTTGTTGTGTGGTGGGAAAAGATGCTCGAGGACCCAGTTGACTTTTTTTCTCTTTTATTTCGTTCCAGAACTGAATGCGGACAAACCGCGGCAGCCTTTTTTATAGCCAGATGCTCGCGGCTTGCCGGCCAATGACGGCTCTTCAAATTTCCCACCGCTGGATCAACCGATACAAGTAAGTAATGCAAATATATAACACCCCTCCCCATGTGGTCCAGTCCAACCAATTGGAGCCTGCCTATCTTACATAGTCACACAGGTAGGCAGGGCTCCGATGTGTTCGACTGGACCTGCGCAAGTCAGTCATGAGTTCGCCTTCGGCTGGTTCGGACGGGGTTGCTGTTTCTCCCGTCCTTCTTCATGGAATCTCCTGGAAGGTAGAATCGGCCATGCCGCTCCCGCCAGGCTTTTCCTGGCTGGTTGAGCCGGCTAGGCCACTCCTGCCAGGAACGACTCCCTGCTGGGTTTCCAAAGTTTGTTCCACTCCCCCTGAGCTGTTTCTTTCTACAGCTTCAGGTACGTGATTGCGAATTCCGACTGGGGCTAGCCTTAGTAATGGTTGTGTTGTTTGTGGTTGCTGTATAGTTGTTAGGGTTTGTTCTGATCTTTGTGGAAGGTCTCCCGCTGTCCAATGGTTTGTGTCTGAGGGGTCTCCCCCCTCTTGTCTAGTTGTATTATTTTTGGTTGTGGTTTATGGAGGGTCTCCCCTTCCTTCGCGGCTTATGTTTGAGGGGTCTCCCCCCTCTCCTCCTTGAGTGTTTGTGTTTCCCTGTGTGGTTCTTGACCTAAGCTGATCTATGTGCCTCCTCCAGTTCCTATCGTCTTCCGTAACCACTCTGCACGACCGGGGCCCAGTTATTTGGGTTATTGTTGCCGGTATCCACAGTGGTTCCCCCGTGAGGTTTTTTTCATAGACTAAATCTCCTGTTTTAAATGTGTGGCATTTACTGGAAGAGTCTGTTGGTTTTTCTGGGCAATATGTGGGGTGTAATCTATCTAAATTTGATCTAAGTTTCCTACCCATTAATAGTTCTGCTGGGCTTTTATTAGTTGTCGTGTTTGGTGTCAGGTGTTGTATGCTTAGTAGTTTGTCAATTCTTTCTTGAATTTCATCAGGGCCCATTTTGTGCAATGCTTCTTTTGTATAACGGACCATGCGTTCCACCCGCCCGTTTGTAGCCAGATGTCCTGGTGCTCTTAATGCATGCCTTATTCCTTGTGTTGCTAGAAACCCCTCGAATGTTGTTGCCGTGAATTGTGGTCTGTTGTCGGATACAATTAAATCCAGCAAACCATGTGTGGCAAAAAGTTTCCTGAGTTATCTAATTACTTCTTCTGTTGTAGTTGAGTGCATGATGCTTACTTCTAGCCAATTTGAGTAAGCATCTACGACTATTAAGAATGTTGGTCCTGCAAAATCAATGTGTATCCTAGACCACGGTCCCCTGGGTGTTTCCCATTCCTTTACAGGTGCAGAAGGGGGTGTAGGTCTGGATTCTTGACAACATTTGCAACTTGCTACCAAGTCCCCTATATCTTTATCAATCCCTGGCCACCATACATAACTCCTAGCAAGGATTTCATATTAAGAGGATGTATACTACGGGGGGATAGAGTAGTGATACCGAGCAAATTAAGGAAGCAAATACTTGAACTGTTACATGAGGGCCACCCAGGTGGCCCTCATGTAACAGTTCAAGTATTTGCTTCCTTAATTTGCTCGGTATCACTACTCTATCCCCCCGTAGTATACATCCTCTTAATATCGACAATTCAGTTTGTCTATTTTTAAATGGTTTGACAGCCTCATCGCTAACAGTTTCTGGCCATCCTTTGCTTACCCAGTTTAATATTTGCACGAGGTTTCCGTCTCTCATGGTACCCTTCGCAATGTCTATGGCTGTTATGGATAAGTTAGGTAGAGTCTCAATCTGAAGAATTGACGAGGTTGGTGCAGGGTCGTCCTCTCTTTCTGGTAGAGGGCAATGACTCAAAGCGTCAGCATGTGTTATATTCTTTCCTGGTTGGTAGATTAAGTTATAATTGTAAGCAGCCAGGAATTCGGACCATCTTGTCATTCGTGGTGATAGGATGTTAGGTTTAGCTTTGTTTCCGGCGAGTATTCCTAGTAGTGGTTTATGGTCGGTGATGAGTGAGAAAGTCCTACCATAAAGATATTCGTGGAAATGTTTTATTCCTCACATAGCGGCCAACGCCTCCTTGTCTAGTTGGCTGTAGTTCCTTTCTATTTTAGATAGGGTTTAGAATAGAATGCAATAGGTGCTTCTCTTCCATTTGGTAAAATGTGGCTGAGGATGGCACCCATGCCAAATGGTGATGCATCGCATGTTAACATTAGGGGAAGTGTCTCACTCTATTGTATTAGTACTCTATCGGACGTTAGTAAATTTTTTATTTCCTGGAATGCTGTGTTTTCTCGTTGCCCCCATTTCCAGGTAGCTTTCTTGTCGAGTAATCTATGCAGAGGTTCCACCACCATTGCTTTCTGTGGCAAAAACACATTGTAAAAGTTAATAAGTCCCAGAAATGCCTGTAATTCTGTTTTATTTTTGGGTGTGGGTGCTTCCTTTATTGCTCTGATTTTGTTTTCAGTGGGGTGAATCCCTTCTTTGTCTATAAGGTATCCCAGGAATTCTACTTTGTCGGTTGCTAGTTTGCACTTTTCTCTTTTTACTTTTAGTCCTGCCTCTTTAAATTTGTGTAGGACCTCCCTTAGGTGGTCTTTCAATTGTTCTTTATCCTTAGCCGCTACTAACACGTCGTCAAAGTATGGTACCACCCCTTTTATTCCTTGCAATAGGTGTTCCATTAGACTTTGGAATATCCTTGGGGCTACGCTGACCCCGAATTGTAATCTGTTGCATTTGAATGCTTCCCTATGTGTTACAATTGTTTGGGCCTCCGCCATTATTGGGTCAACCAGTAGCTGGTAGGCTTGTGCTAGGTCCAGTTTTGCAAAGATCTTTCACCCCACTATTGAATGTAATAGGTGTTGGACTACCGGAACTGGATATACGCTTTGTTGTAGCGCGTGGTTAAGGGTCGCCTTGTAGTCCCCACAGATTCTTACTGACCCATCTGATTTAATAGGGGTAACAATAGGGGTTTTCTACCTCGCATGGTCTGTCGGTTCTAGTACCCCCTGTGTTATAAGTTTGTCCAATTGTTCATCAATTTTTGGTTTTAGAGCGAACGGGAGTCGCTTCGCCTTTAGTCTCCTGGGGGTTATGTTTGGATCTATGTTAAAGGAAATTGGGGACCCCTGGTACTTGCCCAACTCTCCGTTGAAGACGTCCTGGAATTCTTTCATCAGTTCCTCTTCTCAATCTGATTTATTCCGGTTACTTTGATTCCTAGCGGTGCAAACCATTCGAGTCCCAATAGGCTGGATCGGTTCCGATCAACAATGATTAATTGTCACCTTCGTGTGATTTTTGAACTTGACTCTGAAATGTCCGGCACCCACCACAGCAATTTTGTTCCCTTGATAGTCTTTCAGTGTGAGTTTTTGTGCCTCCAGTTCTTCTCTTCTGATATCAGGGATTAGCTCTTTTATGGTGTCCCATGATACCATTGATAAGTACAAACCGGAGTCTACTTCCATCTCACATGTTTGTCCTTCTATCCTGACATGTACATGTACCTTTCTCGCGTTTCTTGTGCTCGAATGTCTGATAGTTACTGTTTGGTGTGTTTCTTCTCTTCTGTAAGTTGTTTCTCTCTCTCTCCGGTTTCTGTTCTCTTGGCTCCAACGGCTCCCTGTTTGTCTATCCCTCTCTCGCTCTCTGGGGGGTGTGCTCCATCTTTGTCGGGGGCTATAGTTGTTTCTTGATCGGCATGCTCTCACTATATGTGCCCACAGATCACACTTTGTACAAATAGCATCGCTAAAACGGCACTCGGAACGTGGATGGTTTCCCCTGCACCCAGCACACTGGAAGTCTATCTTTTTCCCACTCCACTCCCGTCTACCTTTTCCGGAACGGAATTGATTTACTTTTTCTTCTTCTTCGTCGCTTCCGATAGAGATTCGATGTCCTCTTGGTGTGTGATGGTGGTGGGTTTTTTTTGCTTCCGCTTGTGCCTTATTTTCCGCTTGAGTAGGGGCTTTTTGGCTTTCTGCTAATGTTTTATTTATTTTCTTCATTGTCGCGGCCGATCTCTGAGTGGCTTCAGCGGTGGTGGCTTCTTCTATTGCTTCTGTTACAGTTATTTTAAGTCTGGTTAGTAATCGACCTTGTAATGTAAGATCCTTGAGTCCCAAAACCACTCGATCTCGCAGTGCCTCATCTAGGTTCAGGAAGTCGCGCGCACCACCGATATCTCGGAGTGCTGCCATGAAGTCGGCGATACTTTCGTCTTCTCTTTGGTTCCTCAAGTAGAATTCGTGTCTTTTGATGAGACTTGAGACGGTTGGTGTATAGTGAGCTCGTAATAGTTTCTCCAGGTCTGGCCACGTCATGGTCTTTACATCAGTGGGTTCAGCCAGCGCTTTCGCCATCTTGAACACAGCGGGTCCACAATGGGTGAGGAAAACAGCTCTTTTCCGATGTTCTGATATTCCGTTGAGATCACTGCTTTCTAAAAACATCAGGAATCGATCGATGTACGATTCCCATTCTTCCGTCGCTGGATTGAACTATGCGGGGGGCGCGTTGTTCTGGGACATCTTGTCTCCCTCGGTATTCTTCGCCACATGCTCAACTGGGTTCCTTTGTCTCAGTATCCCATCCTCGTCGCCAGTGTTGTGTGGAGGCAAAAGATGCTCGAGGACCCAGTTGACTTTTTCTCTCTTTTTTATTTCGTTCCAGAACTGAACGCAGAGGAATCGCGGCAGCCTTTTTTATAGCTGGATGCTCGCAGCTCGCCGGCCAATGATGGCTCTTCAAATTTCCCGCTGCCGGATCGACCGATACAAGTAAGTAATGCAAATATATAACACGGTTAACCTTGAGTTTGTATCTGTTGTGTGCTCTTGTGTTGTTATGGTTGAAACTGAAGCATTCATTGACAGGTAGGACATTGCAATGTATGATTTTATATACTATACTTGGATCGGACGGAAGGCAGCATAATTTTAGGTTTTCTAGGTCTAGAATTTCGAGTCTGGTGGCATAAGGTATTCTGCAACAAGTAGAGGAGTGGAGAACTCTTCTTGTGAAATATTTCTGGACTTTCTCAACTGTGTTAATATCAGATACGTAATGTGGGTTCCAGATTGATGAGCTGTATTCGAGTATTGGTCTAGCAAATGTTTTGTATGCTCTAGTTAGTAGTGTGATATTACCAGAGAAAAAGCTATGTAGGTTTAGGTTAACAACTCTTAATGCCTTTTTGGCTATGTAGTTACAGTGGGCTCTAGCACTTAGGTCATTAGAGATGAGTACTCCAAGGTCCTTGACAGAGTTTGGATCATCAACAAGGTCTTGATTATTCAGCTTGTTGAAATTCTTGAAGAACTTGCCTGAAGAAAAACCCAGGTTGTGAGGGATGGGGAAAAAGACAACAAACTGGCTGTCTTCCTTGTGACAAAGAAAGCAACCCCCTTTCACAGATGCGCCTGTTTTTCCGTCTCGTTGCCCTCTTCTCTTCTTGAAGGAAAATGAAGAAGACTCCCAGTTCCAGATCAGCCTGTGCGTCCCTTAAATCAGAATAGAGCTGGAAGGGACCCTGGAGGTCATCTAGTCCAACCCCCTGCAGGCAAGGGACTGTTCAATCCCTTCTTGAAAACCTCCAGGGATGGAGCACCCACAACTTCTGGTGGCAAGCAGTGCCACCGGTTAATTGTCCTCACTGTTGGGAGGTTTCTCCTTAATTCCAGGTTGCTTCTCTCCTTGATCAGTTTCCACTCATTTCCTTCCTTCCTTCCTTCCTTCCTTCCTTCCTTCCTTCCTTCCTTCCTTCCTTCCTTCCTTCCTTCCTTCCTTCCTTCCTTCTAGAATCATAGGATTTCAAGGGATCTCAAAGGTCTTTTAGTCCGCTCCCTGCTCAAGCAAGAGAACCTGGCCATCCAGTCTCTTCTTAAAAACTTCCTGTGTTGGAGCATCCACCACTTCTGGTGGCAAGCCGTTCCACTGATTAACTGTCCTCACTGTCAGGAAATTTCTCCTTAGTTCCAGGTTGCTTCTCTCCTGGATTATCTGGGCCGGTTCCTAATGATTCCTTCAAAGAATCAGGAAATTCAAGCTTGGAAGGAATAGCTTCTGGATGGGAAGTCTTTAAGGGTCTCCCACTCACCCAATGGGAAGTTAGCCAATGGAGATGACTTTGAGGCACCCCTAAACCGACTTTGTGATTCCTGCTGGCCAAGGATGATGGGAGGTGAGATTATCCAGAGGGCTCCCGATTTGTAGAGATAACATCATCACATTCCTCCTGACCCAACCTTGGAAGTAACCTGGAAGGTTATCCAGTCCAACACCTGCTCCAGACAAATGTCAGTCCAATCTCTTCTTAAAAGCCTCCAGTGATGGAGCATCCACAACTTCTGGTGGCAAGCAGTTCCACTGGTTGATTGTTCTAACTGTTAGGAGGTTTCTCTTTAATTCCAGATTGCTTCTGTCCTTGGTTAGTTTCCATCTGTTGCTTTGGAGAATAGGTGGACCTTATGCTTAGCCTGATTTAATCTGAGTTATTTAGAAGGACAGTTGGAAGGGACCTCGTTATAATGTTATTATTATAACATAATTATTAATCATTATTATTATAATATAATAATATTATTATGCTATAAGTAAAATTTGGTTATTATACTTGAGAATATACAGAACCAGACTGTAGCCATTTTGTGTCCGCGGTCTGAACTTTTAAAAAACCAGAACAGTTGGGAAATGTGTTTTTTGTGAGAAAATATGTTAGATCGCGAAAGTGTGTACTTGGCAATCATTGGGAAGTTGTTCCAGGGCACTCTGACATTATGAATGTCACACTAAGAAATATTAAAGTTTCCTTATAATTTTTCTGGAATTTGAAAAACAGGAAATCTGAAAACGTTGGAAGTTTTCCATGGAAGGTTGTATAACGTCCATATATGGAAAAAGGAAGTGTTATGTAACCATGTGATTTGATAAACCTATATAAGCTATATTCACTAAATGGAGGTGTCTCCTTCCTCTTAGAAAATATTTTTTTCCCTGGGGAGGAGTCCATACTGCAGTATTTTCCTTAATAAAGCATCCTATGGCTCAGATTATCAAAAGTCTGTTGTTTCATTTTTGAATGCTTATAACGGAGGTCTTCTAGTCCAACCCCTTGCTCAAGCAGGAGAGACCTCATAGTATCCTGGACAAATGGCTGTGCAGTCTCTTCTTAAGAATCTGCAGTGTGGAAGCAACCACAACTTCTGGAGTTAAATTGTTCCACTGGTTAATTGTCCTCACTGTTGGGAAGTTTCTCCTTAATTCCAGGTTGCTTCTCTCCTTGGTTAGTTAGTTTCCATCCGTTGTTTCTTCTCCTGCCTTTTTTGATGCTTTGGAGTATAGCTTGACCCCCTCCTCTCTGCAGCAGCCCCTCAAATGTTGGAAGGCTGCTATCATGTTAGCCCCCCAGCCTTCCTTTTCTCTAGATTGGCCATATCCAAACCCTGCAACTTATCTTTGGGTGTTTTTTTGTCTCTGGGCCTTTGATCCTCTTCGTTGCTCTTCTTTGCACTTCCTTCTTGTCTGGTATTCAACTTTCTTAGCTGATCTTTTTTCCTTCAGGGAGTTCTCGACCTACGACCGCCACTGAGCCCAACATTGATGTTGCTGAACGAGATTTTTATTGATCTTCTATTATTGTACCTTTATTATTTACGTTTTACATTACAAAGGATTTTTATTGATTTTCTATGATTTGCATTTTGTAAGTGCTTAAGAAACACCGTGTCGTCTGGCTTATTTAATTCCTTAAACAATACAGATTGCAACGAGCAAGACATTTTGTTGAGTTTTGCCCCCATTTTACGACCTTGCTTGCCACCATTGTTAAGTGAATCACTGCAACTGTTAAGTTAGTCACATGGTTGTTAAGTGAATTTGGCTTCCCCGTTGACTTCGCTTGTCAGAAGGTTGCAAAAGGGGATCACGTGACCCCCCCCCAGGGACACTGCGACTGTCGTAAATATGAATCAGTTGCCAAACATCTGAATTTGGATCACGTGACTGCGGGGATGCTGCAACAGTCGTAAGTGTGAAAAATGGTCATAAGTCCCTTTTTTCCAGTGCCTGTTCTGACCCAGGCTTCGTCAAACGTAATTAATATCAAGCTTATTTTAAAAGCAAAACCTCTTTTATTGCAACGCTGGGAATTGCTTTCATTCTCAGCCAGAACTAATCTTAAACAGTTCCCCAAGATAAGCACCCACCTTTCCGTGCTGTGGAAGGCTGCCAAAAACAGAAGGATTCAAATTAATTATAACAGAAACCAACTGAAGTACCAGAAAAAACCAAACAGAATACACAGAGTTTCAAGGAGGATTCGGAATCTAATTGAACTGCTTTGTTTCCTGCCAGTTTCATCATTGAGGTCTGACTTTTATCCCTGATGGGCGGGGCAATCACCTCCCAACCTTACTCCCGAGTCGTCCCTTCTGTTTCAGCTGCTCTTTCCTTCTAGCAACTCTGTACATACACACACTGGGAACAGGCTCCCCTTGCTCCTCTGCCTCACTGCTGCCCGACTCCGAAGGCTCCTGTTCTGACCCAAACCTGGTTCCAGAAAATAAAGGTTACCAGCACAACCTTTTACTGCTTCATTGACGAATCCTGTTTCTTCTCAGATAAAAGGCTGCTTCCAACTAATTAGTTCCGACAAGAAAGAGCCTGGCCAAGTTTTTGCAAGGCTGCCAAGAACATCAGGTAAAATTACTAAACAATAAATCAAATAGTCTCCAAACACCAACTCAGATATTCTGAACATCCACCAGGCTTGAGTGCAAAAACTTCTTTGCTTCCTGCAAAGAACTCCGGTTTCTCAGCTGGCTTTTATCCCTGAAGGGAGGGGCCATCACCTTGCAGCCTTACTCCTAGACAGTTACCCATGCTGCTGCAGCTGCTCTTTCCTTCTGTGCATGTGCACTGGGCACAGGCCCCTCGGGATCCTCTTCCTCACTGCTGCCAGCCTCCACCATCTCTGACGGCTGCACTTCACTCCCTAAGGGTCCTGGCCCCATCCCTGCCTCCCACGCAAGACCCTGGTCCAAATCCTCTCCAGACTCCCGGACTAATCCCCATTCTTCCCCACTGTCCAATTCCACTGCCATCTGCACTGACTGTTGGTGAACCACAACAGTGCAGTAACAACTCTGAACAGTTACTAATGTTGTAAGTTAACTGTACGACTTTTTTTAAAAACATGCATTTTAAATGCTTGACCATCTTACCTATATATTTTGGGTTCTATGTTTCTGTGTATGTCCGATGGGACTTTGGGGCAACTTCTCCCTGATACCCCTGTGCAAATTTCCTTCCATCGACAAACAAGGCCTGGGGCATTTAAACTCAAGAACTCTGCACCAACAATAAACTGAATTTTGTGATCCACCAAATGCTGGCTACTTTGTAAAATTCAGCCTATTATTTTCTGGCTTGGCTGCAGCCTGCAGCATCTTAAAACGTGGCCGCTAAACTATGTGCAGCCTCCCCTCATCCCATCTCCTGGCCTCTTCTGGGTCTCCCAAGAGGAATGGTGGTTTGCTGGCTTTGCAGCTCCCTCTCAGGGCACCCAAGCTGCAGCTGGTGAGGTTGGGAGCGACAATTCACAGGTGTGATGTTGTCCTGAGTGCACCTCTGGCCTTGATCTATTGACTTGGTAAGCATGGGACCCAAACCTTGGAGCATCAAACATATGGAGAAAGCTGGATGCAAACAAAGGCCAGAAATGTGTATTTCTGCATCTCTGGAATTTTTTTTTTCCTTTGCAGCAAAACTACTTATCTCTCCACATCAGTTTGCAAAGTCTCTCTTGTGCGCCTGTTTGGGGTACTCTGTAAATTTTGCATCTGGCTGGGGGACTACATCAAGCCTGAAATCAACATGGCGCATAGGGGTCTCTCTGTGCATTTGCCGCAAAGAATGCCCATTTCCATCTACATGAGGGGTGGGTGGGAATTCGCTTGCTTTTCGTTTTCATTTCTGCAGAAGAACCTGGGGGCATTTCGGGGCGGTGTGAGGGGGGCCTTTGCGTTGTGGTTCTCAGCTTTGCAAGGTCAGAAGAAGGAAAGGAAGTCCCAAATCACCTTCAAACTATTTTTCATCTGAAAGATTTTCTTGTTTTCCCTCCAACATAATTTACTTTTAAAACAGAACAGTGGCCGGTGGGCCATTGAACATATGGTAATGTAAGAAGAAGGATTATTTTCCATCTAAAGTTTCATGTGTGTTTGTGTGTGTGTGTGTGTGTGTGTGTGTGTGTATTAAACTCAGATACATTTTTAGGGGTAAACACACCATCACTGAGAGTTGTGCATGCAAATTTGTAATAAAGTAATAATAATAAAGAACAATTCTATTTTTTCTCCATGGAAGTGCTTCATATTGGAGGGGATACAGATCTCTCTCTCACTCACTCACTCACTCACTCTCATTCTGTCTCTGTCCCATACATGCTTGCTCTCTGTCTCTGTCTCTCTCAGTCTCTTTCTTAGTCAACTGATTTAGAGTTGGAAGGGACCTTGTAGGTCATCTAGTCCAACCCCCTGCCAAGCAGGAGACCCTACACCATAACCTATTTCTCTCTCTCTCTTTCTCTCTCTCTGTCTTTATTCTCTTTCTTTGTCTGTCTCTTTCTCTCTCTGTTTTTCTCTCTTTGTCTCCCTCTCTCATTCCTCTCTCTCTCTTTCTGTCTGTGTCTTTCTCTCTCTCTCTCTGTCTGTATCTCTGGGCATGTCTGTCTGTCTGGTCTCTGTCTTTCTTTCTCTCTGGTTGTTTTGAATTTCTTGGCTGCCTAACCAACCCAGGTTTTTACCAAGGCAAAAATAAAAATAAGTAAGGCGCACCAAGAAGTGTTGATTCCAGAGTCCTGTGGTGGATTGTGGTCTGGATTCCCAGGAGGAAAGGAGGGGGGGCCTGCATTGCAGAGGAGCAAGAGACAATTCGGCTGAGAGAACTTGTGTGGGTGAAAGAGGGTGAAGATGGCGCCTCCCTAACAGTTCCCAGGGCGTGTGATTTATGCTGGTGGTAGCCAGCTTTAGTTCGGCAAGATTCTGTCCGTGAGTGAGGGACAATAAAGAAACTTGCTTGGAAGGATCACAAGGGGTCTTTCTTGAAGTAGTGCCCCATGTTGCACAGGATGGAGTAGAACAACACTTCTCAAACTTGGTGTCAGGATTCCGGCAGTGGCCCTAAGTAAATCATGACCTTCGAGCCAAGTTTCAAAAACCCCAGAGGATTTATTAAGAGCTAAAATGTCCGGCATTGCCTGGGTGTAGCCGATTCTGAAACACGTCATTCACTGTCACCTTTGACCCTGGTTTCCCCTCACCCTTCTGGGTGTGTCATAATTTATATTCTCCAATGAAACATGTTCATAGCCAAGAGTCATCAATCATGTTCTCCAATTAGAGATTTGCGTGGCAGAAACTCCAACCGCTCAGTTATAATCTTTGCAAGATATGAATGGAATGCACTTTCAAATCCAAACTGCTGGATTGTTCAGATAATCAGAATTGGAAGGGAGCTTGTAGGTCATCTAGTCCAACCCCCTCGCCCAAGTGGGAGACCCTACACCATTTCTGACAAATGGCAGTCCAGTCTCTTCTTGAAAGCGTCCAGGGATGAAGCACCCACAACGTCTGAAGCCAACTTCTGTTCCACTGAATATAAAATAACAGAGTTGGAAGGGACCTTGAAGGTCATCTAGTCCAACCCCCTGCCCAAGCGGGAGAGCCTACACCATTTCTGACAGAGGGCAGTTCAATCTCTTCTTGAAAGTCTCAAGTGATGAAGCTCCCACAACTTCAAAGGGCAACTTCTGTTCCATGGGTTAATTGTTCTCACTGTCAGAAAATTTCTCCTTATTTCCAGGTTGAATCTCTTCTTGTTTCCATCCATTGTTCCTTGTCTGGCCTTCAGGTGCCTTGGAAAATAACTTGGCCCCTTCCTCATCTCTGGGGAAGCCCCTCAAATATTGGAAGATGCTCTCCTGCCTCCCCTGGTCCTTCTCTTCCCTAGACTAGCCAGGCCCAGTTCCTGCAACTGTTCTTCATGTGTTTTAGCCTCCAGTCCCCTAATCCTCCTGGTTGCTCTTCTCTGCACTCTTTCCAGAGTCTCAACATCTTTTTTAATAGTGTGGTGACCAAAACTGGATGCAGTACTCTAGGTGTGGTCTTACTAAGGCTTTATAGAGTGGTATTAGTACCTTCCTTGATCTCGATTGTATCCCTCTGTTAATGCACCTTAGGATTGCATTAGCTTTTTTGGCTGCTGCTGCACACGGCTGGCTCCTATTTAGCTGGCTGTCCACTAAGACTCCAAGATCCCTCTCACAGTTCCTGCTATTGAGTCTGGTTTCACCCAGTCTGTATGTGTCCTTTGGGTTTTTCTTGCCTAAGTGGAGGACTTGACTTTCCTCTACACTGAATTTCTTTTTGTTAGATATGGCCCAGGGTTCTAGTCTGTCAAGGTCCATCTGGATCTTCAGCCTATCTTCTTGGGGTTGGCTATTCCTGCCAGCTTAGTAGCATCTGCAAATGTGGTAAGTTCCCCTTCTATTCCCTCATCTAAGTCGTTAATGAAGATATTGAAGATATCAAACTCTTTTCCCTCCCACCCACCCTTTCTATTGGCAACTACAAAATGGGCATAGAAATGTTTTATGAGTTGACACCTGGCTAATTTACCCCAAATTGGGTAAAACTGATATGTCTTGGGGCAATGACACACGAACCCCTGACCCACTACTACAGGGACTTCAAATTGATTTCAATCTTACCACATCTCCTAAAATACACTGCATAAATCTCCCAAAGTATTCCTATTAAGAGGAACATTCGTGAGGCTATTTGTGAAGTAAAAGATCAGTCAATGACACTGTTCTGTATACCAGATTGGCTGTCAGGATTCTGGCAGTTCCTCCAATTGAAATCGTGAGTCTCGAGCCAAACTTCCAAAACTTCCAAAGGATTTATGGGGAGTTAACATGCCCGCACTGCCTGGGTGTAGCCGACTCTGAAACACATCATTCATTGCCACCCTTGACCCTGGTTTTCCCTCCTGGGTGTATTGTAATTCACATTCTCCAATGGGACACCTCCATAGCCCAGAGTCATCAATCGTGCTCTCTAGTTAGAATTTTGCACTGCAGAAACTTCCGTCACCTAGTTACTACCTTTGAAAACATTTATGGAATGCACTTTTGGTTTCCAAGCTGCCGCACTGCTCCCCCCTCCCTTTCTGTTGGCAACTCTAAAAAGAACTTAGATGTATTTTATGAGTTGACATTGTGCTAGAATTACTATCATCCGTTCCGGGGCCATTTGAAGTTACAACAGGGCTGAAGGAAGGGACTTACAACAGGGCTGTCACAGGAAGAAGGTTGTAGCATCTGAGGGAAGAACAAGAAACAATTTGAAGTTTGGCTCGAGAATCGTGATTTAATTAGAGCAATTGCTGGAATCCTGACAGCCAACTTGGAAATGAGCAAAAATTTCCTGACAGTGAGAATAATTGATGGCTTCACTCCAGAAGTTGTGGGTGCTCCATCACTGGAAGTTTTGAAGAAAAGGTTGGATGATCATTTGCCTGAAATAGTATAGGGTCTCCTGCTTGAGCAGGGGGTTGGACTAGAAGACCTCACAGGTCCCTTCCAGTCCTATGATTCTACGAGATAGATAGATATATTTGATGGACAGACAGATAAGACAAAATAAGATAAGCACAGAGAGAGATGATAGATGCTGTATGATAGATGATAGAATATAGAAAGAATAGAATAGCAGAGTTGGAAGGGACTTTGGAGGTCTTCTAGGCCAAACCCCTGCCTAGGCAGGAAACCCTACACCACTTCCAGACAAATGGTTATCCAACCATTTTTTAAAGACTTCCAGTGTTGGAGCATTTACAACTTCTGGAGGCAAGTTGTTCCAATGATTAATTGTTCTAACTGTCAGGAAATTTCTCCTTAGTTCTGCTTTTCTCCTTGATTAGTTTCCACCCTTTGCTTCTTGTCCTGCAATAGATAGATAGATGATAGATAGATAAATACATGATAGAGTTAAAAATATAAATATATAGATGAACAGAGAAGATAGAGAGATGATCGAGATGGATGGATGGATGGATGGATGGATGGATGGATGGATGGATGGATGGATGGATGGATGAAACAGTTAGCCTCCAAAAGTTGTAGGGTTGTGAAGGCTCCATCACTGGAAGTTTTCAAGAAAAATTGGACATCCATTTTCTGGGATGGTATAAGGACTCCTGCCTTGAGCAAGGGGATGGACTAGAAGACCTCAAAGGTCCCTTCCAGTCCTATGATTCTACGAGATAGATAGTACATCTGATGGACAAACAGAAACACAATACAAGATAAGGAGAGAGAGGGAGAGAGATGATAGATACTGTATGATAGAAAGATAGGTAGATAGTTAGAGATAGATAGATGGATGGATGGATGGATGGATGGATGGATAGATGATGGATAGATAGATAGGTAGGAGAGAGAGAGAGAGAGACAGAGAAATGGATGGATGGATGGATGGATGGATGGATAGATGATGGATAGATAGATAGGTAGGAGAGAGAGAGAGAGAGAGAGAGAGAGAAATGGATGGATGGATGGATGGATGGATGGATGGATGGATGGATGAAACAGTTTGCCTTCAGAAGTTGTAGGGTTGTGGGGGCTCCATCACTGGAAGTTTTCAAGAAAAGATTGGAATCCATTTTCTGGGATGGTATAAGGATCCTGCCTTGAGCAGGGGGGGTGGACTAGAAGACCTCAAAAGCCCCTTCCATCCCTGTGATGCTATGATTCAACGATCCTCAAAGTTTGATGAGAGTTTCTGAGAGGTAAGAAAGGTTTGGTGTAAGGAAGGGGGGAAAAAATCGGGGAGCAGTTGGGGACGCAGGCTTCCCACCTCCACCATCCTTCCGCAAGCAATATTTCACCTGGCCCTTTATGGCCCTTAGTCAATCATTGCCGTTCCTGCTTAATATTTACCTGGAGGTGTTGGGAAGGCTATTAATGTTACATTTGCAAGAACCAGGAGCGAAGGATGGTCACGCAGCCCCAACGCCTTGTAACCCTTGCAAAACATGCATAATAACGCCTGTCGAACAAGGTGCTGTGGAGAGGCACTGCAGTTTACGGGAGGGAGGGAGGAGAATTCCCAACCTAGGTTAGTTTTCCTGCCCAAAGGTAGAGTCGCCTTGGGATGCCCCTCCTGGGCGACGCTGCCAGCAGAACAGAAAGTTGCAACCTGCGGTGAGCGACGCTCGCCATTTCCTTCCAATCCAAACTCAACCTGGTTTGAATGTAGATGCTGGTCTCACCTGGGCCTGGGATTCGCGGTATTTAGCCTGCCTCACCAGGTGTGTTTTTATTCCCTTTAAGGCACTGCAGCAGAAGAGTCGTGCGTCAGAACCGTCGTTTGCAAAGCTGCCTCTGGAAAACCATCGTCCCACCAAAACGGTCCTTCTCGCTGGAGGTGGTTGCAACCTGGAGATCTCTTCGGCGTGTCCGTCCAGGTAATCCCTTCTTCCGAGAGGCTCCTGGGCATAGTTAACTTAGATCTTGGTTTCCGTGGTCATCCTGATTTTCCACATGCCTGGGCTTTTGACTCCCAGAATTCTCCAGCCAACCGGCTTAAGGTTGACAAGATTGAGACATTTTGGGGTAGGCTAAAAGGAGGGTGGCGGAGCTGTGGTGTGGGTTCCTGCCCTTTGCTTAGCAGACCCACATTATCAAGTTTCCATGTTGTTAAGCCAGAAAAATGGTTGTTTGTTCCAATGTTGCATTAACACGAATGGAGATTTTCTTTTCCTTTCCTTTCCTTTCCTTTCTCCCACTTCCTTTCCTTTCCTTTCTTTTCCTTTCTTTTCCTTTCCTCTTTCCTCTTTCCTTTCCTGTCCTCTTTCCTTTCTTTTCCTTTCCTCTTTTTTTTCTCCCACTTCGTTTCCTTTCCTATTTCCTTTTTTCTTCTTTCCTTTCCTTTCTTTTCCTTTCCCTTCTCCCACTTCCTTTCCTTTCTTCTTTCCTTTCATTTCTTCTTTCCTTTTCTTTCCTTAATAAACTGCATTTTAAGAAGCTTGGAGATTGAATGGATGTGGAAATAGGTGATGGATAGGAAAATAGATGGATGGATGGATGGACAGATAAGAAGATAGTAGAGGATGAATGGAAGGATATAAAGATAGATAGACAGATAGATAGATAGAGCTGGAGGGCAGGACAAGAAGCAACAGATGGAAACTAATCCAGGAGAGAAGCAACCTGGAATTGAGGAGGAATTTCCTGACAGTGAGGACAACAGGGAGGACAATCAAGGGAACAGAAGTTGCCTCCAGAAGTTGTGGGCGCTCCAACACTGGAGGTTTTTAGGGGGAGACTGGACAGTCACTTGTCTGAAATAGTATAGGTTCTCCTGCTTGAGGATGGGGATGGACTAGAAGTCCTCCAAGGCCCCTTCCAGCTCATTCATTGTAAGTTCAAGATGATAGATAGATAGATAGATAGATAGATAGATAGATAGATAGATAGATAGATAGATAGATAGATAGATAGATAGATAGATAGATAGATAGATAGATAGATAGATAGATACAGCCATACAGGAGTCTTCAAACTTGAGAGCTTGAAGACTTGTGGACTTCCAACTCCCAGAATTCCTTCTCCAGCCATATTAGTTCAGGAATTCTGGGAGTCGAAGTCCACAAGTCTTAAAGTTGCCAAGTTTGAACACCCTTGGATTAGATAGATAGATAGACAGACAGACAGACTAGATAGATAGACAGAGAGACAGGATAGATAGATAGATAGATAGATAGATAGATAGATAGATAGATAGATAGATAGATAGAGGATAGATAGATAGATAGATAGATAGATAGATAGATAGATAGATAGATAGATAGATAGATAGATAGCAAGCACAGAGCAAGGGTCAGCTGGAAAAGGTGCCCTTGCCTTCCCTCTCAACCCCACCCCCTCTGACACCCCCCTCTCCCTCTCTGTATTTCAGCCTGCAAGACCAGCCATGGGCTGCGAATTTTCCGACAGGTGAGCTGGTGTTCCTTGCTAGCATCGCTTCCCAGGTCCGAGGGGGAGGGGGTCCTAGGGGAGGGGGGGCAAGGCTACAGCTGCTTGGGTTTCTTGGGCCTGGCTTTTGGGGGTGGGCTCTGAAATCAATGCTCATCTGGCTCAGGGTCACTGACTAGTCAGGAGGGTCCTTCTAGGCTTCATCCTACAGAAATTTTAATTAGGACCAGCAAAGATGCAAAACAGAGGTTGGGATGGAAAAATGCCTTGGCACTACAGCTTCATAGTCCAAGTTGAAGCCCCCTGGCCTGCTATTAATCATTTTATTTTTAATTTAATTTAATTTGAGTTGATTTTAGTTTAGTTCAGTTCAGTTTATTTTAGTTGTGTTGAGTTGAATTGAGTTTAATTTAACAGATAACAGATAATCAGAGTTGGAAGGGACCTTGTAGCTCATCTAGTCCAACCCCCCATCCAAGCAGGAGACCCTACACCATTTCTGACCAATGCCAGTCCAGTCTCTTCTTGAAAGCCTCATGTAATGGCGCTCCTACAACTTCCGAGGGCAACTTCTATTCCATGGGTTGATTGTTCTCCCTGTCAGAAAGTTTCTCCTTATTTCCAGGTTAAATCTCTCCTTGTTCAGCTTCCATATATTATTATTCCTTTTCTAGCTTTCGGGTGCTTTAGAAAATAGCTTGACCCCCTCCTCCTCTCTGTGGCAGCCCCTGAAATATTGACAGGCTGCTCTCCTGTCTCCCCTGCTCCTTCTCTTCCCTAGACCAGCCAGGCCCAGTTCCTGCAATCGTTCTTCAGGTTTTAAGCCTCCGGTCCCCTCATCCTCCTGGTTGCTCTTCTCTGCACTCTTTCCAGAGTCTCAACATCTTTTTTATAGTGTGGTGATCAAAACTGGATGCAGTACTCTAGGTGTGACCTTACTAAGGCTTTACAGAGGGGTATTAGCACCTCCCTTGATCTTGACTGTATCCCTCTGTCTGTTAATGCACCTTAGGATTGCATTGGCTTTTTTGGCTGCTGCTGCACACGGCTGGCTCCTATTTAGCTGGTTGTCCACTAAGACTCCAAGATCCCTCTCCCAGTTACTTTATTATTTCATTTTAGTTAAGTTCAGTTATTTTATTATTTTATTTCATTTTAGTTTAGTTCAGTTCCATTATTTGATTCCATTTTAGTTTAGTTTGGTTATTTTATTATTTTATTTCATTTCAGTTTAGTTTAGTTTATTGGTTTATTAGTTTATTTAATTTTAATTTAGTTTAGTATAGTTATTTTATTATTTTACTTCATTTTAGTTTAGTTTAGTTATTGTACTATTTTATTTAATTTTAGTTTAATTTACTTTAGTTATTGCATTATTTTAGTTTACTTTAGTTTACTTTTTACTTATTTATTTTATTAAATTTATATGCCCCCTCCCCATCCGATTAGCTCAAGGGACTGAGCAGTTTGCAAGATTAAAAAAAAATTACCCCACAACTTACAACATCTCCTTTAGTGACCGTTTAAAGTTGAAAAAGGGACTTAGGATCATTTTTCACACTTAATGACGGTGGCAGCATCTCCCTGGTCAAGTGACTGAAATTCAGACGCTCGGCAACTGATTCGTATTTATGATGGTTGCAGTGTTCCCGGGGTCATGGCATCCTGTTTTGCGACCTTCCGACAGCCAATGGAGAAGCTGGCTTCACTCAATAAACCATCTTACTAACTTAACGACCCGAATGATTCGCTTAACAATGGTGGCCAGAAAGGTCATAAAACAGGGCAAAATTCAGTTAAATTCAGCTAGCTGCAGGAATTTGGGGGCTCAATGGCAGTCGTAAGTCGAGGATCTCCCTGCAAAAGCATCCAAAAAACCTTAAAATGAAGATGAGCCCAAAGACATGAATTAAAGGTCCGAAGGACTACAAAAACCCTGCCTGCCGCATTGATGGGAGGGGATGACCATTGCCCAGGCTGTGTCCCTCCAAGCAAAGCCTCTGGGGGTTCACTTTGCAGGGAGTCCTCGACTTATGGCCACTCGTTCAAGTGACCGTTCAAAGTTACGACGCCACTGAAAAAAGTGACCATTTTTTTCACACGGCTTTTGCAGCCTCTCTGGGGTCACGTGATGCAGATTCAGAAGCTCGGCAACTGGCATGTATTTATGACAGTTGCAGGGGTCACGCCATCCCCTTTTGAGACCTTCTCACCATCCAAGTCAATAGGAGAAAGCCAAGATTCGTTTAACGATTCGTTTAACAATGATTCGCTGTGTTAATTCACTGGGTTAATAGGGTTAGTTACTGTGAAATGGGTCGAGGGTCGGAGGTTGGACTAGAAGACCTCCGAGGCCCCTTCCAGCTCTATCATTGAACCTGAAACTAACTTTACTGTTGGCAGCAATTCACTTAACAACGGTGGCAAGAAAAGGTCATAAAATGGGCTGAAACTTTCCTTAACCACTTGGGTCAGCTCGTAAAGCAACCCTGGTCTGCTCTCGAGTTGCCATAGGCAGGAGGGAGGGGGGAACGGACAGAGCAGCAGCCATAACCAAAAGCACATTCCACACATAATGTGATGATCCAGGGCATGACACAAAAATAACCAAATCACAAAAATAAAAGAAAATCCCTTTATTGCCTCCAACTTGGCCCTAATGTCCAATTATCCTCGGCAGGATATCAAACTCTTAAAGTAAACAGTTTACGGAGGGAGTCAATGCAGTCCTCACCCAAAGTAAAGTTAATTCGAAATAACAAAACCCAACACAAACCACACTGAAGGAATTACTACGGCAGGAAAGGATGATTAATTGCAGACTTCTATCAGATAACGCAACCACCACAACTGGGAGGAAGCCAAAACAGAGATAGGCTCCGACAAGAATAAAGCACGCTTTGTTTCCAGCAACTTTGCCATGCGCAGTTTGTCCTTTTAATCAGTCCTCCCAGCTGCAGCCCATGAAGGGGATCAGGGCCCTTTCCTCACCCATAGAGCACACAACTCACGTTGCTCCCTTATCTGTTCCTCCTGCATGCCCTAGGATGAAGAGGGGATGGGCCTGGTTCTTCCTCTGACTGTCCATCCGGTCTGTGCCCTTCCCCAGTTTCCTCCACCACCACCAGAGCCACCCTCCCACTCCCTGTCGGCTGTTCCTCCTCTCCCTCCAGTCAGACTCCAACAGGGGCATGACACAGACCTTCTTCAAAGCTGTATCCTCGGCTACTGGAGAGGCGTGATTTCTACAGCCAGAGAAAGTGCTTTGGTTGGAGAATGTGATTTATGACACACCCTGGGAGGAGAGGGGAAACAGGGTCGTAGGTGAGCTGTAAATTACGTCAGGCAGAGCTGACTTCATTTGGGTATTCTGCCGGCATGTTGCTCCTCATAAATAATTGGATTTCTTTTGAAAATTGGCTCGAGGCTCATGGTTTAATTAGGGCAACTTGTCTCACTTAACAACAGAAATGACCTAAGTGCTAGAGCTCACTGTAACTACATAGCCAAAAAGTCGTTAAGAGTTGTTAACCTAATCCCATGTAGCTTTTTCTCTGGTAATATTACACTAATAACTAGAGCATACAAAATATTTGCTAGACCAATACTTGAATACAGCTCATCAGTCTGGAACCCACATTACGTATCTGATATTAACACAGTTGAGAAAGTCCAGAAATATTTCACAAGAAGAGTTTTCCACTCCTCTACTCGTTGTAGAATACCTTATGCCACCAGACTTGAAATTATAGACCTAGAAAACATTGAATTACGCTGTCTTTGGTCTGATCTAAGTATGGTATATAAAATCATACATTGCAATGTCCTACCTGTCAATGAATACTTCAGCTTCACCCATAACAACACAAGAGCACACAATAGATACAAACTCAAGGTTAACCGCACCAAACTTGATTGCAGGAAATACGACTTCAGCCACACAGTGGTCAATGTCTGGAATACTCTACCTGACTCTGTGGTTTCTTCCCCAAACCCCAAAAACTTTAACCTCAGACTGTTACTATTGACCTCCCCCCTTTCCTAAGAGGTCTGTAGGGGGCCTGCATAAGCACACCAACATGCCTACCGTCCCTGTCCTATAGTCCCCAATTATTCGTACCTACTTCCTATATTTATACTTATGCTTATTATCTTATCTTATTATAGTATATAAATCATACATTGCAATGTCCTACCTGTCAATGAATACTTCAGCTTCAACCATAACAACACAAGAGCACACAATAGATACAAACCCAAGGTTAATCGCACCAAACTGGATTGCAGGAAATACGACTTCAGCCACAGAGTGGTCAATGTCTGGAATACTCTACCTGACTCTGTGGTTTCTTCCCCAAACTCCAAAAACTTTAACCTTAAGACTGTCTACTATTGACCTCCCCCCTTTCCTAAGAGGTCTGTAGGGGGCGTGCATAAGCGCACCAACGTGCCTACCGTCCCTGTCCTATTGTTTCTTGTATTTTTCGTATATGTACCCATGTATTAAACTATGCAATACCTTGAACCAGTGAATGGTCAGCACTAAATTGGTGCTACGTAGATAAGGGTCAACAGCATTCAAAGAGGACTGGACTTCGATCGCTTGTGACAACGTAACAACACTAAGCTGATGATTTGTTTAACTCTGCCCCCATCCCTACAGCTCTGCCTGCTCTTCTCCCACCCCTTGTGGCCCACAACTTTAACTTTAATCTTAAGACTGTCTACTATTGACCTCCCCCCTTTCCTAAGAGGTCTGTAGGGGGCTTGCAAAAGTGCACCAACATGCCTACCGTCCCTGTCCTAATGTTACTTTTATTCTTCTTATATGTATCCATGAATTCATAACTATGTTTTTACTTATACCTATTATCTTTTAAGCAATTGATAAATAAAATAAAATAAATAAATAATTTTGGGGGGTTAATTCTGGTCGTAAGTCAAGGGCTACTGGTATTTTTCTCTGGCTTCCAGGCAGTTTCACTTGCAATCCCAGAACTGGCATTTCCAGATGCAATTTAGCAACTAAAGGCAGCACAACACAAAAGTGCGACTGTGATTTTGCACTTTTGCGACTCACGGGAAGTGCACACAAAGGCCACCCTGACATGTGTGTGTGTGTGAGAGAGAATGTGTGGTAAAAATCCAGGTGCTCCCTGAGATGCCCCCTTATGGGAAAGCGGGCTCGGTGTCCTTGCAATGCAGTAATTCCATTTTATTTGTAAAAAAAAATTTTTTTGCAGCTGTGTTGGTGGCGGTGAGCAGGGCCTGCCTTCCTGGTATTTCTGGTGAGTGCCAAAACTTTCCAAAGTTCATGATAATAAAATCAGGGTGGATTTACTTAGGGCTGATACAGAAGCGGTTTTTGTTATTTATTTGCTATTTTTATTTATTTCTATCCCGCCTTTATTATTCTTGGAAACAACGAAAGACTGCAAATTTTATTGGCTCTCCTTCCTCCTATTTTCCTAGGACAGCAACCCTGTGAGGTGGGTTGGGCTGAGAGGGAGGGACTGGTCCAAATTCAGCCGGCTGTCTTGCCCATGGCGGGACTAGAACTCCCCGTCTCCTGGTGATTGGCCCAAAGTCACCCAGCTGGCTTTCATGCCTAAGGCGGGACTAGAATCCCCGTCTCAGTGGTGACCCAAAGTCATCCAGCTGACTTTCATTGCTAAGGCGGGGACTAGAACTCCCCGTCTCATGGTGATTGGCCCAAAGTCAACCAGTGACTTTCAATGCCTACGGCGGGACTAGAACTCGCCCGTCTCCTGGGTGATTGGCCCAAAGTCACCCAGCTGGCTTCATGCCTAAGGCGGGACTAGAAATCCCCGTCTCCTGGTGATTGGCCCAAAGGTCATCCAGCTGACTTTCATGCCTAAGGGCGGGACTAGAACTCCAGTCTCCTGGTGATTGGCCCAAAACCCAGCTGGCTTTCATGCCTAAGGCGGGACTAGAAACGAATCCCCATTCCTGGTGATTGGGCCCAAAAGTCAACCAGCAGATGGCTTCATGTAAGGCGGGACTATATCCGTCTCCTGGTGATTGGCCCAAAGCATCCAGATTGGCTTTCATGCCTAAGGAGGACTAGAAATCCCCTGGTGATTGGCACCAAAGCACCAGATGGCTTCATGCCTAAGGCGGGGACTAGAAACTCCCCCCCCCGTCTCCTGGTGATTGGCCACAGTCGCTGACTTTCATGCTATTCCCCGTGTTGATCCTGGTGATTGGCCCAAAGTCACCAGCTGGCTTTCATGCGAGGATGGGGGGACTAGAACTCCCATCTCCTGGTGATTGGCCCAAAGTCACCCAGCTGCTGCATGCCTTAAGGGGGACTAGAACTCTTTTGTGTTTCCTGTTGTGATTGGCAAAGTCAGCCATTTCATGCACAAGGCAGGACTAGAAATCTTTTGTCTCCTGGTGATTGGCCCAAAGTCACCAGCTGGATTTCATGCCTAAGGCGGGACTAGAACTCTTTTGTCTCCTGGTGATTGGCCCAAAGTCGTCCAGCCACCTTTCATGCCCAAGGCAGGACTAGAACTCTTTTGTCTCCTGGTGATTGGCCCAAAGTCACCCAGTCACCTTTCATATCCAAGGAGGGACTACAACTCTCCGTCTCCTGATGATTTGCTCAAAATCTCCCAGCTGTCTTTCATGCCTAAGGCGGGACTAGAACTCCCCGTCTCCTGGTGATTGGCCCAAAGTCACCCAATTGGCTTTCATACCTAAGGGAGGACTAGAACTCACCATCTCCTGGTGATTAGCCCAAAGCACCTAGCTTAGCTTTCATGCCTAAGATGGGACTAGAACTCCCTGTCTCCTGGTGATTGGCTCAGAGTCACCCAGCCACCTTTCATGTCCAAGGCAGGACTACAACTCTCCGTCTCCTGGTGATTGTCCCAAAGTCACCCAGTTGGCTTTCTTGCCTAAGGTGGCACTAGAACTCCCTGTCTCCTGGTGATTGGCCCAAAAACTCCCAGCTATCATTCATGCCCAAGGTGGAACTAGAACTCCCCATCTCCTGGTGATTGGCTTAAAGTCACCCAGTTGGCTTTCATGACCAAGGCGGGACTAGAACTCCCATTTCCTGATGATTGGGCTTTATTTGGGGGCAGGGGAACCTCAGGTATGACGGACCCTGTTCTCCCTCCTGCTCCAGGTTCTGCCTGTCCCTCTTGCTCCTGCTGATCCTGCTGCTCCTGCTGGTTCTGCTGGGCTGCTGCCTCCAGTGCTGGCTGGGGCGGCCCAGGCACCCTGCAACCCATCGCTCTCTCGTGGTCTTCGCGGTGGGGGAAATGGAGTCGGTCCATGGTGGGTCTGGGGTCCCGGTGTGGGAGAAGAGCAAAGTCGTGGCTGAGTTGGGTGTCTGGACGGCAGGGAAGTCCCTGGGGGTCAGAAGAGTCAGGATGGCGGCCCTAGAAACATCTCCCACCCACCCACCCCCGATCCTGTCGATGCAACCAGGACTGTCCTGCGTGGCCCCTGTGGCCACACGAGGACGGAAGATGCAGGCAGATTCCATCCTGCGGGCAAAGAGGCTCCCGGCCTGCAGGGAGGTCTGGAGATGATAGGCAGGCATAGAAATAGGAATAGAAATACAGGTGGGTGGATGGAAGGAAGGAAGGAAGGAAGGAAGGAAGGAAGGAAGGAAGGAAGGAAGGAAGGAAGGAAGGAAGGAAGGAAGGAAGGAAGGAAGGAAGGAAGGAAGGATGGATGGATGGATGGATGGATGGATGGATGGATGGATAGATAGATAGATAGATAGATAGATAGATAGATAGATAGATAGATAGATAGATAGATAGACAGATAGATAGACAAAGATGTGGATAAGATGGATGGATAGGTACAAAGAGGTAGATAGATAAGAAATAGTAAATGGACAGAGATGGATGATAGATAGATATAGAGATAGAGATAGATGGCGATGGATGGATGGATGGATGGATGGATGGATGGATAGATAGATAATGGATAGATGGATGATAGAATAATTGTGAAAAGAGAGAGAAGTGAAAGATGATGGATAGATGGATGGATGGATGGATGGAAGGAAGGATGGATGGATGGATGGATGGATGGATGGATGGATGGATAGATATAGATATGATAGAGATAGATAGGTTGATTGATTGATAGATATAGAAGATAGATAAAGATGTGGGTAAGATGGATAGATAGATACAAAGAGGTAGATAGATAAGAAATGGATAGGTACAGTAGATGGATAAAAATAGATATACAGAAAGACAGATAAGTAGATAGATAGAGATGGATAGTAGATAGATAGATAGAGATGTGGATAAAAAATGCATGGATAGGTAGATGGATAAAGATAGATAGACAGACAAACAGACAGACAGTCAGAGACAAACAAGTAGATAGATACGTAGATAGATATGGATGGATGATAAATAGATAGGTAACTAGTGGGGGGGGAGCGAGAGACAGGAAGAAAGAGATTCCTAACTTCAGATTCCTTGACCTTCAATGACTCATTTCCTGAACATTCAAAGGGCACTGAAACGATGACTTATGACCGGTCCTTACATTTAGAACCACTGGAACATCCCCACGGTCACGTGATCAAAATTCAGGCCCTGGCCAGTCCTCCCATCCTTACGACGGTTTTAGTGTCCTATGTTCACCCCTTGTGACCTTCCCAGCTGGGTCCTGACCTGTAAAGCCAATGGGGGAGGGGGGAGCAGGATTCCTTTAATGGCCACATGATTTGCAGGGATCCGCTTAACAATATAAAATCTGTCCCACTTAACAACCGCCTGGCTTTGCAATGGAAAAATCTGGTCCCCATTGGGGCCGTTGTGGCCATAAGTCCAGGACCAGCCATAATCGTTTCGTTAAAGAATACGTCTCTTTTTGCATTTCCAGGGACTGCTGAGCCCCCTTGGACACCGGCCCAGAGGCCCCCTCCCCACCTGCAGACCCCAGGGTGGAGCACTGAGGGCCCCAGTGCGAATGCACCAGCATGGAATGGATTGTTGCAGCCCCTCCCTACGAAGAGAGCACGAAGCCCGGAAGAACCTCGGATCTGAGTTCGAGACAGGATGGCTTTCACGGGGAGGGCCGGTTCTGACCCGGCCTTCTCAGAAGACTGATAAAGGCTGGCAAGGCACCCTTTGTCGTACAAAGAGCAAATTTTCCCAAAATGCGAACGGCTGTCTTGCAACAATCCAAACCCTCCCCTTTCCTCCTATTTACTCCCCAGCCAGGGAGGGGCCTGTCAGCGTCCACATTTGTTTTCCTTTCCCGAGCTGGCTTGTTGTCCTCCGTTGTTCACCTCTCCTATCTGCTCTGTGCATACGCTCATATGGAACAGGCCCCAGCTGCTCCTCCTCCTCACTCATCTCTGATTCCAGCTGGCGGCTGGCAGAGCTGGTACAGTGAGGAGGAAGGAAGGAACCTGGGCCGGTCCTGGAGGCTGAGGAAGGTTCAGATGAGAGCTCTGCATCAGAGGCAGAGATGGGGCCAGGGCAGGCTGGCAGTCATCAGCTGCCTTCGGGCTCGGACAGCAGTGAGGCAGAAGAACAGCTGGAGCCTGTTCCCAGTGTGCTCATGCACAGAGCTGCCAAAAGAAAAGAACAATTACGAACTAAGGGTTGACGTGGGAGTAAGGCCACAGGTGGACGGTGAATGGCCCCTCCCATAGGGATTAAAAGAGGAGCAAAAGGGGAGGAGGCTTTGCAGGAAACAATTCCTTCGTTTGTTGCAGCATCTGTGAAGTTCTGTCTGTGCATCTCAGAGACCCTTCCTTGTCAGCACTGTGTTTGGAAATATTTACTTGGCAGCTCTCCAGGCTAGATCAGATCTGTGCTCCTCATTGCACCCTTAAAAGACTGTTTGTTAGGAATGATAGTCACCTAACAGTTGAGTTGGCAATATATAAACCTGGATAATTATTTAAGACTGTTGTATCTTTAAGAGGATGCGGTAATTGTGATTGGCTGAGATTCCTCCAACGGCCCTAAGTTGGATCCAGAAACCTGGTTTGTTTCTTCTTGCATTTTCCTTATTTGCCTTATGCCTGATCGTTGTTCTGCTCGGATTGCTGTGAGTCTTGCAACTGTTAGCAAACGCCATTTACTGAACTTTGTGTATGATACTGGACTTTGTTTTTGGATTATCCCTGGACTGATACTAACTGCTTTAACCATGTATGACTTGGACTGTTTCTTGGACTTGGCTTACCCGTTTACTGGAAGTAAAACCTACATTTTACTATTCAGTGTATCTGTGTGCTGGTTGTGTGTTATTCATCACCACTCTCACTACGTTTCCCTGAGTGCACTCATTCTCCTAACGGGGAATACCTCAACATCGTTTGCCAGGCCTTTGGCTGAAAGTGGATGCAAGAAATTCACCTCCATTAAATCAAAGGGGTTTTGCTGGGACAAAGAGTCGGCTTAGTGCTCTTTGGGGAAGCCGAGGTCAGAACAAATCTGCCTCTCTGGCCAGGAAATGCCGGACAGCCGTGGCTCTATCTCTGTGTCCGACGCTGAGCATCCATCAGAGCCTTTCCGGATGTCCAGAACTGGCCCAGTTTCTTCCCCAACCTCCTTCTCGCCCGAGTCTGCTGCCAGCTCCATTGGCAGCTGGGGGGGCCACAACAGGGCCTGGCTAGGAAGCCCCATTCGGGACATGGCTACAAAGCAGAAAGTGGCCCCTTCTGGACTTGCTCAAGGGGTCAGCCTTGGTGTGACCCTTGTGGGAAATTTTGTACTAAAATATACTGTATATTTATTCTTATTTTATTCTCCGTCGTCTCTTCACCATTAGCAGAATCCACCACGGATTGAGGAGCAGGGGAGCTCTTGCCTCATAATCAGGAGGCTGTGTGAGTTCGATCCTAGGGAATATTTGGAATGGGCTCTCCTGCTCGAGCAGGGGGTTGGACTAGATGACCTCCAAAGGTCCCTTCCAACTCTTGTTATTCTATGGTCTAGGTAATAGTCAAGCTGAAACGAAGTCGATCAAGTAAAAATTGTAAACAGGGCAAATCTTCTACTCCAATTTCCTTAAACCCCCAAATAAGTTACCCCGATCTAATCCACATATCAAAGGAGAAGGTCTGCAAACACAAATAGAGTTAATTAAATTAGGTCTCCCAGCAGAGAAGACACAAGAATAAACATCACAGGTGCCAGGGACTTACACATCTTCACACCCCTCAAGCCTGAAGACCACTCCCCCTATAAAACAGCCTCTCTGTACCCCCGTTTTCTCTGTAGCTGCTCCCAAATCTCTTCGCTTTGAGGAATAAAATAAATCTCCGTTCTTCACAGCTTGTCTGGATTTCATTCCAATCTGTTCTTGCACAACCTCAGC
>CM042844.1:1627714-1805979 GCA_023653725.1 Bungarus multicinctus
AGAGAAAGAGAGGGAGAGAGAACGAGCGGAGGAGATGAGAGAAAGAGAGGGAAAAGAGACAGGCAGCAGAGAGAGACAGATGAGAGAAAGAGGGAGAGGAAGAGAAAGACAGAGAGAGAGAAAGACAGAGAGGAAGAGGGCAAAGGCAGACATGAGGGAGAGAAAGACGAGAGAGAGAGAGGGGAAAAAGAAAGAGAGAGAGAGAGAGAAAGAGAGAAAGGCAGAGAGAGAGAAAGACAGAAAGAGAAAGACAGAGAGAGAGAGAGAAAGAGAGAGAGAGAGACTTTTGGCTTCATGCAAGGAAAGCAAGAGAAGCAGCAGAAGTCTTTCTTTCTCTCCCCCAAACTCCGCCAGAAAGGAGTCTTTGCCGGCGCAGCCTCTTGGAGCTGGAGGCCTTGCAGGGTCCCAAAGACTCATTTCTGGCAGAGTTTGGGGGAGAGAAAGAAAAACTTTGGCTGCTTTCCTTGCGTGCAGCCAAAAGCAGAAGAAGGAAGAAGCAGAAAGAAGCCTGGTGGCCAGGCCAGATGTGTGGGGCGAGTGGTGCAAGTTCCCCCCCTCCTCACTACCTCGTGGTGTTCACAATGCAGATGGCACAGCCTTGTGTTCCTGTGCAGCCTGGATTAATTGCTTTGGGGGGGACATTTCTCTGCGGACCACCAAAATTTTCTCGCGGACCACAGGTGGTCCTTGGCCCACTGATTGGTGACCACTGTCCTAAAAGCATGCTAGGGCCTTCGGTCCTGGGCTTCTCGTGAACCCGGGGAAAGAAAGCACGGGGAAAAAAAAAAACCACCCTTGGGTTTGAGCCAAATGTATCTTTGAACCCTTCGGAAATCACCTCTTCGGTATCTAGAATTGCAAAATGAGCCATCGCTCATTTTGAGCCAAGTTTCACTCGAGAAAACATCCTTGCTCCAAGCCAAACACAGGATTTCAAGAGAGCCAAGGACAACAACAGAGAGAGAGAGAGAGAGCGGGAGGGAGGACTACCAAATAGGATCCCGTGCAGGATGATTGGAAAGTCTGCCCCAAAAAAAGAATAACAGAGTTGGAAGGGACCTAGGTCATCTAGTCCAACCCCTTGCCTAAGCAGGAAACCCTCCACCATTTCTGACACAGGGCAGTCCAGTCTCTTCTTGAAAGATTCCAGGGATGAAGCTCCCACAACTTCTGAAGGCAAATTCTGTTTCATGGGTTGATGGTTCTCATTGTCAGAAAAATTCCTCCTTATTTCCAGGTTGAATCTCTCCTTGATCAGTTTCCATCCATTCTTCCTTGTCTGGTCTTCGGGTGCTTTGGAGAATAGCTTGACCCCCTCCTCCTCTCTGGGGCAGCCCCTCAAATATTGGAAGGCTGCTATCCTGTCTCCCCTGGTCCTTCTCTTCTCTAGACTAGCCAGGCCCAGTTCCTGCAACTGTCCATCGTATGTTTTAGCCTCCAGTCCCCTCATCATCCTGGCTGCTCTTCTCTGCACTTTTTCTAGAGTCTCAACATCTTTTTTCATATTGTGTTGATTAAAACTGGATGCAATATTCCAAGTGTGGCCTTACCAAGGCCTTGTAAAGTGGTATTAACACTTCATGTGACCTTGATTCTATCCCTCTGCTAATACAACTTAGGATTGCATTGGCTTTTTTGGCTGCTGCTGTACACAGCTGGCTCCTATTTAACTGATTGTCTGCTAGGATATTGGAAGGATAATCGTGTGTTCTTCCCAAGAGAAAAATAAAATGTGGAGTTAATTTAGCAAGCCATTGTAGATACAAAGGTTTGTTTGTTTGTTTTGAGCGACCGAGGCACTGAAAGTGACGTGCCCAGAGAAAGGAAGAATCATAGAATTGCAGAATTGGACCGGAAGGGACCTTGGAGGTCATCTAGTTCAATCCTCCCTGCCCAAGGCAGGAGTCCTTACAAAATCAGGGATAAATGGTTGCACAATCTTTTTTTGAGAACTTCCAGGGAGAAGCTTCTAAAGCAATTTACCAGCTACTGGCAAGAAGCAAATTCCTGCAGAAAAACAGTCCCAAAAGACAAGTGAAAAGCAATGAAAAGACACATTTCTGGTTATGTTAGCAGGAAAAGGGAAATTAACAATAAGAAACCAAGAGAAAGTGGCAAAATATTAGCAGGGGGTGGAAGAGAGTAGACAGTTTAACTCATGTAGAGACAAATCCTCCCCTTACGACAACCATTAGAACCAGAACTTTAGTTGCTAAGCAGGGAAAGTAGCTTAAGAGAGTCACTTTACAGATACAGATTAACAGAGTTGGAAGGGACCTTGTAAGGTCATCTAGTCTGACCCCCCCCTCCCACTCAAGCAGACCCTACACCATTTTTGACAGGTGGCAGTCCAGTCTCTTTTGAAAGCTTAATGGGTCTTGGCTGACGTTAACACCTTTCTTTTTCGTCCTAGTTGTTAAGTGAATCACTCTGGTTGTTAAGTGAATCACACGGTCGTTAAGTGGATCTGGCTACCTCCCACCCCCAGCTGGGAAGACCCCACCCCACCCCAGCTGGTGATCACGTGATCCCTGGGATGCTGCAACCATTATAAATTACATGCTGGTTGCCAAGCATCCAAATTTTGACCAGGTCGCCATGGGGAGAATGCTGTGTCCTTGGTCGTAAGTGTGAGGACTCGTCGCCAGCTTTCACCTGTCGCTTCGACCGCTTTAAGTTGGGAGCTACCTGTACTGGGCTTCCTCCTGGGATGGCGTGGCTCGTGGGTTTAGGATGTTGGTTTTTCATTTGTGGGAAAATGTTCTTAATGAGTTGCGCAGCGCTGTCGGTCCTTGGGAGCGTAGCTGGTTGGACAACTCAGCTGGGTAAAACAAAAATAAATAAACACAGCCCATGGTCCACACAGACACACAAACACACACACCCCTCCCAGCTGAAGGGAACCCGCCCCCCCACAGCCTCTCCCCCTCCCCTCCCCCCAAGGCCTTTGTTCTGTGCATGGACCAAATCTGGGGAATAAAGCAATTTTTAATAATGTTTTAATCTGTGCCATCTTTTAATCATCTTTTAATTAGTTTTTACTTGTTTGATAACTTGTAAGACACCCAGAGTCACTTGTAGGGAAGATGGGTGGAATGAGTGAATAAAGGCAGTTTTCTTCCTTCTTCTCCTCCTTCTCCTCCTCCTGCTCTATTTCTTCTCTTTCTTCATTTTCCTCCTCCTTCTTCTCCTCCATTTTTTCTCCTCCATTTCTTCTCCTTCTTCTCCTCCTCCTCCTCTTCCATTTCTCCTTCTCCTCCATTTCTCCCCCTTCTCCATTTCTCCTCCTCCTTTTTCTCCTTTTCCTCCTCTTCCTCCTCCTCCTCCTCCTCTTCCATTTCTCCTCCTCCTCCATTTCTTCTCCTCCTCCTCCTCCATTTCTTCTCCTTCTCCATTTCTCCTCCTTCTCCATTTCTTCTCCCTCTCCATTTCTTCTCCTCTCCTCCTTCTCTTCCCTTGACTTATGACTTCTGGTTTGCTGGAGGTTTTGTAAGAAGAGACTGGACAGAGTGAAATGGTATATAGGGTCACCTCCTTCAGCAGGGGGCTGGACTAGAAGACCTCCAAGGTCCCTCGTTTTGTGGCCATTCGAAGTTAGAACGGCACTGAAAGAAAGTGACTTACGACCATTTCTCACACCTTTCCACGCTTTCGTCACAGCACCTGGTCATGCGATCAGCACAGTCATGACGTGGTGAAAATTCAGACGCTCGGCAGCTGACTTGTACTTACGACAGTCGCAGCGTCCCGGAGGTCATGTGATTCCCCTTTGGTGACCTTCTGACCAGCAAAGTCCAATGGGGAAGCCAGATTTGCTTAACGACCGGGTTACTAGCTTGACAGCGGCAATGATTTGCTTAACAACGGTGGCGAGAAAGGTCATAAAACAGGGCCAACAACCGCGGCGATTCATGTAGCAAACTGCCCTCGGAAGTTGATGGAGCTTCATCATCCCTTGAGACTTTCAAGAAGAGACTGGACTGCCCTTTGTCAGAAATGGTGTACGGTCTCCCGCTTGGGTGGGGGGTTGGACTAGATGACCTACAAGGTTCCTTCCAACGCTGATTATCTGTTATCTGTTATTTAACTGTCTAGAATTGTTGGGACTGGCATAAAATAATGAATAATGGGTTTTCCCTGAACTGGAACATGATTCAGGCGGCGCCTCCTCAGCCCATTTCAACATCGCCATACGTCCTCTCTCACCCGAAGGTTCTGCTCTAGCTGTGCAGGTAAGTCACCTGTGGCCAGGTAGGGAACAGGCTGCATTCCCAAAGGGAGGCGCCAACCTTAAAACGAAGGGTAAATTCCTGTAAATTCGATGAATTCAACATACATTTCTGCGACGGTTGCCTTCGTGCAAAACTAGGAAGCAAAAAAACCAACCCTCCAAATACTTGGAAGAATAATGTTTTAAAAAGCTCTCCTTGCTATTCAAAATAACAAGGGTGGGGGGGAGAGAGGATGTGACCCAGATGTGCTGGGAGAGGGAGGAGACTTTCAGTGAAATGGCCAAGTGAAACCACCAGGGGGTGCCAGGAAAGGCACTTGGTTTAAAAGGCAGGGCAGATGTTGAGAGCTTCACTCCCAGTTCTGAATCCAGCCTTGAGCTCTGGAGAAACTTCTGGATTACAAAAGACCCAGAGGACGCCCGAAGAAGGAGAAGGAGAGCCTCCTTTGCCAGCGCAGTCTCTCCACTTTGAAGAACCGGCCCGGGTTTGCTCCAGGCTCCTTCTCCAGCGCCAACCCCATCCAGCTCTCTCTCTCTCTCTTTCTCTCGGTCCAGCTGGGTCCTGCGCCTTGTAGCATCGTTGAAGCAGGATGGCTAATGGCGGCCTCCAGATGTTGGGCTTCATCCTGGCTTTCATCGGCTGGATTGGCATCGTGGTCTGCACGGCCATGCCCCAGTGGAAGATCTCCTCCTACGCGGGGGACAACATTGTGACCGCCCAAGCCATCTATGAAGGCCTCTGGATGTCCTGCGTCATGCAAAGCACAGGACAGATGCAATGCAAGGTGTACTGACTCCCTTCTCAAGTTGCAAGGTAAGCGTCTGATGGGACGTCCTTTTTTTATTTTATTTTACAACAAAAACAACAAATAAAAACCATCTTTCAGTTATACAGTGTACATACATATTGTGCACATAATAATATTTGTATGCATTTAAGTTTACAAACATATTGTATTCTAGTCAACTTTATATATCATATTGTATCATTATTACATTGTCATTAAAAATTTTATTTCAATTTCAAACTATTCTTAAAAGCAAATCCCAACTTTTACTAAATTATATTCATGCTGTTGGGACGTCCCTCTTGAGGTGGGGGAGAAGAAAAGGCTGCCTTCACACAACAGGTTTCTGAGGGGTGCCGAATTATTCCACTTTCTGGCATCCAATGATGCCATCTACCCATAGCTAGCCAAACAAGCCACCTTCACGCAACTTCTGCAGAGTGCAGAACCAGGGATGTTGATGGGTCTTCAAACATAGCGCAATCGTTTCTCAGGTGTGAGCATGTTGGGCGAACGCAGGTGGGAGGGGGGGTCTCTTTGGATGAGTCAAAGACCCCGAGGGAGGTCTGGTGGGGTTTGAGATTGCAGCTGGCAGATGGTGAATTACTTGAGTCGGGGGGGGGGGGTTGGACTAGATGACCTATAAAGTCCCTTCCAACTCTATCTGTTATCTGTTATTTGAGTCTTTCTAATCGCCTTTCCTTGAGTCCAGCTCAGCTCGGATCCCTGCTGGATCAGATAACATAGATTTGAATGTTGGCTGCCAATTTTTTGTTGTTGTTGTCGTTAAGTTTAACTTCCCAACTTTTGCAAAGTTTAAGTTTGCAAGTTCTTCAGCCAGGGCTGTGCCGATGTCAGCGTCGCTACTGGTTTGTGACAGCTGATAGTTAAATTTTCTGAAATTTTGTGAGTTGTTTTGTTTTTTAATAAGTTTTATTGTTACTTGTTTCCTTAGTATACATAACTGTTCAATTTTGTGCGCTGTTTGAGCCCCCTACACCTGGTATGCCAATCGACGGTTTAGTAACTACACAGATCTTCCTTCTTTCTTATCTTCTTTACTACCTCCTCTTATTGGTATTATGATAATGGTGATGGTTATTCTGTTGCTTTGCATGTACACTCCTGCACCAGAGACAAATTCCTTGTGTGTCTAATCTTGGCCAAAGAAAGTATTGTAATTCTACTCTAATTCTAATTCTTTCTGGGGGATAGCTCATCCAGATCCAAAGGACTGGATTGTGTCTGTTAGTCCAGCGCCTGAATTAATTACCTTAGGATCTGACACACTTCTTTGCACAAGCAGGATAAACGTTTAAGGTGACGACTATTTAAAAATCCCCCAGCGTTTCGAAGAAATAAAGCCCACAAGCGAATTTTCTGTGTCTGTGAGCCTGGCTTTTCCACAGGCGAAGGTTTTACGCAACTGGAAGAAAAGGCTCTGTAATTATCTTCTTCATAATATTTGTCCAGTGACGCATTCATGTCGCGCAATAGTTTTTCCTGTATCGGAAGTTTGCAGGCGGACCTGCTACGGCATGTAAGAACTGAACGCGATTGAGCGCTTCTGCTATCACAAACTTTGCACAATAGATTTGAAAACGCAACTTTTGGCAGCCAGGACGAAGAGTTAGACCTCGGATTTGAATTTCACACTTTGCATTTATTAAATCTGAATCGTATGAGTGTGCACTTTGGAAAACTGGGTGCCACTGGCAACAGGAAAGGCCAGATTGACATGGTGGTGAAAACTGCAAACACACCGTGTTGTGTTGTGTTCTTCATCCAAAGATACATTCCCTGGACTCGCACACAGTATTATTGCTAAGCTTGGTTAAAACGGAGTTTGTGTAGTTCGGGATGGAGAAAGTCGTGAGAACTAGAAGATATGCATAGGACTGAACTGTTGGGCTGTTGGGCTGTTGGGCTTTTTCAAATAATAGAAAGACTTGGAAATGTGGTTTGTGAAGTTTGATGCATTGTGCGAACGGGGAATGTCATGAGAATCAAAACATCTTCGTATGACTGAATTTGCACATATTTATTTGTTCGGCCATTGCAGATGATAGAAACTCTGGAAGTATGGTTTGTGAAGCCTGATGCATGGTTCTGTACATTGTGTGAATGTAGAAGGACCTCTTTGTTTTGCTGTGCAAGATATTATCTTTCATTCAGTGGGCAGGGACCCAAAAACACACACCAGAGAGGTGCTTTCTTGTTATATCTTGTCCTTTTCCCACATGCAAGACGTGGGAAACAAGACATGGTTATAAAGAAATGTGTGCTTATCAGTCTCTATGAATTTCTAAGGAAAGACCAAGACATAATTGGCCCAAAGGTGGTTTCTTTCCCCAAAAGCCAACTGGAATTTTTTAGTTTTTTTCTTTTCTTGAAAACATTTCTCTTCTCATCCAAGAAGCTTCTTCAGTTTTTCAGAGTCCATCTGGGTACTGAACTGAAGACGCTTCTTGGGTGAGAAGAGAAACATTTTCAAGGAATAATCCAAGAAACTCCAATTGACTTTTGGGGGATAAAAAACAACCTTTGGGTTACGAAGTTATTCCCAAATGTTAAAACTCCTGCCTGACAGCCTCTTTTGCGTTAAGTGAACATTGCTTAACAGATAACAGATGATCAGAGTTGGAAGGGACCACGTAGGTCATCTAGTCCAACCCCCCTGCCCAAGCGGGAGACCCTACACCATTTCTGACAGATGGCTGTCCAATCTCTTCTTAGAAACTTCCAGGGATGAAGCTCCCAAAACTTCTGAGAGCAACTTCTGTTCCATTGGTGGTTGTTGTTCTCACTGTCAGAAAGTTTCTCCTTATTTCCAGGTTGAATCTCTCCTTATTCAGTTTCCATCCATTATTCCTTGTCTGGCCTTCAGGTGCCTTGGAGAATAGCTTGACCCCGCTCCTCCTCTCTGGGGCAGCCCCTCAAATATTGGAAGATGCTCTCCTGTCTCCCCCAGTCCTTCTCTTCCCTAGACTAGCCAGGCCCAGTTCCTGCAACCAGTTCTTCATATGTTTTAGTCTCCAGTTCCCTCATCATCCTGGTTGCTCTTCTCTGCACTTTTTCTAGAGTCTCAACATCTTTTTTATAATGTGGTGAACAGAACTGGATACTTCAGAACAGCGAAGGTGGCAGCAGGCAGGGTTAGCTGCAGAAACCGAAGCAATCAATTAATATAAATCAATAACTTTTTTAAAAAAGAAGGCAAGGGCTGGGTGAGAAGGGAGAAAAACTCCGAAAGGGAGGTCGCGAATCAGAATTTGAAATTCAAACGCTCGATTTGGAAACATGAAGAAAAGAAAGAAAACTGAACAAGGAAAGTCAACCTTTTTGTCGCCCAGAAGGCTGGCGTTCGGGACTTGGCGAGAGTTTGATGCTGCCTGGTTGGCTTCAGAAGAGGGTGAGGAGGAAAACACAATTGTGATCTTGGCTTAGGGTGGGGTCAACTGATACGTTGCTCCCCAAAAAAGGGACAGAGAAGAATACTTTTTGCTCTTTGAGTTCACATGAGCCCCCATCGTGGCAACTTTGAGGTGGGTTGAGTGGTGGGCAGGGAATTCTGGGAATCGAAGGTCACATCTTAAAACTATGATTTTATTTGTGTATCAACTTTATTATTTTGTTTAAAATGATTCATGGAGGAAACACACCTAACACACCTTCTTCCTCCTATTTTCCCCACAACAACAACCCTGTGAGGAGGGCTGGGCTCAGAAAGAGAGAGACAGGCCCCAAATCACCTAATCAGCTTTCATGCCTAAGGCGGGACTAAAACTCTCCGTCTCTTGGTGATTGGCCCAAAGGCACCCAGTTGGCTTTCATGCCTAAGGCGGGACTAGAACTCACTGTCTCCTGGTGATTGGCCCAAAGTCACCCAGCTGGCTTTCATGCCAAAGGCTGGACTAGAACTCACAGTCTCCTGGTGATTGGTCCAAAGTCACCCAGCTGGCTTTCATGCCTAAGGTGGGACTAGAACTCACCGTCTCCTGGTGATTGGCCCAAAGAAACCCGGTTGGCTTTCATGCCAAAGGCTGGACTAGAACTCACCGTCTCTGGTGATTGGCCCAAAGTCACCCAGCTGGCTTTCATGCCTAAGGCGGGATTAGAACTCACTGTCTCCTGGTGATTGGCCCAAAGTCACCCAGCTGGCTTTCATGCCTAAGGCGGGACTAGAACTCACCGTCTCCTGGTGATTGGCCCAAAGAAACCCGGTTGGCTTTCATGCCAAAGGCTGGACTAGAACTCACCGTCTCCTGGTGATTGGCCCAAAGTCACCCAGCTGGCTTTCATGCCAAAGGCTGGACTAGAACTCACAGTCTCCTGGTGATTGGCCCAAAGTCACCCAGCTGGCTTTCATGCCTAAGGCTGGACTAGAACTCACCGTCTCCTGGTGATTGGCCCAAAGTCACCCAGCTGGCTTTCATGCCAAAGGCTGGACTAGAACTCACCGTCTCCTGGTGATTGGTCCAAAGTCACCCAGCTGGCTTTCATGCCTAAGGCTGGACTAGAACTCACCGTCTCCTGGTGATTGGCCTAAAGTCACCCAGCTGGCTTTCATGCCAAAGGCTGGACTAGAACTCACAGTCTCCTGGTGATTGGCCCAAAGTCACCCAGCTGGCTTTCATGCCAAAGGCTGGACTAGAACTCACAGTCTCCTGGTGATTGGCCCAAAGTCACCCAGCTGGCTTTCATGCCTAAGGCTGGACTAGAACTCACCGTCTCCTGGTGATTGGCCCAAAGTCACCCAGCTGGCTTTCATGCCAAAGGCTGGACTAGAACTCACCGTCTCCTGGTGATTGGTCCAAAGTCACCCAGCTGGCTTTCATGCCTAAGGCTGGACTAGAACTCACCGTCTCCTGGTGATTGGCCTAAAGTCACCCAGCTGGCTTTCATGCCAAAGGCTGGACTAGAACTCACAGTCTCCTGGTGATTGGCTCAAGGTCACCCAGTTGGCTTTCATGCCTAAAGCGGGACTAGAACTCCCCGTCTCCTGATGATTGGCTCAAAGTCACCCGGTTGGCTTTCATGCCTATGGCAGGATTTGAATCCATGGTCTCTTGTCTACCCGGAGATTCCTGGGAGTTGCAGTCCACACCTCTTTAACCCTGCCAAGTTTGGGAAACAAGGGATTAACCCAAACATGGCCTGATTGCGAGGGGAAGCTTTCAAATCCATCATGTTTTGCCTCGTAGGCACTGAAGGTTATCGCTGAGATCAGTTCAGTTCTGAGTTTTTTTCACTCCCTCGCTTTAAAGCAGGTTCACTGGGTTTATATTGTTTGCGTTCTTTTTTTCTTCTCCTTCTGATATTTTGAAATAAGCCGCGTTCCATTTTCGGTGCCTTCTCCGAATTGCTTTGTAAAATCTTCCAGAACATCTTCCTTCCTGAGTGGGTTTAAAAAGGATAATAAATCACCGACCCATTGTAACCCAATTACAATGCAGGTGCTCAAAATCAGACACGAAAGGTGCTATTTAAGTACCTTATTCCAATGTATTATTATTTTTTTCCCTGTATTCTTCTTCTTCTTCTTTTCTGGAGGATACAGGATAAATGTGGCCTCGGAGAACATTTTATTCATAAATAATCTAAGGAGGCACTGAATAAATTGACTTGGAAAGAGGTTTGCTTTGCCAGGGAGCACAGATATTTAGCAAGGAAGTTGCGACTGAACCAGCAAAAGATCTGATTCCCGTTTGCAGCTGGATTCGATTCCGTGGCTTCCTTGGCGTGACGGGACGGTGTTTGTGTGCACACAGATGCCCCCAAGTCCCATCTTGAGTCGCAATGGATAGGAAAGCACAGTGGGTTCAGCAAAGGGAAAGGGTGATTCCTATGCTTAACATCAGCTCGGGAAGGGGCCTGGGAGATCATTTAGTCCAACGCCCCCTGCCTGCCACACAAACCACGGGTAGGAGGTCCCGGTGGCATTTGGATTAGCTTCAAGTCAAAACATCGCCTACTCACAATTTGGTCACACCCGCCTTGATGCTTCACTGTTAAAACAAGGAGAGAGCCAAAACAATTGTGGGTCTCCATCCTGGCAGTTTTTCAGAGGGGTGGACTCCATCCCAGAATTCCCCGGGCCAGCTGGGGAATTCTGGGAGTTGGCATCCACCCCTCTGAAAGCTGTCAAGACTGAGAAACTGTAAGTTAGACCCTCCTGTTAGCACCTTTCCTGGAAGTTCGGGAGCCCTAAGTCCTCGAAAGGCACTCTGCGCATGTTCAGAGGCTCCTTCTCCCCTCCCTTTCTTGCTCCAACACTGAGCTTTAAAACACTTGAGAATGCCGGACCTCCTTCTCCGGTTCCTGGTTAGAGAAACCTGGATCTCTGGATTCTGCACCCCAAACTTCCTGACCGATTAAGGGAGGGGGCGATGCAGCAAATGCACTCTGCGCATGACCAGAGGCACTGCTCTTGAGAGATTCATAAAACCAACCACACTTTTGCAGAAAGCCCAGCGAAGTTTTTCTGGGACTCTTGAGCAAGGGGTGGTGTTGCCAGCCTGATTCATATCGGCAGGAGCCTCCTTGGGCTGGGTGTCACCCAAATTCAGTCTCAGGAAGAACCTGTCCTGCACGGCGGCCCCTCCCTCGTGGTACAGGCACACCCAGACAGCACCTGCGATTGGGAACCAGCCTGGATTTGAACCCTTTTCCCAGCAGTTGGACAATGGCACTCTGGAGGTGTCTGGTGGAGTGGAGAATGCCCACATCCCCTCTGGGCTCCCCTGTCTCCCTTTTTCTCCCTCCTGCTGAATGTTATTCCAATGGCATTTTTAAATTTCTTTTTTTTCTTTTTGCTCTTTTAAAGAATAGAATAGAATAGAATAGAATAGAATAGAATAGAATAGAATAGAATAGAATAGAATAGAACAGAATACTTTATTGGCCAAATGTGACTGGACACACAAGGAATTTGTCTTGGTGTAAATACTCTCAGTATACATAAAGAAGGAACATTCGTCAAGAATCATAATGTACAACACTTAATGATAATCATAGGGTACAATCAACATCAAAGATATCAACCTGCTAGGTTTTTAATGCTTGAATGCAGGAAGCTGCTCGGAATTGTTTGCCATGAGACAGGCAGGGAATAAATTCAATAACTAATTAACTTATATAATTCTAATAACAACCCACAAATTTATACTGCATTGTAATCTTCTGTTAAATCTGTTAAGCACTGTAAATATGATTATTAATATATTATTTGTAGTAAAAGGAGTGATATTAAGAATACAGAGATTGACACAAAAATAACATACTGAAATACCAAATAATCAAGAATGATAATTTAACAAAATAAGCATATTAATATCAAATTTTATTTTATTTTATTATTTTATATTTTGTTTTATTGATTTTATTATTTTATTTTATTTCATATTTTATATTATTTTATTACTATTTTATATTTTATTTTATTTTATATATGAAACTTACATGCCACTAACTGGCTGTTATTGTCGAAGAATCCATTGCCGGTCTTTACAAGGTGGAAGTTATTTAAGTTTAATGCTTGGCTCATTTATTTAAAAAAAATAATTACACAGAATTAACTTTGGGGTCTGTTAAAAATGCCCCCAATGTTCTCAACCATCCCAATTCTCCCCAAAGGAGGAATTTTTATACCTCCTAAAACACCAGGAACCTCTGGCTCAGCAGATGCCGGACAACCCCTTGAACCTGGTCCCCAAAATAATCCAGTTTCTGGGTTTCCTTAGTCTCCCGAACAATCATTTTTTATTTATTTATTTATTTTTGTCAATCGCTTACAAGATAATAGGTATAAGGATAACTATAGTTATGAATACATGAAATGGGCACATATAAGAAAAATAAAAGAAACAATAGGATAGGGACGGTAGGCATGTTGTTGCGCTTATGCACACCCCCTACAGACCTCTTAGGAAAGGGGTGAGGAGGTCAATAGTAGACAGTCTATGGTTAAAGTTTTTGGGGTTTGGGGAAGAAACCACAGAGTCAGGTAGAGTATTCCAGACATTGACCACTCTGTGGCTGAAGTCGTATTTCCTGCCATCAAGTTTGGTGCGGTTAACCTTGAGTTTGTATCTATTGTGTGCTCTTGTGTTATTATGGTTGAAGCTGAAGGATTCATTGACAGGTAGGATATTGCAATGTATGATTTTATATACTATACTTAGATCGGACCGAAGGCTGTGTAGTTCTAGATTTTCTAGGTCTAGAATTTCGAGTCTGGTGGCATAAGAGTAGAGGAGTAGAGAACTCTTCTTGTAAAATATTTCTGGACTTTCTCAACTGTGTTAATATCAGAAACATAATGTGGGTTCCAGACTGATGAGCTGTATTCAAGTATTGGTCTAGCAAATGTTTATATGGTGTAGTTAGTAGTGTGATATTACCAGAGAAAAAGCTACATAGGATTAGGTTAACAACTCTTAACACCTTTTTGGCTATGTAGTTACAGTGGGCTCTAGCACTTAGGTCATTAGAGATGAGTACTCCAAGGTCCTTGACAGAGTTTGGATCATCAACAAGGTCTTGACTATTCAGCCTGTATTTTATTTTCTGATTTTTTTTTTGCCAATATGTAGTCCGAGCATTTATTTGTTGAGATTTGAAGTTGCCATTTGTTTGACCATTCTGATTCATAGTCAAGGTCTTTTTGAAGGGCAGCAGTATCATCTGTGATGTTGAATAGCTTTACATCATCAGCGAAGAGAACGCAGTTGCTCTTGATATGATCACAGAGGTCATTTATGTAGAGTATGAAGAGAGTTGGATCGAAGGTTTCCCCAACCAATTCAGCTGATCAGAGGAGAGAAGTTCTCCTTGGCCAACCTATATGAATGCATCCAGGTGAGCTTCTGGTTCAGGCACATAACGTGGCACAATCTGTCCAGGTAGGAGGGAAGGAATACGCAGAATATTTTGGCAACCAGGTCAGAAAAGGCGGTTGAGTGAGTAGACCGTATCGCCTTCCATCTACACCGGGAGTCCCTGGGGCAGAATGGGCTCCCTCTCAGAGACCAATCAGGAGTTCCTATGCACTCCATTGCCCCTCCCAGTCTCCGCCCCTTTTTCAGAAGCAGGTTCTTTATACTATGGCTCCGCCCAGTCTCCGCCCCTTTTTTCAGAAGCAGGTTCTTTATACTATGGCTCCGCCCAGTCTCCGCCCCTTTTTTTCAGAAGCAGGTTCTTTATACTATGGCTCCGCCCAGTCTCCGCCCCTTTTTTTCAGAAGCAGGTTCTTTATACTATGGCTCCGCCCAGTCTCCGCCCCTTTTTTTCAGAAGCAGGTTCTTTATACTATGGCTCCGCCCAGTCTCCGCCCCTTTTCAGAAGCAGGTTCTTTATACTATGGCTCCGCCCAGTCTCCGCCCCTTTTTTTCAGAAGCAGGTTCTTTATACTATGGCTCCGCCCAGTCTCCGCCCCTTTTCAGAAGCAGGTTCTTTATACTATGGCTCCGCCCAGTCTCCGCCCAGTCTCTGCCCAGTCTCCGCCCCTTTTTCAGAAGCAGGTTCTTTATACTATGGCTCCGCCCAGTCTCCGCCCCTTTTCAGAAGCAGGTTCTTTATACTATGGCTCCGCCCAGTCTCCGCTCCTTTTTCAGAAGCAGGTTCTTTATACTATGGCTCCTCCCAGTCTCTGCCCCTTTTTCAGAAGCAGGTTCTTTATACTATGGCTCCGCCCAGTCTCCGCCCCTTTTCAGAAGCAGGTTCTTTATACTATGGCTCCTCCCAGTCTCTGCCCCTTTTTCAGGAATAAGAGTTCCTATTATCCATCTCATGGTCCTGCCCAGTCTCCACCCCTTTTCTACAGAGCTACATTTCATGGCTCCGCCCAGTCTCCACCCCTTTTCCAGGGAGCTCCTCCTTGATCCATCCAATAGCTCTGGCCAGTCTTTATTTCCTTTCCAGGCTGAGGAATTCTGGGAGTTGAAGTTCCGCAAGTCTTAAAAGTTGCCCAGATCGGACAACCCTGCTTCAGACTGTAAATTCCATTGTCCCGCCTTGTCTCCGCCCCTTTATAAGAGGCAGAGTCTTTGTCTAATCTATGGTCCTGCCCCTTTTCCCAAGAGTTCCTTTATGCATCCCATGGCCCCGCCCAGTCCCCACCCCTTTTTAAGAGAAGGAGCTCCTTTCCCGCAGGCTGGCTGGGGAATTCTGGGAGTTGGAAGTCCCCCAGTCTTAAAGGGGCCAAGATTGGACTTGCTCTGTGTTGTAAAGGCTGCCTCCCTTTCTTCAGGGATAGGTAAAGAACTAGTAGGCCCAGTTGGCATTACCCCTTCAGTCTGGCTTTATATTAATCTGAATCTGGAAATTCCGAGAATGGGTTTAATCAGAACCCAGCAGGACGTGTGATGGGCTTGAACCTGCCCATCAACTGAAGAGTCCTTGAGGATCACATCTGAAGTTGGCACTTCTGCTTGATGGGTTTGATCTTCCTCTAGGACAGTGTTGTGGTTTATTTATTTATTTATTTATTTATTTAACTTATATACCGCCCTATTTCCCTAACAGGACTCAGGGCGGTGTACAGCCACATTAAAATACAAAAAACAGTGCAAAATTAAAAATTACTAGCCAGCAGCAGCTCCGGACAGCTGAGGAGAGCGTGGACTCAGATGAGGGGCCAGGACCATTAGGGAGGGACTGCTGCCTTCAGAGATTGTGGGGGCTGGCAGCAGCGATGAGGAGGTTCCCGAGGAGCCTGTGCCAAGTGCATGTGCGTGCAGGGCTGCTCACAGGAAAGAGCAGCTACAACAGCAGGGGCAACTCAGGAATAAGGCTGCAAGGTAATGGCCCCTCCTTCAAGCAGATAAAAGCCAGCTGTGAAACAAACGAACTTTGCAGAAGGCAAAGACGTTTTGAATACTCCAGCCTCATGGACATTCTAGTATCCTGAGTTTGTATTTGAAGATTCTTGTATTGCAAATGATTTCTTGTCTGTTATCTTTTGGCAAGTCTGGCAGAATTTGGCCAGGCTTGTGCTTATCCCAGCTAATTATTTTGCAGAAGCATTACAAGGTTTCTGTTCCCTTTGGATTGTGTTTGATTTGTTGGAAAAGGGCATGGGTCAGAACAGGCAGGGGGTATGTGTGTCTCCAAACCTGGCAACATGAAGATTTTGTGGACTTCAACTCCCAGAATCCCCTGACACTAATGCATTCCTTTCGATGTGTTTCCCCACTGTGGCCTGCTTACTCTCTTTAATCCCTTCTGCTTCAATCCCTCCACCCTAGGAGAAAAGAAATAGGCATGGCAGATTGGAGAAATTCTGGGAGTTTGAAATCCAAGTTGCCAAATTTGGAGACTTCCTGCTCTAGGGGGCTTCCCAGGACTTTTGGGGGTGCCCAGACATATTCTGGGCTACCTGGTGGTGTGGTCTGCTTGGGTCAAGGGTTTGCGAGCACAACCACAAGCAGAGGAATAGCACTTGGGGGTGGGGGGGACTTGTGCCAGGTGTGGAAAAGACCAACCTAGATGTCTTTGAGAGTGCCAGCTCTGAATTGCTCTGCCAAAGTTTCTCCTGCTTTGCTTTCTGCAAGAGTCTCAGTCTTTCATGCATGCCGTGTGACGTTAGACAAGTCTTGGCTTGCTTCTGGGAAGCAAAGTCTCCTTCCCTTCTTCTCCTGCAGTTCCTATCGCTGGAATTTCAGCTCTTGCAAAGGCTCCCCAGCCAGATCTTGGTTGGTTCCAAACCCTCCTTAGAACCTCTGCTCCATTCTCTCTGCGTCGTGTTGGAAACCCACCTCTCTTCTGGGGTTCTTCAAACCCTCTTCTTGGAGATGGAGGCCACCACGTCGTTGTGGTTCTGGGCGTCTCCTTCCTCCCGTTTGCTCGTTGGAAGCCCCTCAAAGGTCTCTCCTGTTATGAAAGAAGAGCAAGGGAGCGTCACAAGCACGGGCGCCCCTTTGGGGTGTTGGATTGCAAAGCCCATCATCCGCAGAAAGGCATCGGCGGGGGAGGTCAAAGAAGCCCAGGCTGTGAGGGTTCAATGGAAGGCAGACTTTCGGGGTTTTTTTTGTTTTTAAATAAACTATTCATTTTACAATTAAAATAAACAAACAACATAAACACAAATGTGGAAGAAGAGAAAAGAAACAGAAAAGAAAAGAAAGGAAAAGAGGTAGAAAGAGAAAGACAGAAATAGATTAAAAACAATATCATCATTGACAGTTTGTTAGTCATTATCTATATCCTTATTTTATGCCATATTTACAATTAATCCTTAATGCGAGTATATAATTACTAGTACAGTTATAACTTATCCTCTTTTACAATGCTATATAGCCCATCTTTGATCTATCCATTCATACCAGCAGTTCCAACTCTCATAATACATTGATAGTTTCCTTATTTTTTAGTGCTGGAGTTAATTTATCCATCTCTGCACAGCTTGATATTTTTTGAATGATCATTTTCTCTGGGGGACATGAGGTTGTTTCCGATATTGTGCAAAGGTGGACTTTCAAAGGCACAGTTGCACCTGGAGTTGGTGGGACCTGGACAGTAGATACATTAAAGTCTTCTTCTCTATCATCTTGAGGGTTTTATGAGACCTTCCCCTTCCAGGGGATATCCTGGTTCAGGGGTGGGGTTCTACCGGTTCAGACTGGTGTGGGCGAACTGGTAGTGCCGAGGATCAGCTGTGAATGAACCAGTTCACTCTGACAATCAGCTGTTGGGCCTACCTGTTTGCTCCAGCTCTAGTCTGTGTGTCAACCCATAAAACATTCCTATGCTTGTTTTAGTAGTTGCCATAGAAAAAGGGGTGGGGGGGCAGGAAGGAAATCTGGAAGAGCAGAGCAGCAGTTTGAAAGCAGGAAGTACATTCCAACTCTTATCTTTAAAAGATTGCAACTCAACTACTGGAGCTTTTGCCTGGGAATATATTTAATTGGAGAATGTGATTGATGACACCCAGGCCATGAAGGTGCTCAGTTGGAGAATCTGATTTATGACACACTCAGATGGGAGGGAGGGAAACAGGGTCATAGGGGGCTGTAATTGACGTATGTCAGAGTTGGCTTCATACAGGGCAGGGCCAGGATGTCGCCTCTAATGAATCCTTTGCAGTTTTTTGAAGTTTGGCTCGAGAATCATGATTGAATTAGGGGGATTGCTGGAATATACTGTGCTTTATATCCTGGTTTTCAAGCTCAGCTGATTCACGGATTGCCGCAGATTGCTGCGGGTCAGCTGTTGAAGACACAGGGATTGCTGGAGAAGGTCAGTAGCAAACGCGAAGCTCACGCGCGAAGCGCACACTCACCAAACTGGTTGTAACAATGGTCAAATCACACCCCTGCCCCGGTTCCTTGATCAACCTGGTTTAAAAAAGTGTGCTGGTTGGGTGCTAGTGAGATCCAGGGTTCAACGAAGAGGGATAGGGCACTGTTGTGGTTCGCCGGCAGCCGGTGCAGACGGCAAAGGTATCGGACAGTGAGGAAGAAAGGAGACCAGTCCGGGAGTCTGGAGAGGACTCAGACGAGGGTCCTGCATCCAATGCAGAGATGAGGCCAGGGCCTTCTGGGAGTGGAGGGCTGCCTTCAAAGCCTCTGGAGTCTGACAGCAGCGAGGCAGAGAAGCAAGGGGAGCCTGTTCCCAGTGCGCGTGTGTGCAGAGCTGCTAGAAGGGGAGAGCAGCTGAGACAAAAGGGATGACTCAGGAGTAAGGCTGGGAGGTGATTGCCCCTCCCCTAAGGGATAAAAGTCAGGCCATGATGATGAAACCTTTGCAGGAAGCAAAGCAGTTCAATAGATTCCACGTCCTCCTTGATGTTCTGTGTACTCTGGTTGGTTTTTTTTTCTGGTACTTTGATTGGTTTCTGCAATAATTGGAGACTTCTGTTTTTGGCAGCCTTCCACAGCACGGAAAGGTGTGTGCTTATCTTGGGGAACTGTTTAAGATTAGTTCTGGCTGAGAATGAAAGCAATTCCCAGCCTTGCATTAAAATAGGTTTTGCTTTTAAAACAAGTTTGGGTTCCATCACGTTTGACGAAGCCTGGGTCAGAACAGATACATGGGCCGAGTTAGGACCAGGTGATCAGGTTCAGATAAGGCAACCCAAACAGGGGCGGGACTGCTGGGGCTTTGCAGGAGTCCCCACGCAGCCCATTGTGGATGCAGGTGAGTGCAGGGCGTGTGCAGAGGCCCAGGAAGGGCGAAAAACAGGTCTCCTGGAAGTTTGGAAGGCCGGAAATGGGACCGTTTCTGGCTTTCAGAGAGCCTCCAGAGTCCGGGAAGGGAGAAAACACCCCCTCCCACCATGGTGCAGGAGGCTGACTAGGCCACGCCCACCATGGGCACGCCCACCCAGCCACCAGGCAGAGAACCTGCTGCTAAAACTTTTGAAGGCCACTCTTGAACCAAAACCATGAATATACAAATATTACCCTGATTATACTAAGAGAATCTTGCAAGTGCGACAGAGTTTCTCCCTCCCCTGCCTGTACTTTCAGGGGGATTAGCGAGGGTCCTTTCTCCAGTTCCCTTCCTCTTTTGAACGCAGATGTCTTTTATTGAACCCTTCTCTAGTCTGCGATTCTTCCTCCGGTCCCACAAGGTTATTCTCGCAGCCCCTGACAAGGTCGACCTCACCTGTTTACAGCCTTATCGGGCAAATTCTTAGCAGAGATCTTCACACTGTGTGCTAAAGGTAGGCGGTGTAAATCATGAAACATCTGCAAGGAAAACACCCAAGGTCAGACACACTGAAGCTCCCACCGCCTCTTCCTCTCCGCAAACTTCATTCCCTTGTAGCACTGATGATGTTACCAGTCAGGTAATGAAACGTCTACAAGAAACCCATCAATCTCAGAGAGCACCAAGGACACCACAACTCTCCTTCCCCCTTCCAGCACTGAAGATATTACCTGGTTGGGTCATGAAACATCTGCAAGAAAACCACCAAGCTCAGAGAGCACCAAGGACTCCATAGTTGTAATATCTTCTTCTTCTTCTCCTTCTCCTTCTCCTTCTCCTTCTCCTTCTCCTTCTCCTTCTCCTTCTCCTTCTCCTTCTCCTTCTCCTTCTCCTTCTCCTTCTCCTTCTCCTTCTCCTTCTCCTTCTTCTTCTTCTTCTTCTTCTTCTTCTTCTTCTTCTTCTTCTTCTTCTTCTTCTTCTTCTTCTCCTCCTCCTCCTCCTCCTCCTCCTCCTCCTTCTTCTTCTTCTTCCTCTTCCTCCTCCCCCCAAACCTCTCTCCCTTCTAGCACTGATGATGTTCCCTAGTTGGATCATGAAACGTCTGCAAGAAATCCAATGACCTCAGAGAGCACCAAGGACCCCCCAGTCCTTCTCTTTCTCCTCCTCCCCTCTCCAATCTCCACTCCCATCCAGCACTGATGATGTTCCCTAGTTGGGCCATGAAACACCTGCAAGAAAACCACCAAGCTCAGAGTTCATCAAGGACCATCAAGGATAATCGTTGCTCCCCTCCCCTGCTCCTCTTCCCTTCTAGCACTGATGATGTTCCCTAGTTGGGTCATGAAACGTCTGCAGGAAAACTACCAAGCTCAGAGAGCCCTGAGGACCCCCCAGTCCTCTTCCTCCTCCTTGCAACTCCCCGTTGTTACCTAGTTGGGCCATGAAACGTCTGCAAGAAAGCCATCAAGCTCAAAGGGCACCAAGGACTCTCAGTTCAACCCTGAGCTAAGATGCCCTACAACCAGTGCCACATACAAAATAGTGAAGGAAGGAGAGTTTATTATTTCAGCACATCCCCCCAATCCCGATGGAACATCTCAAGAATTGGGCCCAACATCCCGAGGCTCAGAGGACTCCTGGCTGACCCTAATTGGGAGTTGGATCTTGGGTGATGATGCCCAGCCAGGGGGGCTGATCTCCCCCTAAACAATTTGGCTGCCCTTCTCTCCCTCTGGGATGGTACAGTACTGCACCCAATTTTGGTCACCACAAAGTAAAAAAAGAGGTTGAGACCCTAGAAAAAGTACAGAGAAGAGCAACCAGGATGATTTAGGGGACTGGAGGCTAAAACATATGAAGAACGGTTACAGGAACTGGGCCTGGCTGTTCTATTGAAGAGAAGGACCAGGGGAGGCAGGAGAACAGTCTTCCAATATTTGAGGGCAGGGGGTTGGACTAGATGACCTACAAGATCCTTCCAACTCTGTTAATCTGACTTTAATCTGATTTTAATGAACAAAAGGACCAGGTGAGACAGGATAGCAGTTTCCCAATATTTGAGGAACTGCCCCAGAGAGGAAGAGGGGGGTCAAGCTATTTTCCAAAGCAAAAGGAAGGAAGGAAGGAAGGAAGGAAGGAAGGAAGGAAGGAAGGAACGAAGAAAGAAAGAAAGAAAGAAAGAAAGAAAGAAAGAAAGAAAGAAAGAAAGAAAGAAAGAAAGAAAGAAAGAAAGAAAGAAAGAAAGAAAGAAAGAAAGAAAGAAAGAAAGAAAGACATCTGAGCAAAACCATGGATGGACAGAAGATATGTCTAGTTTAAGGAAAAGAAGGATGGGGTGACATGATAGCATCTTCCAATATTTCAGGGCTTCCCACAAAGAAGAGATATAAAAAGGAGGTTGAGACTCTGGAAAAAGTGCAGAGAAGAGCAACCAGGAGGATGAGGGGACTGGAGGCTCAAACATAGGAAGAACGTTGCAGGACCGGGCCTGGCTAGTCTAGGGAAGAGAAGAACCAGCGGAGACAGGAGAGCAGCCTTCCAATATTTGAGGGGCTGCCCCAGAGAGGAGGAAGGGGTCAATATATTGTCCAAAGCACCCAAAGATCCGAAGGAATAATGGATGGAAACTGAACCAGGAGAGATTCAACCTGGAAATAAGGAGAAACTTTCTGACAGGGAGAACAACCAACCCATGGAACAGAAGTTGCCTTCAGAAGTTGTGGGAACTTCATCCCTGGAGGCTTTCAAGAATAGACTGGACTGCCCTCTGTCAGAAATGGTGTAGGGCCCCATGCTTGGGTGGTGGGGGGTTTGGACTAGATGACCTACAAGATCCCTTCCAACTCTGATTATCTGTTAAATCTGTTAATCTGGTGTCTTCCCAAGACTGTTCTGCCTCTTCTTGGCACCCACCAGACTGCGCATTGTTGTTCCTGGAATCCTGTTTTGGAGGAACACGAGCCGGGCGAGGTCTTTGCACATTCCGTTTTGCAAAAGCTGCACCCTCTCACCTGGTTCCACAAACAGCCAGCCAGCCAGCCAAGGAGAAGAGACGGCTGCCGGTCGGTCAGGAATGCGCCCTCACACGGCTTTGCGGGGGCAGAGAAGAGGGTGCAGCCGAGAACCGTCCCGCGGGACCAGCTATCCCTTCCAAAATAGCTCGAGAAGCATCCGAGGGGCTAGACAAATAACCAACGGCCAGAGGATAATGCGCCAAAAGCAACATCCATTTCCCGGATTCCAGTAACCCCTCCGTGCAACCCGAGAGATGGGAGGCCGGGAGGCCCCCGAAAGGAAGATTGTGTGTTTTGGGGATAGATTTCCTGACTGAAGACTCTTTTCTTCCCAACCTTTATGAATATCCCCACCTGGACATCTGGTTCCGCTTAGATGCGCCGGGGGGAGGGTTAGGGTTGGATCTGTGGGGAAGGTCCAAGAAGGCAAGGATTTCAATTTATGAATGGCTATTGAAATATACAATCAGTTAAGTATTGCAAATATGACGACTGATATAGAACGTACAAAAAAAGAAGGGATGTTAAAAATACAGAGACTGATACAAAACGGTATATGAGAATATTGAATAATTACAATCGACAATATGTATTAATATCAAATCATGTAAGAAAGCTAATAATATAGCATAGCACAGCACAGCATAGAATAGCATAGAATAGAATAGAATAGAATAGAATAGAATATAGAATTCTTTATTGGCCAAGTGTGATTGGAACCACAAGGAATTTGTCTTGGTGCAAATGCTCTCAGTGGACATAAAAGAAAAAAGACATTTATCAAGAGCCATTAGGTACAAAACTTAATGATAGTCATAGGGTACAATAAGCAATTAAATCATAGTAGGAAACAGTCAAATAGGATATTGGAATATAGAATAGAATAATGAATGGGAATGGAATTGGAATTGGAATTGGAAGAGAAGAGAAGAGAAGAGAAGAGAAGAGAAGAGAAGAGAAGAGAAGAGAAGAGAAGAGAAGAGAAGAGAAGAGAAGAGAAGAGAAGAGAAGAGAATAACATGGAATAGCATAGCATAGCATAGCGTAGAACAGAACAGAACAAAACAGAATTCTTTATTGGCCAAATGTGATTGGACACACAAGGAATTTGTCTGGTGCAAATGCTTAATAATAGTCATAGGGCACAATAAGCAATCAAATCAAATAGATAGATAGATAGATAGATAGATAGATAGATAGATAGATAGATAGATAGATAGATAGAAAGAAAGAAAGATAGATAGAAAAAGAAAGAAAGAGAAAGAAAGAAAGAAAGAAAGAAAGAAAGAAAGAAAGAAAGAAAGAAAGAAAGAAAGAAAGAAAGAAAGAAAGAAAGAAAGAAAGAAAGAAAGAAGAATGGAATGGAATGGAATGGAATGGAATGGAATGGAATTCTTTATTGGCCAAGTGTGATTGGACACACAAGGAATTTATCTTGACGTTAAGAAGGTAGAGATCAATATAAAAATAGTACATGAGAGAATATTGAATAATTCAAACTGATAATATGCATTGATATCAAATGTAACAAAGTTAACCATGTCAATGGGAAATTATGGTCATGTTTGTGTTAAAATGTGAAACACCCTGGAACCACACTGTTCAGAAATGATCAGAAAGGGCGTAGGGTCTCCTGCTTGGGCAGGGGTTGGACTAGATGACCTACAAGGTCCCTTCCAACTCTGATTCTCTGTTATCTGTTATCTGTTCACACAATGATGTGTTTATGGAAACAAAAAAATAAAAAATGTATTAAAAAAAAGAAGGCAAGGATCATGGGAAACATTGGATGCAGAAGTGGGATTCAGCCGATTCTGACAGGTTCTGCAGAACCGGTAGCAGAAAGTTTGAGTAGCTTGGAGAACCGGCCAATCCCACCTCTGACTGGCCCCGCCCACCCCATCTCTCCTCTGCCTCCCATTGAGTCCCAGCTGATCGGCTGGGTCTCCTTTGGTTGCCCTGCCCAGGAGAAGGGAGCTGGAAAGCAGGTTAGTGGGGAGGGAAGGAGAGGGGGATTTTGCAGTATATCCTTCCCCTGCCACGCCCACTAAGCCACGCCCACCACGCCCACAGAACCGGTATTAAAAAAAATTGAATCCCACCACTGATTGGAGGCCCCCAGTCTGGGCTCCGCGAAGTTGCTCTTAAGGCTCCCCCCCCGGCCACCTGCAAGAAGGGACTGTAGTTTAGTTTAGATTAAGGCTCAAGCAGCCCCAAAAGGCTTACACAGCACTGGTAGGCCAAACCACGGGGACAGGGCAGTGGGGGGATTCAAAACCTTTTACTACCGGTTCCGTGGGTGTGGCTTGGTGGGCGCGGCCACGTGACTGAGTGGGCGTGGCTTTTTTGCATCCCCCACCCATTTTGGGGAGCTTCCTAGCCTCCGAAGAGCCTCTGGGGGAGCGTTTTTGCTCCCCTATGGCTCCTCTGGGGCTCTGGAAGGTAAAAAATGGAGGGGGGGGGCTGAGCCTCAGCCAGGGGGGTCCCGGCACAGCTGATTGTCGGGAGAGGAAAAAAGGAAAGAAATACTTTAGGCGAAGGTCAGGCGGGCGGGGCCAGCCAGAACTTACTACCGGTTCGCCCGATTCGGTGCAAACCGGCTGAATACCACCACTGGTACAGGGGGTCAAACTCAAGACCCTCGGGCTGGATTTGGCCCATGGGGCTGGCCTGGAAACATCAAGGGAACAGCCCTCAGTGCCTCTGCTACCGAAAACTTATCCTCCTTCTCCTCCTCCTCTTCTTTTTCTTTTTCTTCTTCCTCTTCCTCTCCTTCTCCTCCTCTTCTTCTCCCTCTTCTTCTTCTCCTCCTCCTCCTCCTCTTCTTCTTCTCTTCCTCTTCCTCTTCCTCTTCTTCTTCTCCTCTTCTTCTTCTTCTTCCTCTCCTCCTCCTCCTCCTCCTCCTCCTCCTCTTCCTCTTCTTCTAATTTGACCCCTATTGGAAGACTGCTATCCTGTCACTCCTAGTTTTCTCCTTCATTAGACTAGACATATATACCCTAATCCTGCAACCTATCTGCCTTGGTGGGATTTGCACATCTGGAGCCTCTGCCCAGCCAGGTTAAGGGCCTGCAGCTGGTGTGAAAGAAGGGGGGGTCTCCCATGGGACCCATCACTGCTCCTTCTGGGTACAGGGGTGGTGCAGGAAATCAAGCAAGGGAATCCAGAACTTCCAAATGACCTCCCTGTGAGAATAAATATTAGGTTTGGCTTCCGACAGGTTTTAAAGACAATTATCGTGTTTTTTGCACCATAATTAATTTCATTTCCTGTGTATTTTTTAAAAATTAGCTGTACTCCTTTTTTAAAACAATTTTTATTGCATTTTTCCTCTTTACATATCTTAGTCATCTTTAACTTTACTGAGGCATCTTTGTTACAAATACACATTTCCATACATTTCTAATGACTCATATACATTTCAATACCTTCTTCTCATCTCTACAATTCTTATTCCTATTGTCCATCCACTCATACCAATTTTCCCATATCGCATAATACTCCAAATCTTCTTTGCCTTTTAACTCTAGGGTGAGTTTATCCACTTCTGCACATTCTAAAATCTTTTGAATTACTAGACCTTCAGACGGTATGCTGTCCTTTTTACTATTAATACTATCAATACTATTACTATTAATCTTCTCATCACTCCTTATCACCCATCCCCTCCCACTTATGACTTATGATTGTAACTTTGTTGCTTGTATCCTTACAATTTATATTGACTGTTTCCTGGTATGATTCAATTGCTTATTGTACCCTATGACTCTCATTAAGTGTTGTACCTGATGATTCTCGACTCTTGATGAATGTCTCTTTTCTTTTATGTACACTGAGAGCATTTGCACCAAGACAAATTTCTTGTGTGTCCAATCACACTTGGCCCATATCCTATTCTATTCTATTCTATTCTATTCTATTCTATTCTATTCTATTCTATTCTATTCTATTCTATTCTTCATCTAATATCTATTCTAATTCTATTCCATATTCTGTTCTGTTCTATTCTATTCTTCATCTAATATCTATTCTAATTCTATTCCATATTCTATTCTGTTCTATTCTATTCTTCATCCAATATCTATTCTAATTTTATTCCATATTCTATTCTGTTCTGTTCTATTCTATTCTATTCTATATTCCAATATCCTATTTGACTGTTTCCTAGTATGATTTGATGGCTTATTGTACCCTATGACTCTCATTAAGAGTTGTACATTATGATTCTTGACTCTTAACGAATTTCTCTTTTCTTTTATGTACACTGAGAGCATTTGCACCAAGACAATTTCCTTGCATGTCTAATCACACTTGACCAATAAAAGAATTCTACTCTCTTCTATTTTTCCATCATTGTGCGAGTGTGATTCTCGCTGCCATAGTTATATGCAAAATCATATATTTTATCTTTTTACTATATTTCTGCTTACTTATCCCGAAAAGGAACACTTCCGGCTTCAGTTCTATTCGACAGGTTGTTATTTCATAAGACCATTTTTGTATTTTAATCCGATACTTTTTAACTTTGGGGCATAGCCACCACGAGTGAAAGAAGGTACCTTCTCCCTGTTTGCATTTCCAAGAGCTTGGTTCAGATTTGGATACATTATTGCCAACTTTGTTGGGGGCCAAATGCCAATGATAAAACATCTTATATTGATTTTCCTTATATGCAGCTGATAGCTGCACTCCTTTGGCTGGGGACGAAAAAAAATGAGTTTAAATGGACACCCAACTTCGTGTCTAAGATAATCTTCACTCTACACAATGCAGGTTGCAAAGTCATTCGGGGAATTAATTCATTAACTAACTTAACCATGGCGGCAATTCCCTTAACAACCGTTATAAGCAAAGTCATAAAATGGAGCAAAATTCACTTAACAACTGTTTCGCTTAGAGACAGAAATTTGGGGCTCAATTGTAGTCGTAAGGTGAGGTTTATCTGTACTCCTTTTTCCTCCTCTTCTCTGGTAAACTGGGGTGAGAGAGAGAGGGCCTGATCCTAAGGTCATCCGGCTAACTTTTGTGCCTAAGGTACCACTAGAATTTGCCATTTCCTGGTTTCTAGCCATGTGCTTTAACCACTAGGCCAAACCATTCAGCCAAACACTGCATTGGTTTATTGGGAAGGCATTTAAAATCATGTCTTTCCCCTTTAAGGCAGGGGTGGGGAATGGTGGACTCTTTATGACTTGTGGACTTCAAGTCCCAGAATTCCTGAGCCAGCATGGCTGCCTCAGGAATTCTGGGAGTTGAAGTCCACAAGTCATTAAAGGATCACAGTTCCCCATGCTGGGTCAGTAATTCTGGGACTTGAAATTCACAAGTCACCAAAGGATCAAAGTTCCCCATGTTGACTCAGGAATTCTGGGAGTTGAAGTCCACAAGTCATACAGGGGCCATTTTTTCCCACCTCTGTTTTAAGGGAAGGTGGTAGGTTTGAAATGCCAGGATGGAGCTGGGCGGTGGGTTCCCTTCCTCTGGATCAGGAGAAAGTGACCGAGTGTGGCTGCCCCTCCCAATTAGGGCGTTTCACATGCAAGGCACAGTGGTCTTGCATCCCCGTGACTCTGGAGTCTTCAAGACGATCTTCTGCAGCTGAGATCAATAATGTTGGCTTAGCTCCTGCTCCATGGACCACTTGGAGAACATGGTTGGTAGCAGTTGCTCAGGAGGCCTGGGGTGGGAGGTTCCCCAGCAAAGGAAATTTTCCACTCAACTCAGTTACCAGATCCTGGGGTGTCTTCTCCTCCTCTATCACCAGTACCATAATTCCTTCTCTTTCTCTATCACCTTCTCCTTCTCCTCCACCAGTTCTCCTTCTCTTTCTCTTCTTTTCTCTATCACCTTCACCTTCTCCATCAGTCCTTCTTCTGCTCCACTAATTCTCTTTCTCCTTCCCTCTCTTCTCCTTCTCCTCCACCAGTTCTCCTTCTCTTCTCCTTCTCCACCCGTATTTCTCCTTCTCTTTCCTCTACCAATTCTACTCCTCCTAGTTTTCCACCTCTACCAGTTCTCCTTCTCTTTCTCCTCCATCAGTTCTCTTTCTCTTTTTCTTCTCTTTCTCTATCACCTTCTCCTTCTCCTCCATCAGTTCTCCTCCACCAGTTCTCCTTCTTCCCCAGCAATTCTCCTTCTCCTTTTCCTCCATCAATTGTCCTCCTTTTCCTCCTCTCCACCACCCCTCCTTGTCCTTCTTCTCCTTGTCCTTCTCCTTCTCCACCAGTTTTCCTTTCTCCTTCTCCTTCTTCTTTTCAAGAATTTTAAAGTGTGCAGCAGCAGCAGCCAAAAAAGCTAATGCAACCCTAAGTTGCATTAACAGAGTGATACAATCAAGATCAAGGGAGGTACTAATACCACTCTGTAAACCTTAGTAAGGCCACATCTAGGGTATTGCATCCAGTTTTGGTCACCACAGTAGAGGTTGAGACTCTAGAAAAAGTGCAGAGAAGAGCAACCAAGATGATTAGGGGACTGGAGGCTAAAACACACAAAGAACAGTTGCAGGAACTGGGTCTGGCCAGTCTAGGGAAGAGAAGGACCAGGGGAGACAGGATGACAGTCTTCCAATATTTGAGGGGCTGCCCCAGAGAGGAGGAGGGGGTCAAGCTATTCTCCAAAACACCTGAAGGCCAGACAAGGAACAATGGATGGAAAGTGAACAAGGAGAGGTTCAACCTGGAAATAAGGAGGAATTTTCTGACAGTGAGAACATTCAACCCATGGAACAGAAGTTGCCCTCGGAAGTTGTGGGAGCTTCATCCCTGGAGGCTTTCAAGAAGAAATGCCAAGTCTTCAAAAGAACAGTACTAGGATTAGGCATGTCTTTCAGAGAGTCTACTGGAGAAAGATGTCTACTTTTGCCACTGAGCATCTAATTATTCACGAGGGCAGGAACTTCTTCCCCTCCAGAACCACAAATGAGCAACAGCTTTTGAGAAAAACGTTCTTAGGGTACTACCATGAAGGGCAGGAGGAGGTGATGAAGAATTTGAGTCAGAATCCCATTCCAAAGAGGACAAGTATGGTGGTGATAACATTTGTTTTTTCCTCTGTCTTCTGAGAACTTCAGATAGGATGGAGTTTGCACAAACACCACTTCCCACTGGGAACCTGAAGGGTTTTCTGCACTTCTTTGATCCTGGCTCTGAATTTAATTTAAAGCCAACACCCTGAACAACAAGGAAGTTGTTGACAGGATGAATCCAATGCTGAGATCTAAGGCCACTTCTGAAGCCCCCTGGCAAACTCAACTCTACAGGAGCTAAGAAGTCTTGCTCCCTGTGGAGGGAGGGTGTGTGTGGTGTCCAGGAATCCATAACTTGTTCTACTTTCCTTCTTTTAAGCTGCTGTTCACCACTTTCACCAGATCTCCCAAAGGATGAACTCATGAATGAACCTCTCTCCATGGATGAACCTTGCACCAGTTTATTCAAAACCAGGACAGTACATGGACTCCTTATCTTCAAACAGGGCTCTTCAAACTTGGCAGCTTGAAGACTTGTGGACTTCAACTCCCAGAATTCCTCCTCCAGTCATGTTAGCTCAGGAATTCTGGGAGTTGAAGTCCAAAGGTCTTAAATTTGCCAAGTTTGAAGACCTCTTGTCCTAGATCATTTCGGTTGTCCAATCTCTTCTTTAAAGCTTCCAGTGTTGCAGCACCAAACAACTTCTGAATGCAACTTTTGTTCCACTGGTTAATTGTTCTCACTGTAAGGAATTTTTTTCCTTAGTTCCAGGTTGCTTCTCTCCTTGATTGGTTTCCATCCGTTGCTTCTTCTCCTGCCTTCTGGTGCTTTGGAGAATAGCTTGACCCTCTTCTCTTTGGGGCAACCCCTTAAATACTGGAAGACTGCTATCATGTCACCCCTGGTCCTTTTCTTCATTAGACTAGACCTATCCAATTCCTATAGGGATGTGGTGGCTCAGGAGCTAAGACGCTGAGCTTGTCGATCAGAAAGGTCGGCAGTTCAGCGGTTCGAATCCCTAGCTCTGCGTAACGGAGGGAGCTCCCATTCCTTGTCCCAGCTTCTGCTAACCAAGCAGTTGGAAACCATGTAAAAAAATGCAAGTAGAAAAATAGGGACCCCTTTGATGGGAAGGGAACGGTGTTCCGTGCGCTTTCGAAGGCATTTCGTCATGCCGGCCACATGACCATGGAGACGTCTTCGGACAACGCTGGCTCTTTTTTGGCTTTGCAATGGAGATGAGAAGCGCCCCCTAGGGCCAGAAACGACTAGCATGCATGAGCAAGGGGAACCTTTACCTTTTACCTTATCCAAATCCTGCAACTCTTCTTCAGAAGACCTCCAAGGTCCCTTCTAACTCCTGTTATTCTCTTAATCCTCTTGGTTGCTCTTCTCTGCACTCTTTCCAGAGTCTCTACCTCTTTTTTTATAACATGGTGACCAAAACCGGATGCAGGATTCTAAGTGTGGTCTTACCAAGGCCTTACAAAGCGGTACTAACACTTCACCTGATCTTGATTCTATCCTTCTGTAGGATGGGAGATGGTGCCTAAGTGAGTTGAACCTTATTTTATGACCTTTCTCGTCACAGTTATTAGGTAAATCACATGGTCATTGAACAAATCTGATTCCTCCGTTGACTTTTGCTTCCTGAGCCAACATGGGGAACAATGGATCTTTCATGACTTGTGGACTTCAAGTCCCAGAATTCCTAAGCCAACATAGGGAACTGTGGCCCTTTGATGTTCCCATCTCTGGATTAGAGCTACGTGAGAGGCTGAAAGTAGGTGTGGACCAGAAATTCTCCTTTTTTTCCTCAGAGAAGAAATTTGGGGTGTGAACAGCACCTCCCTGATCTTCCTGGGTTGGGCTGCATTAAGACTTGAAAGCGAGACCACCGGGGAAGTTTCAAAAGCATGCCAGAAAAAGTCCTTTCCTGCTGTTTTCCACCAGGAAAACTGGAACTGACGAAACCTGCCTATAAAATAAAGACAAACAACACAACCTCAACAACGAAAAAATGCCAGCCAGTGGGCGCAGAGAGTCCTTTGCCTTACTTCTGAGTTGCAGGTGCCTCTCATTAACATCTTTAATTGGGTTTGTTGTTTGAATGCCTTCTGGGAAGAGGGCGATTAAGGCATCCATTACCAAATGTGTGAAGGTACAGAAAATGATGATTGATAACTTGCCCAGATCTGAGGCTCTAAAATCTGGTTTAGTGCAGGTGAAAACAAGAGAGGGTTAACCCTTGGCTTGCCTAGATACAGGCCGTCCTTGACTTACGACCGCAATTGAGCTCAGAGTTTCCGTTGCTAAGCCAGTCCCTTGTTCAAGTGAGCTTTTTGCTCCATTTTACGAACTTTCTTGGCATGGTTGTTTAGTTGGTAACACGGTTCTTAAGCAGATCTGGCTTGCTTGTCAGAAGGTCGCAAAAGAGGATCGCGTAACCCTGGGACTGTCAACTCGTAAAGCATTCCTATGCCTGTTTTTGAGTTGCCATACACACGGGAGGGGAAATCTGAAGGAGCAATACAGCAGTTTAAAACCAGAAGTACATTCCAACACTTGTAGCTAGGCTACCGGACCTTCTGCCTGGGAAAATCCTTTATTGGAGAATGTGACTGATGACACCCGGCCTGTGAAAGTGCTTCGTTGGAGAATTTGATTTATGACACACCCAGGAGGGAGGGGATGCTGCAATGGTTGTTAAGTGGGGGGGAAACCGTCATAAGTTACTTTTTCCAGTGCCTGCAACTCTGAATGGTCACTAAATGAACTATTGTAATGGGAGGACTACCTGTATGGAAATTTGCAATGCATTGTGGTTGATTCTGAAGATGGGGGCCCGTTGCTGGCTGTGGAAGCAATAACAGGGCTGATGAACGTGACGTCTTATATAACTTCCCTCAAAATTCCTCAGGATGGTATCACTGCACCACAATGCCAAGCACAAAACTGCCTGGGTCTTTTGCATTAAAGCAACTTGGTAAAGTCAACGTTGGCTTTTTGGGGGGCAGCTGCCCAAAAAGCCAACGCAGTCCTAGCCTGCATTAACAGAGGAAGAGAATCAAGATCATGTGAAGTGTTAATCCCACTTTACAAGGCCTTGGTAAGGACACATGCGGAATATTGAGTTGCCATGAGCGAATAGGTAGCAATATAAATCAAATAAATAAATAAATATTCCATCCAGTTTTGGTCACCACGATATTAAAAAAACAAGATGTTGAGATTCTGGAAAGAATGCAGAGAAGAGCAAGAAAGAGGATTAATCTTACCTTTTATTTTTATGTACCCTGAAAGCATTTGCACCAAGACCAATTCCCGGTGTGTCTAATCACACTTGGCCAATAAAGAATTCATTCATTCATTCATTCATTCATTCATTCATTCATTTGGGAGCGCCATACCTGAGACCTTCAAGAAGAGATTGGACTGCCATTTGTCAGAAATGGTATAGGGTCTCCCGCTTGGGCAGGGGGTTGGACTAGATGACCTACAAGGTCCCTTCCAACTCCGATTATCTGTTACCTGTAGCCTGTTATCTGTTATTCATTCATGAAGGGGACTGGAGTCTAAAACATACGAAGAACAGCTGCAGGATTTGAGTTTGGCAAGTCTAGAGAAAAGATGGACCAGGGGTGACATGATAGCAGTCTTCCAATATCTGAGGGAAGAAGAGGGGGTGAAATTATTCTCCGAAGCCCCAGAAGGCAGGACAAGAAGCAACGGATGGAAGCTTATCAAGGAGAGAAGCAACCTAGAATTAAGGAGGAATTTCCTAACAGTGAGAACAATTAATCAGTGGAACTGCTTGCTAGAAGTGGTGGGCTGCTCCATCACTGGAGGTTTTTAAGAGACTGGCTAGTCACTTGTCTGGAATGGTATAGGATCTCCTGCTTGAGCAGGGGGCTGGACTAGAAGACCTCCAAGGCCCCTTCCAACTCTGTGAACCCGTCTCCAGGGTTGCTTAACATGCACCAGAGTTATAACGACAAAAAACCTTCTTGCTAATAAGCTTTTTCAACTTAGCAGGTTTTGCAAAAGCAACCCTTGAGGTTAGCCTCTCAGCAACCATCAGGGATTCCTAAACATCTTCCAGGGGTCGATTGGCTTGTCCACCAATGATTGTCTCTCCTGCCCAGAGCTGAGGGCCCAAAGGTTGCCTGTTTCCCTGAGCACATGAAGTGTCACCTTGGGGACTCATCTCATCTGGCCCTTTCAGGTTGAACAAGAGGAGACACAGCCGCCAGACCCAATTAATCTCACACAAGGGATAATCCTGCAGAGTATGTGAGGTCTTTGGTGGTCCCTGAGCTTGGTTGCTTTCTAGTAGATCAGGGATCTCCAAACTTGGCAGCTTTAAGACTTGTGGACTTCAACTCCCAGAATTCCTCAGCCAGCCATGCTTCCAAGCCATTCTGGGAGTTGAAGTCCACAAGTCTTAAAGCTGCCAAGGTTGGAGATCCCTGATCTTGATGTTTCATTACCCAGCTAGGTAACATCAGCAGGACTGGAAGAGAGAGGGTTAGTGAAATGGAAGAATGAGACAGGAGACAGGAGGAGGAAGAGGAGGAGGAGGAGGAGGAGGAGAAGGAGAACAATGACTGTGAGGTCCTTGGTATTTTTGTTTCATTACCAACTTAGGAAACATCACCAGTGCTAGAAGGGTGTGGAGTTTGCTCTCTGTTTAAATACACTATAGCCCCACTCCCTACTTGCATGATGATATCACCTAGTTTGGTAATGAAACGTCTACAAGAAAACAACGAAGCTCAGAGAGCACCAAGGTATGACATGAAGAAATAATCTCTTTGGTGGCCTAATATGGTTACCACAATGCATGAAAAGAAATATGTAGATTATTCCAACCTAGGTATGGCATCAGCCCAGGACTCCTTTCAGGAAAGGGATTCAATTTAATAATAAAAAAAGGAGGGGGGGCAGGCATGGTCCTATCTAAAGATGCACTAGTAGAACATGATAAAATAAGTTTCTTTCAGCCTGAAACCTGTAGAGCTTCTCAGTTATCCAGGATCTGGTTGTCCCAAAGGTGGTTTTTCAGGAGGCAACTGGACTTTCTGGTTTTTCTTTGAAGACATTTCTCTTCTCATCCCAGAAGCTTCTTCAGCTCTGACTGGATGGTGGGGAAGGGAAGGATTTATCAGGCTGGGATATCAGAAATGGCTTCCCGATTTATTCTTAAACATTCTCGCAAGTCTCGTTGGGGGTAGATGCCACCTGTAAAAGATCTTATAATGTTGGAAATGTCATCAGATACCCAGATCATATTACCATATGTGGTGGACATGTTCGGACGCAAAGAAATATTGGACTAAAATCCACACATGGTTGGAAAAAATGATAAAACAACATATACTGTAGACTTTAAACCAGAGATCTTTTTATTGGGAATCATCCCGGAAATATACAACAAAGAGCTGAAATATTTGATTGTAAATGTTTTAACAGTGGCTAGAATTGTATTTGCGAAGAATTGGAAAAATGATAAAATGCCTATGCAGGAGGAAGTTATTAAAAAAATTATGGACTGTGCTGAAATGAGTAAATTGATATTTGAAATGAGAGAACAAGAAGATAAGCAATTTTATATGATATGGGATTTGTTTTATCAACGGTTGGATAAAAAGACATGCTAAGGTAATAGAATAGATAATTTTGTCATAGAAGCTTAATAGATTGATATAAAACATAATGTAGACCTATATAACCATTGGATGAAAGCATAATACAAATTTTAAAATAAAATTTGGGCTATCTCGTATAAAATGATGGAAAAAATAGTTTAGTCATGGATGATTAATAATTGATAAATACAGTATATATTTGTCTTAAAAAATAAAAACTTTATAAAAGAAAAAGAAAAGAAATGACTTCCCACTTGATCCTGTTGTTGGTCCTTCAGTCCATGGGGGATGTAAAACCACGTTCTTCCTCTCTTTTACAGGCAGCCTGCAAGCAACTCGGGCCTTGATGATATCCAGCATCCTTTTGGGTCTCATTGGAACTTTTGTCGCCATGATTGGCATGAAGTGCATGAAGTGCTTGGAAGACGATGAGGTCAAGAAGTCAAGGATGGCCATTCTTGGGGGTGTCATCTTCCTCATTTCAGGTGAAGAACGTCTTTCTTCTTTAAAGCCATGGCTGTGGACCCGGGTTCGCCTTGGCCCTCGTGCTATTTTGGGGTCTTTCAAAGAGACGTCGGTATGGAAGCCACCAGAGATGGGCCAATAGGTTGGTTTCCTGGGTAAAGAGGATGATACAAAGTGGAAAATCAACCATCTGTAGGGTCTGGGTGGAGAGAAGATACTTAGATTGAGATCAGCCTTGCTGAAGTTAAGGCCGAGATGGGTGGATGGTGGATGACTTGGAGGTGATTTGGGAATCCCAACCACCTCGCCTGAAGTCCAAGAGAGAAGAAAACGTGGGTGTAAATCTGATCAATAAATGGTCTGACCAAGACACAAACAGGGGAAGTCCTGTTTTGCAATGTGAGATGTTGGCCCGCTTTCCTCAAAGAAGGGCCCTCCAGTTCTGTAAACAATGCAATAGTGTCTACAGAGTTGGTGATATCTCTGGAGGCTTTGAAGAAGAGGCTGGACCGCCCCTTCTCGTGATGATTTCATTACCCAGTGGAGAAGGTTGGATGAGATGAGCGTTTCTCAAGGGTTGCCAACTTGGAGATGAGTGGACTCCAACTCCCACATTTCCCCAGCCAGTGGGAGTTGGAGTCCACCCATTTTTGAAGTTGCCAATCCTGAGACATACTCTATGTCAGGGGTCTCCAACCTTGGCAACTTTAAGACTTGTGGACTTCAATTCCCAGTATTGTTTGTTTGTTTGTTTATTTGTTTATTTGTTTATTTATTTATTTGTCAATTGCTTACAAGATAATAGGTATAAGTAAAAACATAGTGATGAAAACATGGATACATATAAGAAAAATAAAAGATGCAATAGGACAGGGACGGTAGGCACCTTGGTGCACTTATGCAGGCCCCCTACAGGCCTCTTAGGAAAGGGGTGAGGTCAATAGTAGACAGTCTTAAGGTTAAAGTTTTTGGGGTTTGGGGAAGAAACCACAGAGTCAGGTAGAGTATTCCAGACATTGACTACTCTATTGCTGAAGTTGTATTTCTTGCAATCAAGTTTGGTGCGGTTAACCTTGAGATTGTATCTATTGTGTGCTCTTGTGTTGTTATGGTTGAAGTTGAAGTATTCATTGACAGGTAGGACATTGTAATGTATGATTTTATATACTATACTTAGATCAGATCGAAGGCGGCATAGTTCTAGGTTTTCTACGTCTAGAATTTCCAGTCTGGTGGCATAAGGTATTCTGCAACGAGTAGAGGAGTGGAGAACTCTTCTTGTAAAATATTTCTGGACTTTTTCAACTGTGTTAATATCAGATACGTAATGTGCGTTCCAGACTGATGAGCAGTATTCGAGTATTGGTCTAGCAAATGTTTTCTATGCTCTAGTTAGTAGTGTCATATTACCAGAGAAAAAGCTATGTAAGATTAGGTGAACAACTCTTAACGCCTTTTTGGCTATGTAGTTACAGTGGGCTCTATACTGGGAGTTGAAGTCCACAAGTCTTAAAGTTACCAAGGTTGGAAACCCCTGCTCTATGTGTCCCAAACTATAATTCCATTATTCTAGTTGTGTTGAACTTCAGTTCTCATATCATGTCCAACACATCTGGAAGGGACTATCTTGACTGAGGAAAGCTGGTGTGAATTGTTGTGACAAGCAGCCACTTCTGCTGGATGACTACAAGCAGTCCTTCCTTCTTAGAAGTTGTTGACTTCACAACACCTCTTACTTCTCGTCTTCTACAGGCTTTGCTGCTTTAGTGGCTACCTCGTGGTATGGCAACCTGATCACACAGGACTTTTTCAACCCTTACACCCCAGTCAACACCAGGTGAGTCACATCTCGATGAAACTCTAGACTCAACTGATGGGGTGGGGCAGAAGGATCTCCACTGAAATTTAGATTGACCTTCTCCTGATGGAATAACAGAGTTGGAAGGGACCTTGGAGGTCTTCTAGTCCAACTCCCTGCTCAAACAGTTGACCCTGTACCATTCTGGATCATTAGCTGTCCATACCTCCTTAAAGACCTCCAGTGAATGAAGATGAATCAACATGGTTATTGCTGCTTTAAGACTTAAGATGGGTCCCACAGGGTTTTACCACTTTAAGAAGCTGTCTATGTATAAATGCGGCCATGAGAGGGCATATCTCTTCTCTCCTTATGTTCTGTCTCCATTGTGGTTCTCCATGTAGAGTAAGGAAGATTGATTGATTGGCAGGTATTTGCCTACCACGTATTTGTATGTATATAGAGGTCTTGTATATACATTGCTGTTAAAAGACAAAGCCTCTGTGTGCTGTGTTGTGCTCCTGGGTTGTCCCACAATAGTAGTTATGCTGCAAACACTCTGATAAGTTGCACCCATAACTTCTGGAGGCAATTTGTCCGCTGATTGACCGTCAGAACATTTCTCTTTAATTCCAGGTTGCTTCTCTCCTTGATTAATTTCCATCTGTTGCTTCTTGTCCTCCTTCTGGTGCTTTGGGAAATAGGTTGACCCCTCCCCTCTTCTTTGGGAAAGCCCCTTAAATAAGGGAACATTGCTATCGTCTTTCTCTTCATTAGACTAGACATACGCCAGTCCTTCAACCGTTCTTTATACGTTTTAGCCTCCACTCCCCTGATCATCTTTGGAGCTAGTCTCAATGTATTTTTCATATCATGAGCAAAACTGGATGCAGTATCCCAGGTGTGGCCTTACTAAGGCTTTGTAAAGAGGTGCCAATACTTCATGTGATTTTTATTCTACGCCTCTGTTTAAACAACCCAGGATTGCATTAGCTTTTTTGGCTGTCGCCGTACGTGGCTGACTCATATTTCATTGATCACAGTATGACTCCAAGATTCCTCTCACAGTTGTTGATTGGTTTTGAGCCAGGTTTCATCGAATCTGTATTTGTAGCTTTGGTTTTTCCTGCCCAGGTGTAAAACTTTGCTTTTCCCCACATTAAAATTCATTTTGTTGGATGGGACCCCTTGTTCAAGTCTGTCAAGATCTTTTTGGATCCTGAGCTTGTCTTCTGGGCTGTTGGCTAATCCTGCCAGCTTAGTATCGTCTGCAAATTTGATGAGTTCTCCTTCTATTCCCTCATCTAAGACGGAACCTTGGAATTCCCCACTGCTTACTTCACTCTATGTGGATGTAGTATCATTAAGGACTACTCATTGAATACCATTTGTCAGCCGGTTACAAATCCATCTGGTGGTGATACTATCTGTCCCTGTTTCCAGTACTGATAAACAGATAAACAGATAATCTGAGCTGGAAGGGACCTTGTAGGTCATCTAGTCCAACCCCTTGCCCAAGCGGGAGACCCTATACCATTTCTGACAGAGGGCAGTCCAGTCTCTTTTTGAAAGTCTCAAATGATGAAGCTCCCACAACTTCCGAGGGCAACTTCTGTTCCATTGGTTGATTGTTCTCCCTGTCAGGAAATTCCTCCTTATTTCCAGATTGAATCTCTCCTTATTCAGTTTCCATCCATTATTCCTTGTCTGGCCTTCGGGCGCTTTAGAAAATAGCTTGACCCCTTCCTCCTCTCTGGGGCAGCCCCTCAAATATTGGAAGGCTCCTCTCCTGTCTCCCTTGGTCCTTCTCTTTCCTAGACTAGCCAGGCCCAGTTCCTGCAACGCTTCATCATATATTTCAGCCTCCAGTCCCCTCATCAACCTGGTTGCTCTTCTCTGCACTTTTTCTAGAGTCTCAACATCTTTTTTATAGTGTGGTGACTAAAACTGGGTGCAGTACTCTAGTTGTGGCCTTACTAAGGCTTTTGCTAGCTTACCAAGAAGTAGGTTGTGGTCTACTTTGTCAAATGCCTTCCTGAAGTATATTATATCCACAGCATTTTGCTGGTCTACCAATTCAGTCACTTTGTCAAAGATTGAAATAAGGTTGGTTTGGCACGATCTGTTTTTAACCAACCCATTCTGGCTTCCCAAAAGAAGCCAGTGATTTCTCCTACTCCCCTGCCCAGGCCACCTGCTCCAATCTGGGCTGCTGCCATTGGCTAGAGAAAGTCTAAAATTAATTTCCAAGAAGGCATATGAGCAATCTGCTACATGGTGAGGCCCGTTGCTCTCCACCACCCTTTTTACAGCTCAGCGATGTTCCTCAGACCGTATGTGCGCCCTGGGAAAGGCCCGTGCCAACCAGAGAGCTTATGCAATTCCTACCTTCACTTCGGAATCTCACCAGACTCCCACTTTCATCCTCGCAACTCCAAGGAAGGCAGCCAAGACACACATGCTGCAACCTGTGGGTCATGTGGCGTGTGGAATTTGGGAACCGGCCAGAGGACGTGAATGAGGGAACAGCAGATTCTAAAGCAATGTCAGAATCACAAGCGGGGATGTTTAGACCTACAGAGACAAGCGGGGAGGTCATTGCTGGGAGAAAGATCTAGCCTAGGGCTTCTCAATCTTGGCCACTTTAAGGTGGGTGGACTTTGTAAGGTCTCCTGCTTGAGCAGAGGCTTGGACTAAGAGAATAACAGAATGTAGAATAAGAGAGTTGGAAGGGAGCTTGGAGGTCTTCTAGTCCAACCCCCTGCTCAAGCAAGAGATCCTATTCCATTTCAAGCAAATAGTTGTTCAATCTCTTCTTTAAAACCTCCAGTGTGGGAGCTCCCACAACTTCTGGAGGCAACTTTTGTTTCACTGGTGAATTGTCCTCACTGTTAAGAAGCTTTTCCTTAATTCCAGGTTGCTTTTCTCTTGATTAGTTTCCATCTGTTGCTTCTTGTCCTGCTTTCAAGGACTTTGGAGAATAAGTTGAATCCCACTCCTCTTTGTAGGAGCCCCTCAAATATTGGAACCCTGGTATCATGTCACTGCCTAGTCCTTCTTTTCATTAAATTAGAAATATCCAGTTCCTGCAACTCTTCTTCATAGGTTGCCTCCAGTCGCCTAATCCTCTTCATTTATTTAATTTTGTTTGTCAATTGCTTACAAGATAATAGGTATAAGTAAAACATAGTTATGAATACATGGATACATATAAGAAAAATAAAATATAAACGAAACAATAGAACAGGGACGGTTGGCACATTGGTGCACTTATGCAGGCCCCCTACAAATCTCTTAGGAAGAGGGTGAGATCAATAGTAGACAGTCTAAGGTTAAAGTTTTTGGGGTTTGGGGAAGAAACCACAGAGTCAGGTAGAGGATTCCAGACATTGACCACTCTGTTGCTGAAGTTGTATTTCCTGCAATCAAGTTTGGTGCGATTAACCTGGAGTTTGTATCTATTGTGTGCTCTTATGTTGTTATGGTTGAAGCTGAAGGATTCATTGACAGGTAGGACGTTGCAATGTATGATTTTATATACTATACTTAGTTCGGACTGAAGGCGGCGTAGTTCTAGATTTTCTACGTCTACAATTTCCAGTCTGGTGGCATAAGGTATTCTGCAACGAACAGAGGAGTGGAGAGCGCTTCTTGTGAAACTCTTCATTGCTCTTCTCTGCACTCTTTGTAGAGTCTCAACATCTTTTTTATAATATGGTGACCAAAAAAGGGTTGCAGTATTCCAAGGCCTTATAAAGTGGTATTTGTCAGGACTCTGACAATCCATCCCCATTCAAATCATGAGTCTCTAGCCGCATCTCTCAGAGTTTAAAGAAAATTTACTAGGAGTGAACATGCCGGTGCTATCTGGGTGTAGCTGACTATGAGACACACCATTCATTTCTCCCTTGATCCTGGTCTCCCCCCCTCCAACCCCTGGATGTATATTCTCCAATGGGACACCTCCATAGCCAAGAGTCATCCATCATGCTCTCCAGTAATAAACTTGAGCGCCAGAAGCTTCAGTTGCCTAGCAATTATCTGAAGCATTTAAGGAATGCACTGCTTTCCCCCCACTGTTCTGACCCACGCCCTTTTCCGACAAATCAAACACAATTCAAAAAGAACACAAACCTTATAATGCTTTTACAGGATAGCTGTGATAAGCACAAGCCTTGCCAAACTGTGCGAGACTTGCCAAAAGATAACAGACAAAAAATAATTTGCAATATAAGAATCTTCAAACACAAACTCAGGATCCTGGAATGTCCACGAGGCTGGAGTTTCAAAACGTCTTTGCCTTCTGCAAAGAATGTCCGATTCCCAGCTGGCTTTTATCTGCTTGAAGGAGGGGCCATTACCTTGCAGCCTTACTCCCGACTCACCAGTTCTGTTGTAGCTGCTCTTTCCTGTGAGCAGCCCTGCGCGCACAGGTACTTGGCACAGGCTCCTCGGGAACCTCCTCATTGCTGCTGCCAGCCCCCACAATCTCTGAAGGTAGCAGTCCACTCCCTGATGATCCTGGCCTCTCATCTGAGTCCTCACTCTCCTCAGCTATACAGAGCTGCTGCTGGCTAACCACAACACTCAGGCCCTTTCTGCTGGCAACTCTAAAAGACCGGAGAAATATTTTTGAGTTGACAGTATTCACACTTCATGTGATCTTGATTCTCTCCCTCTGTTAATGCAGCCTAGAACTGTGTTGGCGTTTGTTTCGGTAGCTGCCAAACACGGTTGGCTCACATTGCCCACAAGGACTCCAAGATCTCATAGAAGGCCTCCAGGGTCCCTTCCAACTCTGTTATTCTGTCTATTGAGTGTCGCCGAATAAAGATGATGGATTGTTCCACCTCATTCTTGGACTGACCATCTCTTTCCTCCTCAGGTTCGAATTCGGCCAGGCGCTCTTCATCGGCTGGGCGGCCTCCTCCCTGAGCATCATAGGCGGCTCCTTCCTCTGCTGCTCCTGCTCCAATCAAGAGACCTCCTACCCCCCGACTCGGCCATACCCCAAGAGTGTCCCTTCCACCGGGAAGGATTACGTATAATACGACGGGGAAGGATGACATGAGACGCCGGCATCGGATGACCCTAAGGGACACTGCTTTACTCCTGCCCTGCCCTGAGCAGAGCAATCTTGCTTTGGCACACCACCTTCGCCCACGCCCCATAAGTGAACTTGGGCCTCTTTGTATCCCTGCCCCCATTTCTGCTCCTGGCCGGGTCCCGCTCTCGTTTCCTCCGATAGGAAAATCGAGGAAAGGATTCGTCCTGAAATCACACACGCAGGCGTAGGGATCACCACCTTCCCTCGGTGAGAGGGCCGACAAGGCAGCCATTCCCTTTTCGGACCCTTCCGTCTCCCCTTCTTCACTCTCTTAATGCCGATGGGAAGTCTTCTCCCTCTCTTGTAACCTTGCAATAGATTTCTCTTAAAGGGCCGGGAGAGAGGCAGGCATCAAAGCAGACGGAGGGGCCAATCTCCCAGGAAAAAGTCTCCGTGAAGAACTTACAAGGAGTCCTCGGTGTCAGGGCTCCAACAAATCCGCCCCCATTCAAATCGTGAGTCTCTAGCCGCATCTCTCAGAGTAAACAAAAATGATTTATTAGAAGTGGCCATGTTGGTGTTAGCTGGTGCAGCTGACACTAAAATACATCATTCATTTCCCCCCTTGACACGTGATGGCGAACCTATGGCACGCATGCCACAGGTGGCACACAGAGCCATTTGTGCCGGCACGCGAGCCGCAGGCAAACTTACCTCACTGCCCATGCACTCACCTCACAGCTGATTTTCCTGCTAATTTGAGGCCTTTTTTGGACTCCCAGAGGCTTGAAAAAAGCCTCTGCAGGCTTTGCAGGACGGTTAATAGGCCCGTTTTGTCACTTCCTGTAATACCGGAAGTGATGAAATGGGCCTACTTTCGACCTGCAAAGCCTGCAGAGGCTTTTTTCAAGCCTCTGGGAGGCCGAAAAAGACCTCAAACAGGCCATAAATCAGCTGTGAGGCGCAGTGCAAGTAAGGGGATGGCGGAGGGAGGGATTGAGTGCACACACAATTGTTGGCCCCAAAAGGTTAGCTACCACTGCCCTTCCCCCTGGTCTCCCCCCGACCCCCTGGATGCATATTCTCCAATGGGACACCTCCATAGCCAAGAGTCATCAATCAGGCTTTCCAGTAATAATCTTGCATGCCAACAGCTCCGGCTGCCTAGCAATTATCTGAAGCAATTAAGGAATGCACTGCTTTCTCCCAACTCCCTTTCTGCTGGCAAGTAAAACGTCCAAAGGAGTATTTTTTCTTTTTAGTTGACACTCGGCTTACGACCACCACTAAGCCCAAAGCTAACCGAGTCAGTGCTTCAGTGAGTTTTGGGGCCTTTCCACCCCTCTTGCTGCAGAAGTGGGCTGTGAAACACACACACACACAAATACACGCATTCAGATGTGTGCTCCAAGTCGTGTTCCTAGTTTTCACTACCACGAACCTCACGGTGTGGCTGTGATTAAAGTCTGCAAAGTTGCCAAGACTTACTTGGGAGTAGACCTCGCCAGTCTTAGGGCACCGTTGAGCAAACCTTGTGTGGGATCGAAATAGCTTCTCTTTTTCGACTTGAGATTGTTGGTGAATCTTGAACCATTTTGCCATCTCGGTCTGTCGATCATTGGGGGCATCCACGCCCCGTAGCTAAACTTCACCAAGGTGGGAGGGAGGGAGGGAGGGAGGGAGGGACACACAATTCTGTGAGAAGAAACTGTATAAAGTATTAACTGTTTTCAATAAATGTACCTTTTCATTTTTTAAGAAACTGCGTCTCGGAGTTGCTATTTAATTTTATACTTCTGCGCCAAGAGACAGTTTTCACCAAAAGAAGAACAGTGATGAAAAATTACTCTTTTTTAAGGGCAGCGCATTGAACAGCACAGGGATTCAAATTCAACAGAAAACTTTGGGTTTTAAAAGGCTTCGTGTGTTGTGTGAACTCAGGCTGTGTGTTAGAAGGTGGTTTGGGGCAACGGCTCTCAACCTTGGTGGCTTGAAGATGGCTGGAATTTAAGTCCCAGATTTCTCCAGCCAGCTTGTTTTAAGATGGGTGGACTTCAATTCCCATAATTCCCCAACCAGGATCTTTAAGATAGATGGACTTCAACTCCCAGAATTCCCAACTAGTTTATTCTAAGATCGGTGGACTTCAATTCCCAGAATTCCCCAGCTGGCATGATTTAAGATGAGTGGACTTCAACTCCCAGAATCCTCCAGTCAGCATCCTTTAAGATAGATGGACTTCAACTCCCAGAATTCCCCAACCAGGATCTTTAAGATAGGTGCAATTCAACCCCCAGAATTCCCCAGACCTATTGTTTTAAGATGGGTGGACTTCAACTCCCAGAATTCCCCAGCCAGTATGGCTAGCTGGGCACGACAGCACCCTCAGTACCTGGATGAAGCGGTATATCTAGACCCCTTCCAATCGGGTTTCAGGCCGGAGACGGCGTTTCAGGCACAGCACGGAGATGGCGTTGGTCGCGTTGGTGGATGATCTCTGGAAGGCCTGAGACAGGGGTTGTTCTTCTGTCTTGGTCCTGTTAGATCTCTCAGCGGTTTTTGATACTGTCGACTACAGTATCCTATTGTGGCGGTTGGGGGGGGTTGGGAGTGGGAGGCACCGTTTTACGGTGGTTCTCCTCCTTCTTCTCTGACCGCTCGCAATTTGTGTTGATAGGGGGGCAGAGGTTGACCCCGAGGCCCCTATTATGTGAGGTGTCTCAGGGGTCGGTGCTCTCGCCCCTGCTGTTCAACATTTATGTGAAGCCGCTGGGTGAGATCATCCGTGGCTTCGGGTGGAGTTCCATCAGTACGCTGATGACATTCAGCTGTACATCTCCTACCCCGGGCCACCCCAACGAAGCCCTCGAAGTGATGACCCAGTGCCTGGAGGCCGTGCGGAGTTGGATGGGTCTTAACAGGCTTCGTCTCAACCCGGCCAAAACCAAGTGGCTGTGGTTTCCTGCACCCAGATACAGCCAGCTTGTTCCGTCGCTGGCCATGGGGGGAGAAATTCTGACCCCCGTGGAAAGGGCTCGCAATCTGAGTGTCCTCCTGGACGTACGGCTGTCTTTAGAAGATCACATCACGGCCGTCACCAGGAGGGGCTTTTGTCGGATTCAGTTGCGGCCCTTTCTGGATCGGGGCCCACTTTGCATGGTCACTTCCACCCTCATCATCTCCCACCTGGATTACTGCAATGCTCTCTACATGGTGCTCCCCTTGAAGAGCATCCGGAGGCTGCAGTTGGTCCAGAATGCGGCCGCGCGGGTGATCTTGGGAGCTCCTCAGAGCTCCCATGTTACGCCGCTCCTGCGTGGGCTGCATTGGCTTCCTGTGGCCTTCCAGGTGCGATTCAAGGTGGTAGTGATCATCTTTAAAGCGCTCCATGGCTCGGGATCTGGGTACTTACGGGACTGCCTGCTGCCACCAACAGCCTCCCGCTGGCCGGTGCGCTCCCACAGGGTCGGCGTCCTCGGTGTTCCGCCGCCTGGTCGTTGCCAGTTGGTGGCCCCGAGGGTGCGAGGCTTCTCTGCGGGGGCTCCCTCCCTTTGGAACGACTTGTCCCCAGAGATACGGGCCATCACCGACATTCAGACCTTCCGGCGTGCAGTAAAGACCCTGTTTTTTCAACAGGCCGGCCTGGCCCAGTAATAATTGTGGGGGTTTTAAATTGGTATTTTAATTTTTATCTGTTTTATATGTTAGATACAATTTTTATCTTTCGGCCACAAATTTAATTATTTTAAATTGTTTTTAACCCTATAATTCCTATAGCTTGTTCTGTTTTATCTGGCTGTACACCGCCCCGAGTCCCGATTTTGGGAGAGGGGCGGTATAAAAATCCAAAAATAAATAAATAAATTTCTGGGAATTGAAGTCCACCCACCTTAAACCTTGCCACGTTTGAGAAACCCTGGTTTAGGAGGTTAGCAGCACGAAGGGAGTCACTCCAGGAAAAAACCTGACGGAGTTACTCATGGCTCCACCGCCACTTGCACAAACAAGGCAATTGTGTTGCAACGCACACGCACTCCTTGAGACAGTCTCCCCAAAACCAATTTTCCCAAGGAGATGAGCAGATTAAGCGGGGGGGGGGGGTGAAATGCAAGCAGACCGGTCCAACCGGTTGGCCCAAAAAACCCCGAAGCCAACCTCCCCCACATTCCTTCCCAAACACTCATCCCGAAAGGAACATCCTGCAATTAAGACGTACGTGGAGGCAGTCAAGTTCTCCTGCATTTGTTTTCTCTCCCGAGTCTTGCTCAACTCCTTGGAAAGAGGCTTTGCAAACACTCTCTCGGAGGAGAAGGGGGTTTCAGCCAGGGAAGGGTGTGGTCTCCTCCATAGGCGCCAACACACAGGACTTCATGGGTAGGCACGATGCATGGCACACCGGGGTGGTTTCCACCAGTTCTTCTGTGTGTCTTAGGCCTTCCGTTCATGGCACTTACATGGGGGGGGGAAAAAGAAACATGGTTTTTATCCACCAGGCTGACCTAAAAAGACTGCAGGCTCTCCGTCACCTCTGGAGGCCTTGAAGAGAAGCTGGAAAGCCAGCTCTGGTGATGGTTCGGTTGCTTTTCCTGCATCTGGCAGAGGGGTTCGACTAGATGACCTTTGGAGTCATTTCCAGCTCCACAGTTCTAAAATTCGATGAATCCTTGGCGTTCTCGGAGCTTGGTGGTTTTCTGGCACACATTTCATTACCCAACTAGGAAATTTCATCGGTGTTAGAAGGAAATGAGGAGGAGGACTGTGGGGCTCTTGTTGCTCCCTAAGCTTGGTGGGTTTCTTGCAGATATTTCATGACCCAACTAGGTAACAACATCAGTGTTACAAGGGAGGGGGATTTGTAAGGAGGAGGAGGACTTTGGGATCTTCGGTGTTCTTTGAGTTTGGTAGTTTTCTTGCAGACGTTTCATGACCCAATTAGGGAACATCGTCAGTGTAAGAAGGGAGAGATGCTTGCAGAGAGGAGGAGGAGGAGAAAGACAAGGACGAGGAGGAAGAGGAAGAGGAGGAGAAGGAGGAAGAGAAGGAGGAGGAGAAAGAGGAGGAGGAGAGAGAGGAAGAGGAGGAGGAGGAAGAGGAAGAGGAGGAGGAAGAGGAAGAGGAGGAGGAAGATGAGAAGGAGGAAGAGAAGGAGGAGGAGAAAGAGGAGGAGGAGGGAGAGGAAGAGGAGGAGGAGGAAGAGGAAGAGGAGGAGGAAGACGACTGAGGGGTCCTTGGTGCTCTCTGAGCTTGATGGTTTTCTTACAGACCTTTTATGACCCAACTAGGGAACATCATCAGTGCTAGAAGGGAGTGGGGTTATATTTTAAATAAACAGATAAATTGCCACTCCTTTCTAGTAGATGATGTTCCCTAGCTGATCACGTGACCTGGGACACTGCAACTGTCACAAGTATGAGCCAATTGTCCAACTTTCAATCGTGTGAACAATGGTCCAAAAGATCACTTTTTCAGCGCCGATATAACTTCCAATCATCACTCAATGAATGTTTGCAAGTCAAGGATTATCTGTACTTCAGACAACAGGAGTTGGGCGATGGCTCCTTGCAGACGACTGCTACTTTTTGCTTAAAGAATAACGGAAGCTTCTCATCAGAGCGGAGGAAGCTCCTCGGATGAGAAGCGAAACGTCTTCAAAAGAAAAACCAGAAAATCCAGTTGCCTCTTGGGAAAAATAATAAAGCCACCTGGATGACTGAGAAGCTCCATGGATATTTATACATATAAATGGTAAATAATAGGGAACAGTCATAGTAAGACAAACAGAATACAGAACATAATACACAATGTGTATTGCTTGGTAATAATAATCAGGTAATAATACGTCCTGTTGTGTATCATCCAGGCTACTCAGTGGTTCCTTTCCTGTTTTGCCTGCAGGTTGCAGATAAGACCATCGGTCTGGTGTTCAAAGCCTGCGCGTTTCTTGCTGGTTTTTCCACTGAGAGGTGAAGCTGCGTGGCTTTCAACTCCCAGAATTCCCCAGCCAGTCATGAATTCTGGGAATTGAAGTCTACACATATCTTCAGGTTGCTGGCTGGGGAATCATGGGAGTTGAAGTCCATACACATCTTAGCATGGCCAAGATTGAGCCAAAGGATTCTGGGAGGTGAAGTGCACACCTCTTCAAATTGCCAAAGGTGAGGCATGCGTGCATCATGGGTCCTACCCGCTCAGGGAATTCCAGAACTCATCTGCAGGCTGACCTCTGACCTCCTTTAGGAGCAGTCAGAAGTTATCCAAATTCGTGGCTCTTCCTGGAAATCGTTGAACAATCAACCGATGGAAAGAAGTTGCTTTTGCAAGTTGTGGGAGCTTCATCCCTGGAGGCTTTCAAGAAGAGACCGGACTGTCAGAAATAGTGTAGGGTCTCCTGCTTGGGCAGGGGGTTGGACTAGATGACCTCCAAGCTCCCTTCCAACTCTGTTTTATATTCAATGGAAGAGCTTGCCTTCAAAAGTTGTGGGAGCTTCATCCCTGGAGGCTTTCAAGAAGAGCCTGGACTGCCCTCTGTCAGAAATGGTGTAGGGTCTCCTGCTTGGGCAGGGGGGGGTTGGTCTAGATGGCCTCCAGCGTCCTTTCCAACTCTGTTAATCTGTTAACCCCAGAGGGCAAGAGAAAGAGAGTCGGTGGAATGGAGGCCAGGAAAGTTTGGGTGGTGTGTAGCACCGGCTGTCGGCTCGGGCAAACTGGAGGAAGCAGGGCAGGGAAGGCAGGGAAACCCAAAAACAAATGAGGTCACCCCAAAAGAGTTTTCTTCTCCCAGGAAATTCAGTGGGGTGACACAGAGGGATCCTTCAGCTGCAGTTTCGGGGATTTCCTACACACCTTTTCGGGGTCATGTGCGAGTGTGGGCATGTCTTTCCACGCTCCCTCATTCCCTTACACAAACACACACTTTCTGGAATCTGTGTGGCCAGAATAACACGCATCTCCTGTTTAACTCGGTGAGTCGGGAAGTGGCGCACCTGGATTTTCAGGTGTGCCAGGTTGCAAGAGGCAGAGAGGCCCCCACGTGCGCCCACACAAACACACACACACACAAACACACACACACAAACACACACAGGTTGGATTTTCTCTTGTCTCCTCTGGAAGAGAAGAGACAAGAAGATTAGGGGACTGGAGGCTAAAACACACAAAGAACGGTTGCAGGAATTGTGTGGTTTAATGAACAGGAGGACCAGGGGGGACAGGATAGCGGTGTGCCAGTATCTCAGGGGCTGCCCCAAAGAAGAGGGAGTCAAGCTATCCTCCAAAACCCCTGAGGGCAGGACAAGAAGCAACGGATGGAAACTCATCCAGGAGAGAAGCAACCTGGAATGAAGGGAGGAATTTCCTGACAGTTAGAGCAATTAACCAGTGGAACAACTTGCCTCTAAAATTTATGGATGTTCCAACAGGTTTTTAAGAAGAGATTGGACAACCATTTGAAATGGTGTATACTACTTGAGAGGGGGTGTTGGACTAGATGACCTCTGAGGTCCCTTCCAACTCTGCCCTGTGTTTCTGTAAGGGTCTCCTGCTCGAGCAGGGGGCTGGGCTAGATGACCTCTGAGGTTCCTTCCAACTGTGTTATTCTATTAGAGGTCTCCTGCTTGAGCAGGGGGGTTGGACTAGATGACCTCCAAGGTGCCTTCCAACTCTATTATTCTGCTCTGTTTTGTTAGGCGGGGCGGGGGGGGGGGGGTCTTAATAGGGGCTTGACTGGGGATTGAAAGACTCAAGCGAGGTGGGCTCTTCCTGGCCAAGCAGGGCTGGAGGTATTGAACGAGAGGAAGAATTTCATTCTTGTTAAACCAGTAGGGGGGGGGGGGGTTGTATAAAGGGGTGGGGGTAACAGACTCTGTCTGTCGGAGAGGGTGTCCCCCCTCCCTCCCTGGAAAAGGCACCCAAGCAGGATTAAATTGGAGGGAGTGGAGACCCTGGCAAATTGGATTCACAATCATCCAGGCATCCCACCTCACCGCCCCCCCACCAAAAAAAAGGAAATCCAGGAAATCAGTTAAATGCCCTGCCCAGCATTGCTGTGGGAGGGGCGGTGGAATGCCCTCCCTCCCCCATTCTAAGCTCCTCCCTCCCCCTTTCCTGCCAGGGGTGCTGGAATGGGGCCAAATGCACGTCCCCCCACCCTCAGCCCCACCCCCGTAGATGGCTGGAAGGGCAGCCCCCCCCTCCCCCCTCCCACACACACACTTGCTTGGCTGAAGGTGCTTGGCTTTGGCCTGGTTGGGGTCCCTCCTGGCTGTGAATTTATCTATCGTGTATCTATCCATCCATCCATCCATCTATCCACCCATCTACCTAGCTCCCTTTCTATCTCTCTCATCTGTCCATCCATCTATCTCTTTTATGTGTCTGGCTGGCCATCCATCCATCCATTCATTCAGCTAGTTACCTAGCTACCTTTCCAAATTTATTTGTCCTTCCTTTCTTCCATCCGTCCATCCATCCATCCATCCATCCATCCACCTAGCTACCTTTCTATATTTATCTGTCTTTCCTTCCTTTCCTTCTTCCTTCCTTCCATCCTTCCTTCCATTCATCTTTCCTTCCCTCCTTCCATCCATCCATCCATCTATTTCATTTATGTGTCTGACTATCCGTCCATCCATCCATCCATCCATCCATCCATCCACCTAGCTACCTTTCTATATTTATCTGTCTTTCCTTCCTTTCCTTCTTCCTTCCTTCCTTCCCTCCTTCCCTCCTTCCATCCATCCATCCATCCATTTCATTTATGTGTCCGTCCATCCATCCATCCATCCACCTAGCTACCTTTCTGTATTTATCTGTCTTTCCTTCCTTTCCTTCTTCCATCCTTCCTTCACCCTTCCTTCCTTCCATTCATCCTTCCTTCCCTCCTTCCAACCATCCATTCATCCATTTCATTTATCCACCTAGCTAACTTTCTATATTTATCTGTCTGTCCTTCCTTCCTTCCTTCCTTCCTTCCTTCCTTCCTTCCTTCCTTCCTTCCTTCCTTCCTTCCTTCCTTCCTTCCTTCCCACCTTCCATCCATCCATCCATCTATTTCATTTATGTGTCTGACTATCTGTCCGTCCATCCATCCATCCACCTAGCTACCTTTCTATATTTATCTGTCTTTCCTTCCTTTCCTTCTTCCTTCCTTCCCTCCTTCCATCCATCCATTCATCCATTTCATGTATGTGTCTGGCTGTCCGTTCATCTATCCATCCACCTAGCTACCTTTTTATATTTATTTGTCCTTCCTTCCTTCCTTCCTTCCTTCCTTCCTTCCTTCCTTCCTTCCTTCCTTCCTTCCTTCCTTCCTTCCTTCCATCCATCCATCCATCCATCCATCCATCCATCCATCCCTTCCCAGAGTCCCTCTTCTGACACCGAATCCATTTTGGGTTGAAGCCCACCCCCCTGGAAGCCTGCTGGCTGGGGGATTCTGGGAGGTGAAGGCCATGGAAGGTTGGGAAACCTCATCTTACAGACGATTCTTGATTCTTGGAAATCCTATCCTGGATGGGTCCAAAAGGACCCTCCAATCCCACTTCCCACTTTCCCCTGCTGGAAACCGGGTGCCAGAATGGAGCCGCACCTGAGAAAAGGTATCACCTTTTAAGGGCTGATTGTGGGACCATCTGGGGAGGATCTCTCCTTCCTCCATTCCTTCCATCTTGGATAGGATCTGCCCTGCTCTTGATTAAATTCCTCCTGCTGGAATCCACCCTCTGGGCCCCATTCCAGGAAATATTAATAACCAGGGATCTTTTATTTGTCCTTTTATAAAAGTAATTATCTCTGCAGCCGGCAGGGACTCGAATTGTAATATTGTGGGGTTAGGAAACTTCCTGCAATGAAAAGTGTGCCCTCTGCGTTTCTGATAATGGGTGTATGTGTGTGTGTGTGTGAATTTATGTGCCGAAACACAGGGGTGTTTAATCTATCCGTCTGCTTAAAATATTTCCAGTCACCCTTTGAATGAAGAGCAGGAGCCCATCGAGGGAGACTTGCATGTTTATAATAAAATAATTGCTGCAACATTTAATCTGCCAATTTCATTTGCAATGGGGGAGATCGTGAAGACCCCAAACCCCAAAAACTTTAACCTTAGACTGTCTACTATTGACCTCCCCCCTTTCCTAAGAGGTCTGTAGGGGGCCTGCATAAGCGCACCAAAACGTGCCCACCGTCCCTGTCCTATTGTTTCTTTTTATCTTTCTTATATGTACCCATTTCATGTATTCATAACTATGTATATCCTTACACCTATTATCTTGTAAGCGATTGACAAATCAAATAAATAAATAAATAAAATAAATAAATAGACTCATCCCTTGTGTTTGCATCTTCATTTGCATAGATTTGCATGATCTGGTCATTAGGGCATTTAACACTCACTCCTTCCCCCACCCACGGTTGAAAATGGGTGGGTTTCCCAGCTAACTTTCCTCCTGCAGACAGAAGGAGAGGCGGAGAACAGCATCTTCATGCAGATGTTGTCAGGACTCATCCTGGAAAGGATGTTATGCAGTTTGGTGCGCTGGGGAAATTGCACAAGGTGGGGGAGGTGTTTGTACATGTGTGTGTGCTTGCCTCTTTGCAATTTGACTCCCTCTGCAATGGGCCTCTGGGGGTCAGGGTTAACACGAGGACGGAATTGGAAGGATCTGGCTTGGAGGTCTTCAGGGCTCTCCAACCTTGGCAACTTTAAGACTTGTGGGCTTCAACTTCACAAGTCTTAAAGTTGCCAAGATTGGAAAGCTCTGTTCTAGTCCAAATGTGAATTCTCCAACACTGGAAGTTTTTAAGGAGAGATTGGACAACCATTGGTCTCAAATGGTATAGGGGTTCTTGCCTGAGCAGGGGGCTGGACTAGAAGACCTCCAAGGTCCCTTCCAACTCTGTTATTCTATTCTATTCCATTCCGTTCCTTATTCTATTCCATTCCTTATTCTTATTAAAAGGGCCTTGGTGGTGCAGGCTGTTAATCATCTAGCACTTAGTTCAATTGCCTGCAATTAGTGCAGGTTCGAATCCCACCAGGCTCAAGGTTGACTCAGCCTTCCATCCTCTCGGGGTAGGTAAATTGGGGACCCAAGATTGTTGGGGGCAATAAGCTGACTTTGTAAAAATGCCGCTTGGGGGGGCCAAAAGCGCTAGTAATAATAAGCAGGCATACACAATGGAATGAAGGCTCTTGCCAAGCACTTAACATGGTGCTCCATAGACTGTAAGCCGCCCTGAGTCTCCGGAGAAGGGCGGCATATAAATGCAAATAAAAATAAATAAATAAATAAAATAAATTCTATTCTATTCCATTCCCTTCCATAATTCCATTCTATTATCCTTCATCTATTCTATTCTTCATCCAATATCTATTCTATTCTATTCTATTCTATTCTATTCTATTCTATTCTTCATTCCAATATCTATTCTATTCTATTCCATTCCATCCCCATGCCCAAGCAGGAGATCCTATACCATTTCAGAGAGATGGCTGTCCAGTCTCTTCTTCAAAGCCTTCAGTGATGGAGCACCCCCAACTTCTGGAGGGAAGCGGTTCCACTGGTTAATTGTTCTCACTGGCAGGAAATGTCCTTATTTTTAGCTAGGTCTGCTCTTTGACTGGACATTCAGATGAGAATGTGTGCAGTCATAAAAGGACCTTGTTTTTCCTTGAAGACGTTTCGCTTCTCATCCCAGAAACCTCTTCAGTTTTATAAGTCAGTCAGAGCTGAAGAAGCTTCTTGGATGAGAAGCGAAATGTCTTCAAGGAAAAACAAAATCCAGTTGCCTTTTGAGAAAAAAAAAAAAAACCCACTTTTGGGACAACCGTGGCCTGGATGACGGAGAATCTCCATAGACAATGAGTGCCGTTGTTGGTCCCTGGAGGAAAAGGCTGCTGGAAAGATTGGGCTAGGAGTATCACCCTGCAGGCTACTACAACTGTCTGTCTTTGGGGTTGGAGAAGACTTCCAAAAATATGGTGGCCAGCCAGGAAAACACCAACAAGCCTTCATTGAACCAGCTGTTCAAAATCTCAGGAACAGATGTTAACAGAACATACTCAAAAGTGAGAAAGATTGCTGACGGTGAGGGCAATTAACCAGTGGAACCGCTTCCCTCCAGAAACAGAAACCCTGAGCAGAGGGTTGGACTAGAAGACCTCCAAGGCCCCTTCCAGCTCTATTCTAATTATGATTCTGAGTTGAGTTTGCCTTCAGAATCCACACCCACCTTCAGAAGTTGTGGCTGCTCCATCACTGGAGGTTTTTAAGAAGAGATTGGACGGTCACTTGCCCCACATGGTACAGGATCTCCTGCTTGAGCAGAGGGGTGGACTAGAAGATCTTTAAGGTCCCATTCAGTTTTGGTCTTCACGATGTAAAAAGGAGGTTGAGGCTCAAGAAAAAGTGCAGAGAAGAGCAACCAGGATGATGAGGGGACTGGAGACTAAAACCTACGATGGATGGTTGCAGGAATTGGGCCTGGCTAGTCTAAGGAAGAGAAGGACCAGGGGAGGCAGGAGAGCATCTTCCAATATTTGAGGGGCTGCCCCAGAGAGGAGGAAGGGTCAAGCTATTCTCCAAAGCCCCAGAAGGCAGGACAAGAAGCCATGAGTGGAAACTAATCAAAGAGAGAAGCAACTTAGAACTAAGGAGAAATTTTCTGATAGAGCAATTAATCAGTGGAACAACCTGCTTCCAGAAGTTGTGGATGCTCCAAAACTGGAAGTTTTTAAACATATGTTGGATAACCATTTTCTGAAGTGGGTGTAGGGTTTCCTGCCTAAACAGGGGGTTGGACTAGAAGACCTCCAAGGCCCCTTCCAGCTCTGTTATTCTATTCAATTCCTTCCAATATTATTACTGTATTCGTTTTCTTTATGCTTCTTCCACCATCACGTGTGGACTGCTCTAAAAACTGTGCTCTTAGTGCCCTCTGCAGGCTAAGGGGAATTGACGATCAGCCTTTGTACAACATAGTACAGAAAAATAGCAGAATATTTATTACGAAGGACCCTTGCAGATCTTCTGCAGAAATGGCTACCCAGCCTCTTCTTAAAGACCTCCGATGATGGCACAGCCACAACTTCTGGAGGGAAGTCCCAGAAGGTTCTTTGTCAAGAAGCAAATGAGCTATCTTGTTCTTGTTTCGTTTTTCAGATGCTTCACTTCTCATCCAAGAAGCAAAATGTCTTCAAAGAAAAACCAGAAAGTCCACTTTTGGGATAACCACGACCTGGATGCCTGAGAATCCCGAGAATCATTCTGAGAAGAGGTTTCAACAAGGGCTTTGCACGATCAGTTATGATGGTTGGTGGCCCCTTCTCACGAACAAGGTTGGCTGAGGAGCTCCTGGCCCTGGATATTTCTCCTGGAAGGTTGGATAACCCAGCAAAACGGCATATTGGAGATCGAAGCCGAAAGAGAAGTGTGGTTCTAGTCTGCATCATCAGAAGGAGAGCATCAAGATCACACACACACACACACACACACACAAATAATAAAATTGCTCTTGTACCACCACACCTAGAGTACTGCATCCAGTTCTGGTCAGCATGAAACAAAAATGGTGTTGAGACTCTAGAAAAAGTGCAGAAAAGAGCAACGAGGATGATGAGGGGACTGGAGACTAAAACATACAACCAATGGTTGCAGGAACTGGGCCTGGCTAGTCTAGGTAAGAGAAGGACCAGGGGAGACAGGAGAGCAGCCTTCCCATATTTGAGGGCGGAGGGGGAGGTTGGACTAGATGATCTACAAGGTCCCTTCCAACTCTGTTAATCTGACTTTAATCTGATTTTAATGAACAAAAGGACCAGAGGACACAGGAGAGCAGCCTTCCAATATTTGAGGGGCTGACACAAAGGAGGAGGGGGTCAAGCTACTCTCCAAAGCAAAAGAAAGAAAGAAAGAAAGAAAGAAAGAAAGAAAGAAAGAAAGAAAGAAAGAAAGAAAGAAAGAAAGAAAGAAAGAAAGAAAGAAAGAAAGAAAGAAAGAAAGAAAGAAAGACATCTGAGCAAACCATGGCTGGATAGAAGACCATGTCTAGTTTAAGGAAAAGAAGGATGGGGGGACAGGAGAGCATCTTCCAATATCTCAGGGCTTGCCACAAAGGAGAGATATAAAAAGGAGGTTGAGACTCTGGAAAAACAGCAGAGAAGAACAACCAGGAGGATGAGGGGACTGGAGACTAAAACATGCAACAAATGGTTGCAGGAACTGGGCCTGGCTAGTCGAGGGAAGAGAAGGACCAGGGGAAACAGGAGAGCATCTTCCAATATTTGAGGGGCTGCCCCAGAGAGGAGAAGGAGGGGGCCAAGCTATTCTCCAAAGCATCTTTGAAGGCCAGACAAGGAAGAATGGATGGAAACTGAACCAGGAGAGATTCAACCTGGAAATAAGGAGAAACTTTCTGACAGGGAGAACAATCAATCCAAGGAACAGAAGTTGCCCTCGGAAGTTGCGGGTGCTCTATCAAGGACAGCCACTTGGTCGGGAATGGTATAGAATAAGACTCTCCTGCTTGAGCAGGGGGCTGGACTAGATGACCTACAGAGTCCCTATGATTCTAAGTCTAAGACTTAAAGGGTGTTTTCACAGCTACTAAAGCCCTTTCCCTTAAGACAGAAGTCTCCAAACATGGCGACTTTAAGATTGGCTGGAGAATTCTGGGAGCTGAAGTCCACAAGTCTTAAAGTTGCTAAGATTGGGGACCCCCTGCCTGAAGAGGTTCTCATTTTAACCTCTGTTTTAATATTATTTTGGTTTAATCTATGCCCCAAACACTGTTTTTGCTAAGGCACTTCTGGTTTTTTAAAATTGGAGATGTGATAGAAATACAGGTACAGGTAAGCTTTGACTTAAGACATAATCAGAACCACAATTTTCATTGCTACGCGAAGTGGTATTTAAATTAGAGATGCTCAGTTTTATGGCATTTTTTGGCCATGGTTATTAAACAAATCATGGAGTCATTAAGTCTGGCAGAGGAGGTCGCAAGTGGTGGTCATATTAGCCCCCCACCCCAGGATGCTGCAACCATTATCAATACACACCGATGGTCAAACATCCAAATTGGAAGTTGTTTTTTCAGCACAGTTATAACTTTGAATGGAGAATAGAATAGAATAGAATAGAATAGAATAGAATAGAATAGAATAGAATAGAATAGAATACTTTATTGGCCAAGTGTGATTGGACACACAAGGAATTTGTCTTGGTGCAAATGCTCTCAGTGTCCATAAAAGAAAAGAGACATTTGTCAAGAATCATAAGGTACAACCCTTAATAATAATACTCATAGGGTACAATAAGAATAGAATAGAATAGGAAATATGAAATAGAATTCTTTTATTGGCCAAGTGTGATTGGACACACAAAGAATTTGTCTTGGTGCAAATGCTCTCAGTGTCCATAAAAGAAAAGATACATTCGTCAAGAGTCAAGAATCATCAGGTACAACACTTAATAGTCATAGGGTACAATCAACCATTGAATCATACTAGGAAACAGTCAGTATAAATCATAAGGATACAAGCGACAAAGTTACAGTCATAAAGTCACAAGTGGGAGAGGGATGGGTGATAAGGAGTGATGAGAAGATTAACAGTAGTAATAATGTACAATTTGTAAATAGTTGAACAGTGTTGAGGGAATTATTTGTTTAGCAGAGGGATGGCTTTTGGGGAAAAACTGTTCTTGTGTCTAGTTGTTCTGGTGTGCAGTGCTCTATAGCGTCGTTTTGAGGGAAGGAGTTGAAACAGTTTATGTCCGGCATGTGAGGGGTCTGTAGATATTTTCACAGCCCTCTTTTTGACTCCGGGTGCAGGATGCAGGTCCTCCTCCATGGAAGGCAGGTGGGTAGTAATTGTTTTTCTGCTGTCCTAATTCCTCTCTGGAGTCTGTGTCTGTCCTGTTGGGTTGCAGAACCGAAACCAGACAGTTATAGAGGTGCAGATGACAGACTCCATCATTCCTCTGTAGAACTAAACAAATCATTGTAAGTCAAGGATTAGTTTGCGAGTATTTCTCCCATTCTGTCTGCAAACAACAGCTAGATGCCTTGTGGGGAGGGAGGGGCTGTGGGCTCCCACTGAGGCCCCTGGGATTTTCCCACCCCCTTTCTAGGGCACCCCCAGTCTCTCTCAGTTAGCTTTCCTAAATACCTGGAGATAGTGCACTACAAAGAATGTCCACCAGGTGTCAGCAGAGTCCCAGAATGAACGCTGGAGATCTGCCTCTTTTCTATCTCTGACCAAGAGGAGATCCAATGCAGATGGTCCTTGACTTACAACCAGCGATTTAGTGAGTGTTCGAAGTTACAACGGACTGAAAAAAAGTGACTTATGACCGTTTTTTAACTTACGACTCTTGCATCCCTGTGGTCATGTGATCAAAATTAGGATATTTGGCAACTGACTCGTATTTATGACGGTTTGCAGTGTCTCCAAGGTCATATAATCGCCGTTTTCCACCAAACAAAGCCAATAGAGAAAGGTGGATTCACTTAACAACCACATGATCTGCTTAACAACCAGGGTGAGTCGCATAACAACTGCAGCAAAAAGGTTGTAAAATCAGACGTGCCTCACTTAACAAACATCTCGCTTAGCAACAGGCGTTCTGGTCCCAATTTTGGTTGTAAGTCAAGGACTGACTATACCTAAGAAAGAGACTCAAAATAACCTCCACTTAATTTTACTCGGGGTAGGATGGAGGTAACAGAAACTTGCATTCAAAATTCTATTTTATTATATAAAAATACAGGCCAGACTCGACTTACAACCACAATCAGGGCCAGAATTTCTGTTGCTAAACAAGACAGTTGTTATCTGAGCTTGGCCCCATTTTAACGACTTTTCTTGCCACCGTTGGTAAGTGAAACGCTGCAGAGGTTCAGTTAGGAACACGGTCGTTAAGCGAATCTGGCTTCCCCCTTGACTTCACTCGTCAGAAGGTGGCAAAAGGGGGGGTCACGTGACCCCGAGATGTTGCGACTGTCGTAAGTACGAGTCAGTTGGCAAGGGTCTGAATTTTGATCACGTGACCACAGAGATGCTACAACGGTTGTAAGTGTGAAAAAGTGGCCCTAACTCACATTATAACTTTAACGGTCACTAAATGAACTGTTGTAAATTGAGGACTACCTGTACACACACACACAAACACAGACACACAGAGAAATCCAGTTTTTCTGTTCAGAAACCAATAAAAACTAAGAAAAAAATCAAATAAATTAGTAAAGTACAATAGAACAAAATTTGAAAAAAAAATGGGGGGAAGAAAACCCCAACTCCCCTCTCCTGCCCCGACGAGAGCAGATCCGAGGAGCCATTTGATGGGCTCCGTCCCTCCCGGGGTTCCCCAGGCCTGCTGGCAAAACCAGGCCTTCTTCAGGGCCTTTCGGAAGACGGGGAGGCCCTTCCCATCTGGGTGGGGGGAGGGGGGGGCGTGATTTCCCAGAGAGAGGGAGCCACCACGGAGAAGGCTTCTTCTTCCTCTTCTCCTTCTCCTTCTTCTTCTTCTCCTTCTTCTTCTTCTTCCTCCTCCTCCTCTTCCTCCTCCTCTTCCTCTTCTTCCTCCTCCTCCTCTTCCTCCTCCTCCTCTTCTTCTTCTTCCTCCTCCTCCTCCTCTTCTTCCTCCTCCTCCTTCTCCTCTTCTTCTTCTTCCTTCTCCTCCTCTTCCTCCTCCTCCTCCTTTACTAACTTTCCTTCTTCCTTTCCTTCTTCTTCTGGTCTCAATTTCTTCTTCTTCTTCTTCTTCTTCTTCTTCTTCTTCTTCTTCTTCTTCTTCTCCTCCTCCTCCTTCTTCTACTTCTTTTTCTTCTTCTTCTGATTATTATTATTGTTATTATCCTGTTTCTTTTTCTTCTTCTTCCTCTTCCTCCTCCTCCTCTTCTCCTTCTTCTTCTTCTTCCTCTTCCTCTTCCCCTTCCCCTTCTTATTCTTCTCCTTCTCCATCTCCTTCCTCCTGCTCCTCCTCTTCTTCTTCCTTCTCCTCCTCCTCTTCTTCTTCTTCTTCTTCTTCTTCTTCTTCTTCTTCTTCTTCTTCTTCTTCTTCTTCTTCTTCTTCTTCTTCTTCTTCTTCTTCTTCTTCTTCTTCTTCTTCTTCTTCTTCTACCTAGGATCGAACTCACAGCCTCCTGATGGTGAGGCAAGAGCTCCACCGCCCCACTCCTAGTCAGAAAAGCATCCAGTAAGGTCAGAAAAGTCCCCATCAAACCCCCCCCCCCATTTCCAGGAGGGAGCCTGTCCTGGCATCCTCCCCATAGCCTCCCCCCAAAGATTCCTGCACTGGGGGGAGGGGGTTAGGGTTGGCTGCCTCCAATGCTCTTCCCACCAGCCCAGCCCTCCTGGCCAAGGCCCAGGCCTGTAAGCCGATCCCCTCCCGCTCTCAGGGGTCACCCCAGCATCGCAGAGCATGACCTTTGGGGGAGGGGGCTTCCTGGAGGGCATCCGGAGGCAGGAAAGGGGGAGGGAGAAAGAGGGACCTCAGGAAATCCCATCTCAACAAGAGAGCTGTGGCCCCACCTGGGATGCAAAGGGGGGTGAAGTGGCTTGGAGGGAGGATGAAAAAGGGGGGCTGAGCAGCGGGAGGGGGGGGAATAGCCATGTTTCTGCTCCGCCCACCCCCAGGAAAGAAGGAAGGAAGGGGAGACAGATGGAAGGGGAGGGGAGGAAAGGAAAGAAGAAAGGACAGGAAGGGAAAGGGAAGGGAAGAAAGGAAAAAAGGGAAGGAAAGACACAAGGAAGGAAAGGAGGAAGGAAAGGAAAAAGAGAGGGGAAAAGGAAGAGGAAAAAGGAAAGGGAAGGGAAAGAAAGGAAAGGAGGTGGGAGGTAGGAAAGGGAAGAGAAAAGGAAAGAGAAGGGAAGGAAAGGAAAGGAAAGACGGAAGGAAGGAAGGAAGGAAGGAAGGAAGGAAAAAAGAAAGGGGAAAAGGAAGAGGAAAAAGGAAAGGAAAGGGAAAGAAAGGAAAGGAGGTGGGAGGTATGAAATGAAAGGGAAGGAAAAAGAGAAGGGAAGGGAAGGAAAGACAGAAGGAGGGAGGGAGGGAAGGAAGGAAGGAAGGAAGGAAGGAAGGAAGGAAAAAAGAAAGGGGAAAGGGAAGAGGAAAAAGGAAAGGAAACAAAAGAAAGGAAAGAAGATGGGAGGTAGGAAAGGGAAGAGAAAAGGAAAGAGAAGGGAAGGGAAGGAAGTGGAAGGAAGGAAAGAGGAAAAAGGAAAAAGGGAAGGAAAGGAGAAGGGGAGAGGAGGGGAAAGGAAAAGAAAGGAGAAAGGAGGAAAAAGCAGAAAGAAGGAGAAAAGAGCACCAAGAAAAGAGGAGAAGGGAGGAAGGGGAAAGGAGAGGACAGGAGAAGAAAGAAGGAAAAAACAAGGAGAAGGGAGCAGAGAGAAGAGACAGAGAAAATGGCAATGTATTTCAGGATCAGGGGAGCCTTGCAGGGCCCAACCGGACTGATCTCCTATCCAATCTGGGCCTGTATTTATTTCTTTTCATTTATTCATCGGATTTAGGGTCTCCCAGCACCCCGTAGGTGAGACAGGTGGCATAAAAACTTAATAAACAAATAAAATGCATTAAACTCACTCATAGAGCAACAACTCTGAGCGGTCTACAAAACCAGAGGAAAACGTCCCGTCCTTAGGAAAAGGCGGCCCTTAAAGTCAGGAGAGGAGAACGAAAAGTTGAAAAGGCAGGGGGGAAGGGGAGGGGAGGGGAGGGGGGGCTGCGCCCACCTCCTCCAACCCCTTCCAGGATCAGCCAAGCCAGCTCACCGAGACCACCCTGGAAGAAAATTTATTGGCTTGGGAGGAAGGTCTTGCTCCTATGTGCAAAATCCTAAATTGTGCACACACAATGGCAGCCCACATGGTCTGGGGGATTTGAAGCCCCAGAGGAAGGGGGAAGGGTGGGGAGGGGTCTTTGGGGTATTTTAAGACCCAATTCCTTATCTTCCAGGCTCAGGAGTGGATGAGGGGCTGCCTTGGTTTCTTCTTAAATCCAGGCCTTGGAAACGTTTTCGTAGGTTTTTCCCACCAGCCCCCGCAAGGAAAGCCCCACCCACCCACCCTCAATTCATTCCCCAAACAAACCTGCCATGAAGGAAGCCAGGCATGGTGGGATTTGGACTTTTGTGGCAGTAGTGGGGGGCAACTAAACCAGAGAGGAGGAAACAGAATAAGTAGAATAGAATAGAACAGAATGGAATAGAATAGAATGGAATGGAATGGAATGGAATGGAATAGAATAGAATAGAATAGAATAGAATAGAATAGAATAGAATAGAATAGAATAGAATAGAATTCTTTATTGCCCAAGTGTGATTGGACACACAAGGAATTTGTCTTGGTGCAAATGCTCTCAGTGTACATAAAAGAAAAGATATATTTGTCAAGAGTCAAGAATCATGAGGTCCAACATTTAATGATAGTCATAGAGTTATATAGTCATAGGGTATATAGTATATAGAATATAGTCACAGGGTACAATAAGCAATCAAATCATACTAGGAAACAGTCCATATAAATTGTAAGGATACAAGCGACAAGGTTACAGTCATACAGTCACAAGTGGGAGGGGATGGGTGATAAGGAGTGATGAGAAGATTAACAGTGATAGTAGTGTACACTTTGTAAATAATTGAACAGTGTTGAGGGGATTATTTGTTTAGCAGAGTGATGGCTTTCAGGAAAAAACTCCCCTTGTGTGTAGTTGTTCTGGTGTGCAGTGCTCTATAGCGTCATTTTGAGGGAAGGAGTTGACACAGTTTATGTCCGGGATGTGAGGGGTCTGTAGGTATTTTCACAGCCTTCTTTTTAACCCATGCAATATATCCAGGTCCTCGATTGAAGGCAGGTGGGTGGTAATTGTTTCTTTTAGATTGTTTTGGATTTGAGATACCTCTAAATCCAGTGGTGAGATTCAAATCATTGAACAATCAGTTCTCTGCCCTCATGATTTCTTCCAACAACCAGTTCACCCAACTGCTCAGAAAGTTAACAACCGGTTCTGTTGAACCGGTGTGAACCAACTGAATCCCACCATTGCCCAAATCTTTTGGGTTCTCCAACATTCAGAGCTGCCCCATTTCCCTCCCAAGTGGGGCAGAACAAGGAAACTCATTTGGCCAGAACTCAAAGCAGCATGGAGTGATCCAAATATCACATCCCCAGTTGGTGGGGCCTGGCATCAAACTGTTACGGTGAAAAAAATATTTCGAAGGCATCAGAGAGTGGGATGACGCAGCTGCCGAAGAATGTTTGATGGCAGGTGAAGGAGACCAGCTTCAAATACTTGATTCATTCACCCAGGTGTCTGACAGGGAGGGAGTGGTGGTGCCCAGACCAGTGAAACCAGACCAGAGAAAGGCGAGAGGCTGGTTCTGTGTTTCCAGGCATTTCCTTACCCAGCTAGGTAACTTCATCAGTGCTAGAAGGAAGGGGGGGGGTAGGACTGTGGGGTCCTTGGTGTTCTCTGAGCTGGGTGGTTTTCTTGCAGACGTTTCAAGACCCAACTAGGGAACATTATCAGTGTTAGAAAGGAGGGGATTTGCAGAAAGGAGGAGGAGGAGGAGGAATGTGGGGTTCTTGGGGTTCTCTGAGTTGGGTGGTTTTCTTTCAGACGTTTCATTACCCAACCAGGTAACATCATTATTATTATTATTTATTTGATTTATATACCGCCCCCTCTCCCCGAAGGGACTCGGGGCGGTGAACAGCCAATAAAAACACATATACAAGGTACAAAGTATGAGACAACATAAAATATTAAAATTTAAAAACTGAAATACAATATGGCTCTAATAAAATATAAACAAGTATTAAAAAGATTAAAACCCGATTAAAATTTAAAAACCCCTAGGCCAGTCCGGCCTGCCGAAATAAATGCGTTTTGAGCAACCGACGGAAGGCCATGAGATCGGGGGCGGCCCTTACCTCTGGGGGTAATTCATTCCAGAGAGGGGGTGCTCCCAATGAGAAGGCCCGCGCCCTCAGGGTCGCCAGCCGTCCAGCCGGCGGCACCCCGAGGAGGCCCACTCTATGGGAGCGTACCGGTCGGTGGGAAGCCGATGGTGGCAGGAGGCGGTCTCGCAAGTAACCTGATCCCGAGCCATGGAGCACTTTAAAGATAGTGACCAAGACCTTGAAGCGCACCCGGAGGGCCACCGGGAGCCAATGCAGCGCGCGTAGAAGTGGCATAACATGGGAGCCCCTAGGTGCCCCCATTACCACCCTCGCGGCTGCATTCTGCACCAACTGGAGCCTCCGGATGCTCTTCAAGGGCAGCCCCATGTAGAGAGCATTGGCATAGTCTAGGCGGGAGATCACCAGGGCGGAAGTGACCGTGCGAAGCGCATCCCGATCCAGAAAGGGCCGCAACTGGTAGATCCTACGGACCTGTCCAAAAGCCCCCCTGGCGACGGCCGCCACATGATCTTCCAATGACAGCCGTACATCCAGGAGGACACCCAGATTGTGGGCCCTCTCTGTGGGGGCAAGAATTTCCCCCCCCACAGCCAGCAATGGAACCAGCCGGCTGTATCGGGGTGCCGGGAAGCACAGCCACTCAGTCTTAGATGGGTTGAGCTGAAGCCTGTTCCGCCCCATCCAACACCGCACGGCCTCCAGGCATCGGGCCATCACTTCGACGGCTTCATCGGGGTGGCCCGGGGTAGAGATGTACAGCTGGTGTCATCAGCGTACTGATGGAACTCTACCCCAAAGCCACGGATGATCTCACCTAGCGGCTTCATATATATGTTGAATAGGAGGGGCGAGAGCACCGACCCCTGAGGCACCCCGCAAACCAGGGGCCTCGGGGCCGACCAATGCCCCCCTGCCAACACAAATTGCGAGCGGTCAGAGAGGAAGGAGGAGAACCACCGCATAACGGTGCCTCCCACCCCCAACCCCCCCAGCCGCTGCAATAGGATACACTGATATCATCAGTGCTAAATGTCCATGGAGATTCTCAGTCATCCAGTTCATGCTTGCACTTTTTCAAAAGGCAGCTGGGCTTTGGTTTTTTTCCTTGAAGATGTTTCACTTCTTCTCATCCAAGAAGCTTCTTCAGTTCTGAGGAAGAGGAAGAAACAGGAAGGAAGGAAAGGAGGGAAGGAGGGAGAGAGAGGGGGAGGGAAGGAGGAAGGAAGGAAGGAAGGAAGGAAGGAAGGAAGGAAGGAAGGAAGGAAGGAAGGAAGGAAGGAAGGAAGGAAGGAAGGAAGGAAGGAAGGAAGGAGAGGAAAAGGAAGGGAGGAAGGAGGGAAGGAAGGAAGGAAGGAAGGAGAGAAAAGGAAAGGGAGGAAGGAGGGAAAGGAGGGAAGGAAGGAAGGAAGGAAGGAAGGAAGGAAGGAAGGAGAGAAAAGGAAAGGGAGGAAGGAGGAGAAGGAGGGAAGGAAGGAGGGAGGGAGGGAAGGAGGGAAGGAAGGAAGGAAGGAAGGAAGGAAGGAAGGAAGGAAGGAAGGAAGGAAGGAAGGAAGGAAGGAAGGAAGGGCATCAAATGCCATTGCCTGTGATACTGGGAGTAGCCCATCCTCTAACAATCTCTGGATGGAGCACCCCCAAAAGAGGTCCTCTCCTTCCTGCTCCAAGCCTCCTTGTGCAGCTTCCCATGTGAGCTTCCTGGCTGCCTCTTGCAGGGCCCAGCAGAAGGTGGACCCAGGACCTTCCAGGTCTGATCCTGCTCCACGACCTTCTCCAAACTCCACACCACCTTCTTTTCCTAGAGGACTTCTTGGTGTCACCCAGGGAGATCTCACATGGCCTGGATCCCCCCATGGGGGAAAAAAACCAAGCGGTGCCTGATCTGTAAGAGATCTGAAAAGATCGTGGTCATGTTAGATCCTCCTTCTCTACTACCTCCCTTCTCTCCCTTCTACTTCTCTACTACTACCTCTGCTCTTAGACAGAGGGAAAGAGTAAAGCAGGAGTTTCCAACCTTGGCCACTTAAAAGACTCATGGACTTCAACTCCGCAGAATTTGAAGAGAATTACATAGAAACCGGAGAGGTTGCAGAGGAAGGGGTTACAAGAGATTAAGCAGGGCTGGCTGAGGAATTCTGACAGGCAAATCTTGAAATATTTCCTAACCTGAAATATGGAGTCCAACCAGGCTCAAAGAAATTCCTCAGATTCCCAACGAGGAGTATTTTTGCCATGGGGGTAACTTCAGGACAACAACCCCAGGTGCCAAAAACGACTTCCTTTCCATCCGAAGGTGTGTTTTCAGGGAGTGAAATCCAGGCTCCCTTTGAACCGATCCCCAAAACCACAAATTCCTGGGTTTTTTTTTTCCAAATATAAATATATATATTACAGATAAAGGAGCCTTTTCAGTCAAGAGCAGAGCAGCTGGATATGGAAGTAAACTCAACTTTTCCTTCCAGTCAAGGCGAATAAACGAAGTCCTTGACTTACGACCACAATTGAGTGCCAAATTTCTGTTGCTAAGAGATTTATTTATTTATTTACTTATTTTATTAAATTTTTATACCGCCCCCACTCCCGCAATGGGACTCGGGGCGGTGTACAGCCAAGTTAAAACCACACAATAAATAGAATTTAAAATAGATTTAAAAGAATTAAATTAGTGGCTGAAAAAACACACTAAAACAAGGTATAAAAGTTAAAATTACCAAAAAATTTAAAACCCTAGTAATTGATACTAGGCCAGACCAGCCTGTTGGAAGAGATGGGTCTTTAGTGCGCACCGGAAGGTTTGCAGGTCAGTAATGGCTCACATCTCCAGGGTTAATTCATTCCAGAGGGAGGGTGCCCCCGCAGAGAAGGCCCGCACCCTCGGGGCCGCCAGCCGGCATCGCCCAGCTGACAACACCCCAAGGAGGCCCACGCTGTGGGAGCGCACTGGCTGGCGGGAGGCCGATGGTGGCAGCAGGCAGTCCCGTAAATACCCGGGTCCCAAGCCATGGAGCGCTTTAAAGGTGATCACCAACACCTTGAATCGCACCCGGAAGGCCACCGGGAGCCAGTGCAACTCGCGCAGGAGCGGTGTAATATGGGAGCTCCGAGAAGCCCCCAGAATCACCCGCGTGGCCGCACTCTGCACCAGCTGACGCCTCCGGATGCTCTTCAAGGGGAGCCCCATGTAGAGAGCATTGCAGTAGTCTAGGTGGGAGATGACATAAATGTTGAACAGCAGGGGTGAGAGCATCGACCCCTGAGGCACCCCACAAGACAAGGGCCTCGGGGTCGACCTCTGCCCCCCTGCCAACACAAATTGCAAGCGGTCAGAGAGGAAGGAGGAGAACTACCGTAACACAGTGCCTCCAATCCCCAACCCCCCCAGCCGTCGCAATAAGATACTGTGGTTGACAGTATCAAAAGCCGCTGAGACATCTAACAGGACCAGGACAGAGGAACAACCCCTGTCCCGGGCCCTCCAGAGATCATCCACCAACGCGACCAATGCCGTTTCCGTGCAGTGCCAGGCCTGAAACCCGATTGGAGGGGATCTAAGTATACCATTTCATCCAGGTGCCGAGGGAGCTGTCATGCCACCACACTCTCAACAACCTTTGCCACAAAGCAAAGATTGGAGACCGGATGATAATTTGACAACAGCGTTGGGTCCAGGAATGGTTTCTTGAGGAGGGGCCTCACCACCGCCTCTTTCAAGGCGGCGGGTAAAAGCCCCTCTCTCAAGAAAGCGTTAATCATCCCCTGGAACCAACGTCGTGTCACCTCCCGAGTAGCTAAAACCAGCCGGAGGGACACAGATCCAATAAACATGTGGTGGCATTAAGCCCACCCAGAATCCTGTCCACGTCTTCCAGGGTCACAGGATTGAACTCAACCCAAATGACCTCACCGGAATCCGCCCCCGCCCCCCCGCCCAGAGATGCCCAGTCAGAGTCCAACCCGTCTCGGATCTGAGTGATTTTGTCCTGCAGATATTGAAAAAAATCCTCGGCCTGTCCTTGCAGGGGGTCCTCCCGCGCTCCTACATCCAAAAGGGAGTGGGTCACCCTAAAAAGGGCGGCCGGGCGATTATCTGCAGATGCAATAAGGGCAGAAAAGTAAGATCACCTCGCCGTCCTTATCGCCACTAAATACGCCCTAATATGGGATTGTAATAGTGTTCGGTCAGATCCGGAGTGGCTGGTCCTCCAACCATCTTTTTTGGTGCTTCATCTCCCTCAGCTCCTCGGAGAACCAAGGGGCCAATTGGGATCGGCATCGGGTCAGAGGCCGCAAGGGCACGACTCAGTCAAGGGCCCCGGCAGCCACCCTTTCCCAGGTGGCCGCCAAGTCTCCCACCGAGTCATGTGTGTGAGTCTCGGGAAGCGGCCCAAGCTCCGTCAGGAACCTCACTGGGTCCATCAGGCACCTGGGGCAGAACCATTTCATCAGTCCCACCTCCCCGCAACAAGGGTGTGTGGAATGGAAGTCCAGCCTAAGGAGCAAATGATCCGACCATGACAGGGGCTCTATAGAAACATCCCCGAGACCTAGATCATCCTGCCACTGACCAGAGACAAAAAACAGATCCAGGGTGTGACCCCCAAAGTGAGTGGGGTCCCGAATTAATTGGGTCAGGCCCAAGGCTATCATGGAAGCCAAGAACTCCTAGGCAACCCCCGGGGTCCCGCCAGCCAAGGGCAGGTTGAAATCCCCCATGACCATCAGCCTGGGGGTCTCAACCGCCAAGCCGGCTATGACCTCGAGGAGCTCAGGCAGGGCTGATGTCACATAGCAGGGAGCCAGGTATGTGATCAATAGGCCCATCTGAACCCCGGAACCACACTTAACGAAAAGGGACTCACATCCGGTCGTCTGAGGGACAGTGGACTCCTTAGGACAAAGATCTTCCTTAATAACCACCGCAACCCTCCCACCCCTCCCCTGAGCCCTCGGCCAATGAAAGACCCGAAACCCGGGTGGGCACATCTCCACCAGGGGAACACCCCCTTCCTGGCCCAACCAGGTTTCGGTAACGCCCGCCAGGTCCGCTCCCCCCTCACAGATCAAATCATGAATAAGGGGGGCTTTGTTATCCACGGACCTGGCGTTGCATAACATCAGCTGAAGACCCAGGGCCCGAAGACTCGGACAGCCGGGGGAACGGGAGATAACTAGGGGGTCGGAGTGCGTCACCTCATGCAAACAGCGGGGGCGCCCTCCCAGAACCTGATATGGCCCCTTATGTCCGCCACATCTGCCTCTCCCACTTACCATGCAGATGGACTGCATCTCTCCCCCCTAGAAATAACCCCCCTTCCTTGATCCGAACCCCCCTGACCCCAAAACCTCCCTGGCACGCTCAACCCCAGGTCTAGCCTCTGTCTCAGGCAGGTCGTCCCCCAACCCCCCACCTGGTTACCCTCCCTAACCCCGATAAAATTTTTAATAAAAAATGACAGAGTTGGGTGCCACCCCCGAAGCGTTTCCTATGGCCGTGCCACCTCTCGGGATCCCAGGATCCGTCCTTAAGGTAGGCCATTGATAGTCCGGAGGGCCACTGCAGGGAAAGGGGGACATTTCCCAAGGCCCGCAAGTCCGCCGATGAGTATTTAATCAGCCCAGCTGACCGTGTCTCGAGTGTCCGATGATGGCAATACGAAGGCCCAGTAGGCTGGGCCCGGTTGATTTGGTCACCACCGCCTCTCGGCCACGACCTCCGCCAGCCCCACCGCCAACACCGTCATCGTCGAGGCCGGAACCGAGGTCGAGTCCGAGGACGTCCGGCCGCCATCTCTGCCACATCAGGCAGATGCATTGGTTGTCCCATTTTACGACCTTTCTCGCCACAGGCATTAAGTGAATCCCTGCCGTTGTTAAGTTAGTAATACCGTTGTTAAGTGAATCGGGCCTCCTCCCTTGAATTTGCTTCTCGGAAGATGGCAACAGGGGAAACAGGAGGCCCTGGGACTCTGCAAAATCAATGAGGCCATCCTGAGAGTATAAATGCCCTGGTCTTCAAGCTCTCGCTTTGATTTTAGTTGAAAATATGGACTACATGGGAAAGGAAAACTGACTGGTAAATATTTTGATGGCTATATAATTGATGTAAATATGGAAGGTAGTATACTTTTCAATAATGAACAATATCATCTAATACATGTTTATAGGAAGATGATTGTAATGATCTTGATGATGCTTAGACTTTAACACTTTGGATACCTAGAAAACACACTGTTCAATATAGAAATGGAATTTGTGATGCAAAGACAATAAAAAAAATATTTTTTAAAAAAAAGCTCTTGCTTCGATTTTAGGTTTCCTTCAGTGTCCGAAATCTCTCTATCTAAAAACGAAAGACCCCTCACGCATCATCACAAAATCTCCAGAACCGTCAAGCCTACAAACTTGACATTTGGCGCGTCTGTTCCTCTTGGCTGCTAGGTGGTCGCTAAGAAAGGATTTTTTGAAATGACTATCAGAGCATTAGTATTTTGTATATTATTATTATTAACACACTCTGATGCTAAGGAGTTCTACTCCCCCTCCCCACCTGAAAAGAAATCTGTTCCAAGTGCAAAACACAAGCAGAGGAGTTTCACTTTCAGTTTCACAGCCCCAAGCAGCTTTAGTACAGAACAGTTGAGCTAAGCCACGCCCAGGCTCCTAGCTGCCTCCTTCTTGCTCACATAGCAAATACTGCTTCAGTTTCCAAACAGCCCTCAACTCTCTCACACACTGACAGGACGCTAGCCAGGTGAATACCGATGGATGCTGGTAGGCAGAGGCAGCATTTCCCTCCCCTCCCCCCTAATTTCCCTCCCCAAAAACTAAGCCCCACCACAGGGTTTCGTAGTACAGAGCTAGTGTCTTTATATTTATCTTTTCTGAAGGAGAAACGGGCCTGGTATCAGAGTTTCCATGAAGGACTAGAAGTTCCCAGGGCTGGAATGCACAGAATGTAAACAGGCCACTGTCTTGTACAGATGACTCTGAAAACTGTGGGTTGTTGCCTCCTCTATTTTCCCGTGCAGAACGTGGGAGGAGAGTTTGCCAGGTTTACACACTGCCTGGAATGCAGCGATCAGTTGGGTGACTTCATCCATGTGGTAGCAGATAAATAAATAAGAGCGGGAGGTTATCCCTCATCCTCGGAGGCCAGCAGCCGTTATGAAAGGACTTCTTCTGTCCAGATGTTACAATAAAATATATTCAGCTCTAGCCGTGTTGAGTTAGTTGGAAGCCTCCAATATTAGTCAGAGTTTGCTGAAAGGAGATGGGGGGCTATCTCAGTTCAAAGATCTTACTTCGCCCTCTTTTCTTGGAACAGGGGTGGGGAAGCCCATGGCCCTTTGATGACGTGTGGATTCCAACTCCCAGAATTCCTGAGCCAGCCATGCATGTCCAGATGTTATAATAAATATATTCCATTTTAGCCACGTTAAGTTAGTTGGAGGCCTCCAGTATTAGTCAGAGTTTGCTGAAGAGAGATGGAGGGGCTACCTCAGTTTCAAGGAACTGGGGCTGGCTAGTCGAGGGAAGAGAAGGACCAAGGGAGACATGGGAGCATAAGTGTTCCAATATTTTGAGGGGCTGCCACAGAGAGGAGGAGAGGGCCAAGCTATTCTCCAAAGCGAAAGAAAGAAAGAAAGAAAGAAAGAAAGAAAGAAAGAAAGAAAGAAAGAAAGAAAGAAAGAAAGAAAGAAAGAAAGAAAGAAAGAAAGGAAGAAAGAAAGGAAGGAAGGAAGGAAGGAAGGAAGGAAGGAAGGAAGAAAGAAAAGAAAGAAAGAAAGAAAGAAAGAAAGAAAGAAAGAAAGAAAGAAAGAAAGAAAGAAAGAAAGAAAGAAAAAGAAAGGCATCTGAGCAAACCATGGATGGACAGAAGACATGTCTAGTTTAAGGAAAAGAAGGATGGAGTGACATGATAGCATCTTCCAATATCTCAGCGCTTGCCACAAAGAAGAGATGTAAAGAAAATGTAAAGAAGGGATGTAAAAAAGATGTTGAGACTCTAGAAAGGTGCAGAGAAGAGCAACCAGGATGATTAGGGGACTGGAGGTTCAAATATAAGAAGAACAGTTGCAGGAACTGGGCCTGGCTGATCTAGTGAAGAGAAGGACCAGGGGAGACAGGAGAGCAGCCTACCAATATCTGAGGAGCTGCCCCAGAGAGGAGGAAGGGGGTCAAGCTATTCTCCAAAGCACCCAAAGGTCAGACAAGGAATAATGGATGGAAACTGAACAAGGAGAGATTCAACCTGGAAATAAGGAGGAATTTTCTGACAATGAAAGCAATCCACCCATGGAACAGAAGTTGCCTTCAGAAGTTGTGGGATCTTCATCCCTGGAGGCTTTCAAGAAGAGATTGGACTGGCATTGGTCAGAAATGATGTAGGGTCTCCCGCTTGGATGGTGGTGGGGGGGTTGGACTAGATGACCTCCAGGACCTCTTCCAACTCTGTTAATCTGTTAATCACATTTCTGCTGGTCGGTCAGACGTGCTTCATCCAAGCAGCCTGGGGCAGAAAGAAGCCTCTATGGAGCCTGGCTTCTAGAAAAGTTTGTCTCTTGCGGTTAGCCAGGCCCAGGCGTCCCTTCGCCTGATAATTGCAATAGGAAAACATCCGGAGTAGATTTGTGTGTTTTTCCCAGCAAAACTCCACACGCATCATTGCCCTTGAAGGCAACAGATTAAAAAAGTACATATTGCAGTGTTTGCAACAGAGGCAGCATAAATGTGCGTGATGATTCTCTGTGCGTGCATTCCTGCACATGGATTTCGGGTCTGTTCTGCAGTAGAATTTTCCCCTGAAGTAGGAAAACGAATGGAGTGATTACTCCTTCCTTCTTTCCCTTCCTTCCTCTCTTCTTCTGTCCCTCCCTTCCTTCTCATTCCCATCTCATTCCTTCCTCCCTCTTCTCACTTCTCCCTTCCTGTCTTCTTTCCTTGCTTTCTTTCTTTCTTTCCTCCCTCCCTCCCTCTCCCTTCTCCCTTCCTTCCACTCTCCTTTCCCCCTCTCTTGTATCTCCCTTCCTTCCTCCTTTCTTCCTTTCCTTTCCTTTCCTCCCTCGCTCCCTTCTTCTCATTCCCATCTCATTCCCCCCTCCCTCCCTCTCCCTTCTCCCTTCCTTCCACTCTCCTTTCCCCCTCTCTTCTATCTCCCTTCCTTCCTTCCTCCTTTCTTCCTTTCCTTTCCTCCCTCCCTTCTTCTCATTCCCATCTCATTCCTCCCTCCCCTCTCTTCTTTCCTTCCTTTCTCTTCTTCTTTCCTTGCTTCTTTCTTTCCTCCCTCCCTCCCTTCTATCTTCCTTCCTCTCTCTCTCCTTCCTTTCTTCTTCTCCCCCCCTCTCTTTTACCTCCTTCTTCTGCTCCCTTCCTTTCTCCCTCTCTCCCTCCCCTCCTTTCCCTCCCTCCTCTCATACCCTCTAATCATGCTGCTGAAATTCAGTGGCACAAACTTTCTCATGTTTAATTCTGGAAATAAGACAGTTAAGTGCATAATTTTTGAATTAACTTAAAATGATCAACGTGCTGTGTCGCTAAGCAGTTGTTTTTTTAAACATTCAGTTGCAATAAACTTCTTTGTACCTTAATTCCATTTATCCACATCCCAGACTTTCAAACCAGACAAGTTTTTGGTCTTCAGTATAACATCGTTTTAGCTATTTGAAGAGCTGAAAATCCACTTTCATTATTGTCCAGTCCTTCAATCACCTTTTATGAACTTTCCACTCTCTTGTTCTTCCTGTTAAGGTAATGAATAAAGAAATAAAATATATTATATCATTATATAGGGTTACTCTATAGGCATGGCTTACCTTGATGTTAGGCAGTTGTTTTTCCTATGTATCTAGAAGTATATATCTCTATAGGCATTTCTTATCTTGTTGTTGTGGAAAATATTTCTCTAACCTTTTGTAAAACACATGCCTGCAATTAGTTACAACTCTCTCATCTGAAGACACATGATTATCCCATCTAAATCAATCTAAATCCATCTGGTTTATGTTCCACCCCCTTGAGAATGGAACGTACTCCCTGGGACTCTCTGGGAATGTAACTCCCTATATCTGGAGCAATACACACCTTTTGAAGTATGCTGTCTTAAATGGTCAATTGTCATGGATTAGCAAAACAATAGGAGAAAGGATACTGAAAGATAAACAAGTGCCAGGACGACATTTGTCTTTTTGCAGGAGAGATGTAAATCAAAGTTAGAGTATTTTACAATGCAATTACTCTACTTCTAAAAGAATCTTAAGGTATAAGAAGAGTTACTTTTACCTATATGTTTTGTAACTTTCCTCACATATCTGTGTGTATGAGAGGAGCGGTCTTACCCTTTGATTGATCAATAAAAGTTAGATTTGGTTCTTCAAAACCTCTGCTTAAGTTCATTTTTGGCACATCGTGATCTTAAGTTATAGCTGAACCTTACAATCCCTACAGCCCTTTTTGAAATCTATTTCAGATTGTTTGGAGAACAGAAGGATCAGAATCAAAGATTTTCTCATTTCCATGAGAACTGTCGAACCTTTTCATTATTATATAATCCACCCCACTTTTAAGCCTTCATCATAATGTCACTGGATAGTTTGCCACACTTTTTCCCTCCCTAGTGGTATCAAGATAAATTACACCCAGAGCATTCACACAGTCTATTAAGAAATATTTAATTTTAGTGGATTGTGTTCCCAAAGGAAATGCATTGAAGCAACACACTTTAACTCGTGTACTACTTGGAAGTAACCCAAAGGCACATGATGTACTAGTGCTCCTAGTTTTTATATATATATGGGTGTGTGTGTGTGTGTGTGCGTGTGTGTATGTGTAAGGTTTTGAGCTGATAATTTAAATAATAAATAAGGGAGACTAGGATAGATCTATTTCGAGCTAGCTAGCTCTCTTCAGCTAGCCATACCCTTACTGGGATTCGAACCAGGGAAGTATTACATTCACCTTCCATTTAATGGTGTGTCATCTGGGTACAAATATCTTTTTTTAAAATTTATTGTTAATTTTAATTATGCTAATACAACACAATACATCCAACCTATCCTTGTTATACATAAATACATTTACTTCATCATTTATAATCTCCTTATTAAAATATTAATTACTAATCTAATCATAACTACTAGTATTTCGACCTTGTCTTCTATTATACAACCATTTATAAAATTTATTCCATGTTTTATAATATTTAGACTCTCCTTTGTCTTTTATTTCTAAAGTTAACCTATCCGATTCTTCACATGCCATAATTTTTCTTATTATTTCTGTTTCTGGAGGTATAATTTCATTTTTCCAATATTGTGCATATAATATTCTAGCCGCCATCAATACATGTACTATTAAATGTATTATTTCTTTTTTAAATTTTTCTGATATTATTCCAAGATATTATTATCTTGTGCAATAACCGTTAAAATTTACATCCATTTTCATTACTTTGGTATTCATTCTCTATTCTAATCTTATTCTTATCTTATTGATATACATTAATACATCTATTACTATAACACTCCTCTTCTTTGCATGCTTAATTCTATTAACGTATTTTCTATATTTCACTAATCTATTACCTATTTCTAGCTTTCATATTTTTTTCTCTAGCCGTCGATAAAATAGTTTCTGTATCTTATAATATTCAGTTTGCTCCTTCTCTTTAATTGCAAGCGTTAAGCTATTCATTTCTGCACGTTCTAATGTTTTTCTGATCACATTTTCATCAGTAGGAATCGCTTCGCTTTTCCAATGTTGTTGGTGCTTTTAGTTTAAGCCTGAGTTTTCTTTTAGAAGAATTAACGCTTTTATGCCTGGGAAGTTGTAACTTTCTCTCTCGGCCTATGCTCATCCAGATCCAAAATGGTCCCAGCCCCAGGAAAACTTCTCTTCACCTTGCACAATTAGGGGAAATATATGATGCCTATGCTGGTTAGACAGTATATAGTAAGCAAGAGGCAGGAAAGTGCCATTGCACAACCCTGAACAGCTGTGTAACAAAATAAGAGAGTTAGAAGGGACCTTGGAGGTCTTCTAGTCCAGCCCCCTGTGTAAGCAGGAAACCCTAAACCATTTCAGACAAACAATTGTCCAATCTCTTTTTAAATGTCCTGGGATGTGCAGCTTCCATTTCTGAAATGAAACAAATATTTCTGCTACGAGAAAAAGTTTTTTCCTAGCTGACAGCCTTCTCCTCCCCCATGGAGATTTATGGCATGGATGCAGCACTGAGGTTAATTTATGGGACAGATATTCCTCAAAAGCTGGGGAGCAGAATGAAGGAGCACCTGTTTCCTACAAGTATTAGATTCTGCATTGGGGGGGGGGGGGGGGGGCAGAATGGTGGATGAGCAGACAGAGAGAGATTGTTAGTGAAAACCATTAAGCAGAATAACAGAATTGGAAGGGACCCTGGAGGTTGGTTTGTTTTTTACAGATTTTTTTTACAGTTCTGCAGAGGAATTAATAGATTAATAGAGTTAGAAGGGACCTTGTAGGTCATCTAGTCCAACCCCACCCACCCACCCACCCCCGTCGCCCAAGCAGGAGATCTTATATAATTTCTGACAGATGGCAGCCCAGTCTCTTCTTGAAAGCTTCCAGTGATGAAGTTCCCACAACTTCTGAAGGCATTTTATTCCACTGAATATAGATTAACAGAGTTGGAAGGGATCTTGTAGGGCATCTATTCCACCCCCACCCCGCCCAAGCAGGAGACCCTACGTCATTTCTGACAAATGGCAATCCAATTTCTTCTTGAAAGCCTCCATTGATGGAGCATCCTCTTACTAAGTACGGCTAAATTCGACATCATATTTGTCTGTGAAACATGGCTCAACGCATCTCTCCCTGACTCCATTACCACAGTAAAGAGACTATCATGTTTACCGATCAGATCGTGAAATCGTAGAAGAGGTGGTGTTGCTATCTTCTATAAAGAGTCCCTACATCTAAAAAACATCCAAGTTACCCAGGAGCTTGCTCTTCCTGAGACCACTGTCTGTGAACTGACCTTAAATATCACATTTCGGTTCTTACTATGTTACAGAGCCCCTGATTATGACATCGAGCATGCAAACAAGCTAAATACACTACTAACATGGGCAACATCCTGCCCACACGCTTTTATCTTTCTTGGTGACTTCAATCTACCTCATATTAACTGGACCCTTAACGAATGTACAACTGAACCCACACATGCAACCTTCTACAATGCAGTAACAAACCTGGGACTAGAACAACTAGTAACCAACAACACTAGATTTAACAATTGCCTCGATCTCATCTTCTGCAATAGTTTGAATTCAATTTACGGAATACAAATTAAAGAACCTTTTTCAACAGTGACCACAACATGATTGACTTTTGTCTCAACATACGTCCACACAAAAATCATCACAACGACAGAATCCCCAATTATAACTTCAAAAAAGGCAACTATGATCTTATAAACAACGATCTCTCATCCCTTGATTGGCAATTTCTATTCTCTGGATGCAATACTGTTGAAGACCATTACAACATGTTTTTACTTGAAGTCAAAAGAGTCATCAAATTACATGTACAACTCTCAAAACCGGAAAAAACAAATTACCCAAAACAATAAGGAAGCTTCAATCCAAAAAGAAATCACTTTGGCGGAAAAACAAATCTGGTCACGTTGCCAATTTCAAAAGCCGATACAAAAATTTATGCCACCAGATAAAGACTGAATGCACCAATTATCACATTAAACAAGAATAAAACTTTCTACGCATCAGTTCCACCCGCACTTTTTACAATTTTGTAAACAACAAACTAAAAGACTCAAGATCCATCCCACCCTTGAAAGAACCTAATGGTAAAGACTGCAATGACGACACTATTAAAGCCAACCTCTTTAACACATTCTTTGGCTCAGTATTTGTAAACAGCAATGGATCACGCCCAGTATTTCCTAGTCGAACTACAGACAATTACAATGATCTAATACAGAAGACAATGTTGAAAAAGCACTATGCAATCTAAAACCATCTCTATCTATTGGACCGGACGGAATATGTGCCTACTTCTTCAAAAAACTATTCACTGCCGTAGCAGAATCTCTAAGCATAATCTTTGAAGAATCTTTCAGGACCAGCTCCTTGCCAAAACTATGGTCACAAGCCACAGTCATCCCCATCTTCAAAAAGGGAGACCCCAGCCTAGTTGACAATTACAGACCAATCTCTTTATGCTGCATCACCTGTAAAGTCATGGAATCAATTATCAACCAATCCATCATCCTCCACTTAGAAACAAACAACCTACTCTCTAATAAACAATTTGATTTTAGGAAAAAACTATCATGTAATATGCAACTCTTACACTGCAAAAACATATGGACTACACAAATCGATCAGGGCAAAGCAATAGATGCAATCTACATAGACTTCTGTAAAGCCTTTGATTCAGTGGTACATGACAAACTACTCCTAAAACTAAAATGTTACGGTATCTCTGGACACCTGCATAACTGGATAGAGGCATTCCTGTCAAACAGACAAAAAATGGTCAAAATTGGGAGTGTCCTATCAAATTCTGTACCTGTCAACAGTGGTGTCCCCCAAGGCAGTGTTTTAGGACCAACCCTCTTCATACTCTACATAAATGACCTCTGTGATCATATCAAGAGCAACTGTGTTCTCTTCGCTGATGATGTAAAGCTATTCAACACCACTGACAATGCTGCTACCCTTCAAAAAGGCCTTGAATATGTATCAGAATGGTCAAAAAAATGGCAACTTCAAATCTCAACAAATAAATGCTCTGTCTTACATATTGGCAAAAAAAATCAGAAAATAAAATACAGGCTGAATAGTCAAGACCTTGTTGATGACCCAAACTCTGTAAAGGATCTTGGAGTACTCATCTCTAATGATCTAAGTGCTAGAGCCCACTGTAACTACATAGCCCAAAAGGCGCTAAGAGTTGTTAACCTAATCTTACGTAGCTTTTTCTCTGGTAATATTACACTAATAACTAGAGCATACAAAACATTTACTAGACCAATACTCGAATACAGCTCATCAGTCTGGAACCCACATTACGTATCTAATATTAACACAGTTGAGAAAGTCCAGAAATATTTCACAAGAAGAGTTCTCCACTCCTCTACTCGTTGCAGAATACCTTATGCAAAAGGTCGAAATTTTAGACCTTGAAAACCTTGAACTACGCCGCCTTCGGTCCGATCTAAGTATAGTATATAAAATCATACATTGCAATGTCCTACCTGTCAATGAATACTTCAGCTTCAATCATAACAACACAAGAGCACACAATAGATACAAACTCAAGGTTAACTGCACCAATCTTGATTGCAGGAAATACGACTTCAGCCACAGAGTGTTCAATGTCTGGAATCCTCTACCTGACTCTGTGGTTTCTTCCCCAAACCCCAAAAACTTTAACCTTAGACTGTCTACTATTGACCTCACCCCTTTCCTAAGACGTCTGTAGGGGGCATGCATAAGCGCACCAACATGCATAAGCGCACCAACGTGCCTACTGTCCCTCTCCTATTGTTTTTTTTTATATTTTATTTTTCTTATATGTATCCATGTATTCATAACTATGTTATACTTATACCTATTATCTTGTAAGCAATTGACAAATAAAATAAATAAATAAAGTTTGCAGCAATCTAACCAGCATGCAAATAAATAATTCAACAGGAATCCTTTATAAAAGAAACTTGTTTATATACAATAATATAAAACATGATGCATGTATACAATACCCATGCAGCTCTTGCAACGTGGTAGCAAGGACAAGAAGCAGAAACCAGAACCACCAGAACTCATAGAAGCTATAGAAGCTCTCTCTCTCTCTCTCTCTCTCTGTCCCCCCTCTCCCTCTCCCTCTCCCCCTCTCTCTGTCTCTGTCTCTCCCTCCCTCTCCTTCCCTCTCCCTCTCTCTGTTTGTCTGTCTCTCTCTCTCTCTCTCTCTCTCTCTCTCTCTATCTATCTATCTATCTATCTATCTATCTATCTATCTATCTATCTATCTATCTATCTATCTATCTTACACAGAGAGAGAGAGTTCCCATTGGCTGACTTGTTGTTATGGCTATCCCAGCTCATAATTTCTTATATATTGACAATCCACAACTTCCAGAGGCAACTTCTGTTCTACTGGTTAATTGTCCTCATGGTTAGGAAGTTTCGCCTTAATTCCAGGTTGCTTCTCTCCTGGATTAGTTTCCATCCATTGTTTCTTGTCCTGCCTTCAGGGGCTTGGAGGATAGCTTGACTCCCTCTTCTGTGGGGCAGCCCCTCAAATATTGGAAGACTGCTATCCTGTCTTCCATAGCCCTTGTTTTTATTAAACTAGAGATATCTAGCTTCAGCAACCATTCTTTATATGTTTTGGAACAGTTTGCCTTCAGAAGTTGTGGTGCTTCATCACTGGCGGGTTTTAAGAAGAGACTAGGCAGCCATCTGTCAGAAATGATATAGGATCTCCTGCTTAGGCGGGGGTGGGTGGGGTTGGACTAGATGACCCACAAGGTCCCTTCCAACTCTACTAATCTGTAGCAATTAACCAGTGGAAACAGCTTGCCACCAGAAGTTGTGGATGCTTCATCATTGGAGGTTTTTAAGAAGAGATTGGAGGGTCTCTTGTCTGAAATGGTCTAGGATCTCCTGCTTTTTGGGGGGGAGGCTGGACTAGAAGACCTCCAAGGTTCCTTCCAGCTCTATTCTGATTCTGATCCTCCTTCTTGGTCTTCTCTGCACTCTTTCCAGAGCCTCAACATCTTTTTGGCATCACGGCGACCAAAATTGGATGCAAATATTCCCAGGGTGGTCTTACCAAGTAACAATAAAGTGATATTAAGACTTCACGTGATCTGGATTTCCAACCCTCCATTAATGCAGCCTCGGTCTGCCTTGGCTGAACAGCTTCAGGAGCGGCTTGGAAGCAGCCAAAAAAATAAAATCCCAATATTTCTAGCAGATGTTCCTCCACACTCATCCTGATGGGAGGATATGGATTGTCTCTTCAACCACCTCCTTCCATCCTACGTTTCGAACAATAGCTTAGAAGAATTAGTTTGCTTTTTGGCCTCTCTAGACTCCCCTCCAGAGCAGCACGGAGGGTCTTGGACACCCCCTCCTCTCTCTGCCAAAAAATAAATCACAAAAGCCTTGGACGCAGAAGGAAGGCATCTGAGAGACATCTGACTCCAGGCCCCCTCAGCCAGCCAGCCAGCCTCAGAAACATCTACAATCCATGTTGCACCTCCTTCTCCATTTCAACCTCCATAGTGTTCGACCTGCCAAGGAATTACCTAGAATGGAGTCCAGCTGGCATTTCCCTGTCTTTTACAAATTCTTTTTTTTTTCCCCACCGCCCCCCTGCCTCAAACTTGGAGGAACGAAGCAGGAGGATCATTCTGGCTCCTTTCTCTTTAAAAAGCAAAGCAGGTCTGCTAATAATTGCTTATTGTACCTATGACTATCATGAAGTGTTGCATCTGATGATTCTTGACTCTTGAGGAATGTATCTTTTCTTTTATGGACACTGAGAGCATTTGCACCAAGACAAATTCTTTGTGTGTCCAATCACACTTGGCCAATAAAGAATTCTGTTCTGTTCTGTTCTGTTCTACTCTACTCTATTCTATTCTTTCCCCCATTTGGCAATATCCTTATAACCTTGTATCCTAACAATTTATATTGACTGTTTCCTAGTATGATTTGATTGCTTATTGTACCCCTAGACTATATTCTATATACTATATACCCTATAACTATATAACCCTATGACTATTATTAAGTGTTGCATCTGATGATTCTTGACGAATGTCTCTTTTCTTTTATATACACTGAGAGCATTTGCACCAAAGACAAATTCCTTGTGTGTCCAATCACTCTTGGCCAATAAAGAATTCAATTCTATTCTTATAATGATTCAGGATGGGTATACAGGTAGTCCTCAACGTATGGCCATTCGTTTAATGACAGTTCAAAGTTAATAGTATCTTAATCTGCATCGTTTTCATCTTTTCACTGTGTTTTACCTGTTTGATAGCTTGTAAGCAGCCCAGAGTCAATTTGTAGGGCAGATGGGGGGCATATTAATAACAATAACAGCAACAATACTAAAAATACTAATACTAATACTAATACTAATACTTATAACAATAATAACAATAACAACAATACTACTAATACTAATAAAATAATAACAATAACAACAATAAACAATAATAATACTAATAATGTTAATGCTAATGGTACTAATACTAATAATAATAAAACAATAAACAATAATAATACTAATAATGTAAATAGTAATGCTAATACTACTACTAATACTACTACTAATAATACTACTACTAATATTACTAATAATAATAATGTCTCACTTAGGAACTGAAATCCTGGGCTCAGTTGTGGATGTAAGTCAAGGACTACCTTAAAACAAGCTGAGCTTAGCCTGTTTTATAAATGCAGCCATCAAGCTGGTAATTATCTTGATTTTGTGTTGTGTAAACACAGTTGGAGTGGACACTTCTGCAGAAAGAGGTAGACAGCTCAGATCTATTGTCCTTACTGTTTGTTTCAATAATATGCGCTGATTTAAAGTAAGTCTTATGACCACAGCTGAACCCAGAATTTCTGCTGCTAACAGAGACATTTGCAAAGTGAATTTTGGCCCGTTTTACAATCTTCCTTGGCACCTTTGTTAAACGAATCACTGCAGTGATTAAGTTAGTAACATGGTCGTTCAGTGAATCTGGCTTCCCGTTGACCTTGCTTGTCAGAAGGTCGCAAAAGGAGATCACATGATCACATGACCCCAGGATACTGCAGCTGGAAGCTTTCAAGAAGAGACTGGGCAGTGCGCAAATTTAATTAATAAAGAAATCTCTCTTTCTCTCTCTCTCTCTATATATATATATACATATACATATACATATACATATATATATATATATATATACATACATACATACAGATATATATGTTTTCGGAGGTTTTTGCGGGTATTTGTATGTGGATCTTTGGTTCTTCAGGTTTTCTCCCACGTAGAATTGGAAATATCTAGGTGACGTTTCGATGAAGTCTCATTCATCATCTTCAGGCTTGTATCTTCGGCCTTGTGCTTCTCGGAGTAATGTGAGCTAAAATACCAGAACTATCGCCAAAACCGAACACTTCAACAACAGAATAATCAGAGAAGCCATAGAGATAGAAAAATGCTCACACAGCATGAATTTATTTATTTATTTATTTATTTATTTATTCAATTTATATACCGCCCTTCTCCCAAGGGACTCAGGGCGGTGTACAGCCCATCTAAAACCCCACAGAAAATACAAAAGTTAAAAAAGTATTAAATTAATATCGGCTGGTTAATAAACTAAAGACCCCACCCCCACCCTTAAAACCCCAATTTAAAATTAAATAAGATGGAGACCAAATTTAAAACCATCTCAGCCCAGGCCGGCCTGCTCAAAGAGCCAAGTCTTCAACGTGCGCCTGAAGGCCCTCAGGTCCGTGCCGGTATGGAGCTCCGGTGGCAGAGTATTCCAGAATAAACGAGATGACACTTCCCGCCTACCAACCATTTGGAAACCCGCCCTCATTAACAAACGAGTACCTAACATGAAGAATGACACCAGACCCACACCCACGAATGCCACACAAGAAGCTACCACCACACTTCCACGCAGAAAGCAGACTCACACCCACACAGAAGATGAAGCATGACCACGGACCAGAAGCCGTACCACAGCTGCATCACTACCTGCATCAAACCCCCCAAACCCATACATGAAGGGAACTGACGCCCACCATGAAGATGTGGCACGACCACGAACGCGAAGCCAAACAATAGTATCACAGCTCACGAGCTCAAATCCCCCAGCAACTGAGACCAACCGGAGTACAACCAAATCCCCACCAGAACAGAACACACCCCCAGCCAATCAGAACACATCCAACCCCCCAACCAATCAGAACACAGCCAACCCCCCAACCAATGAGAACACACCCCCACCCAATCAGAACACAGCCAAGCCCCCACCCAATCAAGTCACACCCCCACTAGTAGTTAAAAGGAAGAAGCAGCTGCAAGCTCACATCACTCCGAGAAGCACAAGGCCGAAGACGCAAGCCTGAAGATGATGAATGAGACTATATATATATGCAAAATACCCCTAACGCATTATCACAAAATCTCCAGACTTGAAATTTGGCATGTAAATTCCTCTTGGCTTCTAGGGGCTCACTAAGAAAGGATTTTTCCAAATGACCATCAGAGCATTTAGAGTATTTCCTATATTATTATTATTATTATTATTATTATTATTATTATTATTATTATTATTATTATTATTATTATTATTATTATTACGCTCTGATGCTAAGGAGTTCTACTCCCCCTCCCCACCTGAAAAGAAATTGCTTCCAAAGGCAAAACTCAAGCAGAGGAGAGGAATTTCAGTTTTAATTTCAGAGCAGCATCAAGCAGCTTTAGTCCAGAACAGTTGAGCTAAGCCACGCCCAGGCTCCTTGATGTCTCCTTCTTGCTCACACAGGAAATACTGCTTCAGTTTCCAAACAGCCTTCAACTCTCTCACACTGACAGGACACTAGCCAGATGAATACCAGTAAACACTGGTAGGCAGAGGCACAATTTGGTTTTCCTTATTTTCCTCCCCAAAAACTAAGCCCAATCACGTAATTTCATAACGAAGCACGGGTATTGAGCTAGTAATGAATAAACAAGGTTATTTAACTCGGACCTTTCCTGTAGCAATGCAGGGGGAGAGGGGCCTATTAGATGGAAATGTTTTGGGTTTTTTTTGTTACCTAAGCCAACTTAGAAAGTTTTATGTATAGTTCGGTACAATTCTTAGGACTGCCCATACCAATTTCACATGTTCTTCCATAGTTTCAGTATATATTAATATGTCAACCAAATACACCAACACTCCTTTGTATAAATAATCATGCAGCACCTCATTGATTGGTTGCATGGAGATGGCCTTAGTTGGGCTTGTGAATTTCCTTTGACTTTCTTAAATATCTTGACAGCTTTTGATACTCCCAAACAGGGTGTGTTTCTGTGATTTATGGAAACACCCACTTTATCGCACTTGGAATGCAGCCCAGACTCAGGGCAAGGTCAAACTCGACACAGAATCCAACAGAACCTTTCAACACTTGACTCGACCAGATGAACTAATTGCTTCATGCAAAAGCTCCCATCCCCTTCGCTCCTCTTTTATGTCCCATGGGAGAGGCCAATCATCTCCTGAATCAACTCTGCTTTAAATTTAAACTGCTGGTGACCTTCTACTGCTGCAACAGAGAGAGTATCTTAACTTACTGCACCTCTGTATGGTTTGCCAGTTGCACAGTGGCAGATAGGACAGCGCTCCAGAGGGTTAAGTTCATTTTCCAGAGGATCATGGGTTGCCCTCTCCCCTCTTTGGAAGAGCTTCATAGCTCCCGTTGCCTTAAGAAAGTTCAAAACATTCTTATTAAAGATCCATCTCATCCTAGGCACCCTTTTTTTGAACTATTACCATCTGGCAGACGGTACAGGATAATAAAAACAAGGACAAATAGGCTGAAAAACAGCTTCTATCCCAGGGCAGGAACTCTACTGAATTCTACCATATAGTGCAAATATTAATGCAATATCAGGTATTTTCAATGTGTGGAGTGCGAAGGATGTGTTTGTGTTTATTTTCAGTCATAATGTACATTGAAGATGATATTTAATTTGTTGTACGAGGTGTAATGGCAATAAAGTAAAGTAAACTTTCTCAATTGTTCTTGTCTTCTGGTAGCTCCAAAGCTGGCTGCTTTAAGACTTGCGGACCAACTCCCAGAATTCATGCTGGCTGGGGAATTCTGGGAGTTGAAGTCCACAAGTCTTCAAGTTGCCAAGGTTGGAAACCCCAGTTGTACTGTGAGGTGGGTGTCTCCACCTTGGCAACTTGAAGACTTCAACTCCCAGAATTCCCCAGCCAGGCTGTGCAGAATTAAACTGATTGAATTTTTTGAAACTGATTGAAAATTTTATATCAGAATATTTATTAAAGTTATTTTATTCGTTCAATCAATATGCCGTCCCTCTTCCTTTCAAGCCACTCTGGGCGGCTTACAACCATTCTGGAAATGGGATAAAGAGGTCAGTAAATTAGCATCTTGGCTCTAAGGAGATTGATTAAATTAATTAATTAATTTGAGCATTTTGATGGGGGGGGGGGGAACCCAGGCAGCTAATTTATTTCTGGGTGGATGGATTTTCTTCCTAGTCTAGTTTACAGCCCTGGGGGATCTCCCTGTGTCTCTCCTCCATCAACTCCCTATCCCTAATTAACTGTATGTCAGTCAATCAACCAATCAACCAATCAATCAGAACAGAGCTAGAAGGGGCCTCAGAGGACTTTTAGTCCAACCCCCTTCTCAAGCAGGAGACCCCACCCCCTTTCAGACGAATGGCTGTCCAGTCTCTTCTTAAACACTTCCCATGGTAGAGCATCCACAACTTCTTGTGGCAAGCAATTCCACTGGTTACTTAATTAATTAAGGAAGGAAGGAAGGAAGGAAGGAAGGAAGGAAGGAAGGAGATGGAAACTACTCAAGGAGAGAAGCAAAGAGGTTGCTTCTCTCCTTGAGTAGTTTCCATCCATTTCCTCCCTCCCTCCCTTCCTTCCTCTCTCCCTCCCTCCCTTCCTTCCTCTCTCCCTCCCTCCCTCCCTTCCTTCCCTTCCTTCCTTCCAGAGATGGTATTCAGCAGGTTCTGACCCATTCTGGAGAACCAGTTCTGGAAATTTTGAGTAGTTTGGAGAATCTGCCAATCCCACCTCTGATTGGACATTTTACAGTATCCTTCCCCTGCCACGCCCACCAAGCCACGCCCACAGAACTGGTAGTAAAAAAATTGAATCCCACCCTTCCTTCCTTCCTTCCTTCTCATTTCCATCTCCTTCCTTCCTTCCTTTCTTCTTAAACATTTTTAAGACAGCCATTTTTCTGACATGGTCTAGGTTCTCCTGCTTGAACAGGGGGCTGGACTAGAAGACCTCCAAGGTCCCTTCCAACTCTTGTTATTCCTTCCTTCATTCCTTTGTTCCTTCCTTTCCTCTTTCTCATTCCCATCTCCTTCCTTCCTTCCTTCCTTCCTTCCAGAATTATGGGTTCCTAGGAGTGTAAGGAACCTCAGAGGTCTTCTAGTCCAACCCCCTACCGAAGCAGGAGACCCTGTACCATCTCAAACAAGTGGCTATCCAATCTCCTCCAGTGATGAAGCATCCACAACTTCTAGTGGCAAGTCGTTCCACTGGTTAATTGTTCTCACTGTTAATAAATTCCTCCTTAGTTCCAGGTTGGATCTCTCCTGGATTAGTTTCCACCCGTTGCTTCTTCTCCTGCTTTCCAGTGCTTTGGAAAAGAAGTGGATCCCCCCTCCTCTTTGGGGAAGCCCCCCCCCACTTGTCTATGAATCAAAGGTGCCAATCGCGCGGGGATCCCCCCCCCCCCCTTGGGGATCCAGTGGGCTGAGCGCGCTCCTTCCTCCCCGGTCGGGATCTGGAAGCGATTCCCTCGCCGGCCGCCAAGCGCCGTCCAGGGCGCAGGGTCCGGATCCCTCGGGATCTCTGCGCAGATCCCTTCCCGATCGGGGCGCCCGGCTTAAGGGGCGGTCCAGGAGGGAGGAGAGAAGCGACGCTGCCGGGGATCGCCCGATCGCGGAACCGGCAGCTCGTCCCCCGCAGAGCCGAGGCGAGACGGCGGAGAACCGGAGCGGCGACGCCTCCTCCTCCTCCTCCGCCTCTTCCTCCCCAGCGGGCAAGGCGGAGCGCCCGGGCAGCGCTTGCGGGAGCCTCCGGGGAAACTCGCCCGGCTCCTTTGCCGGCACCTGCCCGGGATGGCGGCGGGGCTCCGGCTGCTGCTGCTGCTGCTGCTGGCGGCGGTGCTGCTGCTGCCGCGGGCGAGCTCCGAGTCCGAGCCGCCCTTCGACGCTCTCTACGCGGCGGGGCTGGAGGCGCACTCGCGGGCGGACTTCGCGGGCGCCGTGCGCGGACTGGAGCGGGCGCTGAGCGCGGAGCGGCGGCTGCGGGAGAAACGAGTGGGCTGCGGGCTGCACTGCCGCCGGGAAGAGCCGCTGGAGGCCGGACGGGACCCGCTGCCCTTGGCCGGCGCCTTCCTCCGCCGCGCCCGATGCCTCCGCGCCTGCCTGGGCCCTGAGGACGCCGCCGCTGCCCCCGCCGGCCAGGAGGTGCGCGCCGACTTCCAGCGCCGCCTGCCCTACAGCTACCTGCAGCGCGCCTACATCCAGGTGAGCGGCGGCCCGTCCCGGCGCGGGGAGCCCGGATTCTCCCTCACTCCCTCCCTCCGTTGGGGTTCTTCCTGGGCCTCTTGGGTTGATGGACTCGGTCCCCTCCTTCCCTCGGGGGGTGGATTTCTTTGGCACCCCCAAGCATGTTTCTTTAGTTGCATGCCCGAGCAGGGAGGTTGGACTAGATGACCTCTAGGGTCCCTTTTATTATTCTGTGATTCTGGGCAGGGGGTTGGACTAGATGGCCTCTAAGATCTCGTTTGTTATTCTGTGATTCTGAGCAGAGGGTTGGAGTAGATGACCTCCAAGATCCCTTCCAACTCTGTTATTCTGTTATTCTGAGCAGGGGGTTGGACTAGATGCTCTCTAAGCTCCCTTCTGTTGTTCTGTAATTCTGAGCAGAGGGTTGGACTAGATGACCTATAATGTCCCTTTGTTATTTTGTGATTTTGAGAGGGGGTTGGACTAGATGACCTCCAAGATCCCTTCCAACTCTGTTATTCTGTTATTCTGAGCAAGGGGTTGGACTAGATGCTCTCTAAGCTCCCTTCTGTTGTTCTGTAATTCTGAGCAGAGGGTTGGACTAGATGACCTATAATGTCCCTTTGTTATTTTGTGATTTTGAGAGGGGGTTGGACTAGATGACCTCCAAGATCCCTTCCAACTCTGTTATTCTGTTATTCTGAGCAAGGGGTTGGACTAGATGCTCTCTAAGCTCCCTTCTGTTGTTCTGTAATTCTGAGCAGAGGGTTGGACTAGATGACCTATAATGTCCCTTTGTTATTTTGTGATTTTGAGAGGGGGTTGGACTAGATGACCTCCAAGATCCTTTCCACCTCTGTTATTCTGTTATTCTGAGCAGGTGGTTGGACTAGGTGCTTTCTAAGCTCCCTTCCGTTGTTCTGTAATTCTGAGCAGAGGGTTGGACTAGATGACCTGTAAGGTTCCTTTTGTTATTCTGTGATTCTGAGCAGAGGGTTGGGCTAGATGACCTCTAAGGCCCCTTTTGTTATTTTGTGATTTTGAGAGGGGGTTGGACTAGATGACCTCCAAGGTCCTTTTCAACTCTGTTGTTCTGTTATTCTGAGCAGGGGGTTGGACTAGATGCTCTCTAAGCTCCCTTCCATTGTTCTGTGATTCTGAGCAGGGGGTTGGAGTAGAAGACCTCTAAGGTCCCTTCCAACCCTGTTATTCTGTAATTCCCATTTACAGGTACTCCTTGACTTGCAATAGTTCATTTAGTGACCGAAGTTACAACGGCAGTAAAAAAGTGACTTACAATCATTTTCACACTTACGACCATTTCAGCATCCCCGTGGTCACTTGATCAGAATTCAGACGCTTGGCAGCTGACTCGTATTTATGACGGTCGCAATGTCCCTGGGGGCTCACGTGATCCCCTTTTGCGACCTGCTGACAAGCAAAGTCAATGGGGAAGCCACATTCACTTATCGACCGGGTTAGTCACTGATCAACTGCAGCGATTCACTTAACAACCGTGGCGAGAAAGGTCGTAAAATGGGGGCAAAACTCACTTAGCAACTGTCTCGCTCAGCAATTAGGAAACTTGGGGCTAAATTGTGGTCGTAAGTCAAAGAGTACCTGCATTTCCTATTTAGGATAGCAATTTCTTTATTCAGCATTCATTGATCGAGCACATTTATTCATTTAGAATCTCTCTTTATTTATTAGTTAGGATACTTATTTAATTATTTAGCGGGTTTATTTAGCAAATATTATTCATTTGGCACATTTATTTATTTATTTATGTTTTAGCACATTTATTCGTTTTAGTACGTTGATTCATTTGTGGAGCGCATTTATTTAGCAAATTGTTATTCGTTTAGCAATTTTTTGGGGCAAATTTACTTTTTTGTTTGTTTATCTTATTCATTTATTTATTTATGCATTTATTTATTTATGCATTTATTTATTTATTTATCTATTTATTTATTTATGCATTTATTTATTTATGCATTTATTTAGCTATTGGCCGCTCTTCCTGCTTTCCCTAAGCGACTTTAGAATTGGAGGGAGGGTCATGGGAATACAGTGGGTGGAGGGGGGCGGGGCTCAGGTAAAGCAGCCCAGCCAGGTGATGCAGCTCCAGGTAGAAATCCATCCCGCCACTCCCCTCCCCAGGGGCCTTTGGGGGTCATCCAGCAGGACAAGTGAGCCTAGAAAGCGGAGGGGGTCTTATTTCCCCTGTCTCCCCTCTGCTCCCCTTCAGTTGCTATGCGAGGCTCACCTGGCCCGAGGGTTATTGTCTCCCTTCTCTTTTCTCCCAGGTGCCCCCCAGGTTTTGCCCAGGTAGGCTCTTCCCAGTTGGGGGCCTCTCCCACCCAGGGCTTCTGGCTGCCTTTGGGTCTCTCCGCCCACCTACTCCCGGCCAGTAGCAACATTGGGATGCTTATTTCTTTATAATTATTTCCAAGATTTTTATCCCAGCTTTATTGCTGTATAAATAAGGCAGTAAACATATCTTATACTAGCTGGATCCCCGTGCTTCGCTATGAAACTCTGTGGTCGGCTTAGTTTTTGGGGAGGAAAATAAGGGGAAAAAATCCTGCCTCTGCCTCCCAGCATCCATCGGTATTCACCTGGCTAGCGTCCTGTCAGTGTGGGAGAGAGTGGAGGGCTGTTTGGAAACTGAAAGAGTATTTGCAGTGTGAGCAAGGAGGAGACAGCCAGGAGCCTGGGCGTGGCTTAGCTCAACTGTTCTGTCCTAAAGCTGCTTAGTGATCTGAAACTGAAACTGCACCTCTGTTCCTCTGCTTGTGTTTTGCATTTAGAAGAGATTTCTTTCCAGGTGGGGAGGAGGAGTAGAACTCCTTAGTATCAGAGCGTGTTAATAATAATAATAATAATAATAATAATAATAATAATAATAATAATAATAATAATAATAATAATAATATAGGAAATACTCTAAATTTTCTGAGGGTCATTTGGAAAAATCCTTTCTTGGGGAGCCCCTAGAAGCCAAGAGGAATCTACGGGCCAAATGTCAAGTTTGTAGGCTTGACGGTTCTGGAGATTTTATGATGATGTGTGAGGGGCATTTCACTTTTATGTATATAGATTCCTCCTATTTGATCCACCACAACAATCCTGTGAGGTGGGTTAGTCTGAGAGAGAGGGAACTAGCTCAAAGTCAGTCAATCAGCTTCCCTTCCTAAGCCGGGACTAGAACTCATCGTCTCCTGGTGATTGGCTCAAAGTCACCCAATCAGCCTCCATGCCTAAGGCGGGACTAGAACTCCCCATCACCTGGTGATTGGCTCAAAGTCACCTAATCAGCTTCCATGCCTAAGGCAGGACTAGAACTCCCCATCAGCTGGTGATGGGCTCATGGTTATGCAACCGGATTTTATGCCTGGGGTGGGACTAGAACTCACCCTCTCCTGGTTCGAAGGTTGTCCCTTAACCACTACACAAAACTGACTCTCTATTCTCTTATCTCTATGTTCCTTTGCACCTTCTCTGGTTCTTTCCCAGGCCTCTGCAAAACAGCTTTGTGTAGAAAGAGAAAAGAAAGAAAAAAGAAAGAAAGAAAGATATAGTTAAAAAAAGAAAAGAAACAAAATATATGAAGAAGTGACTTCCCACTTTATCACAGTTGCAAACAATTTTGGTAATTTTTCCTCTTCTCTTAATAGCAATAACGAAAGCACTTAGACTTATATACCACTTCCTAATGCTTTCCAGCCCTCTCTAAGTGATTTAGATGTCAGCCTCTTGCCCCCAATAATCCAGGTCCTCATGTTACCGACCTCAGAAGGACAGAAGGCTGAATCAACCTTGAGCCGGTCAGGATCGAACTGCTGGCAGTGGGCATGCAGAGTCAGCCTGCAATACTGCACCACCACGCCTTAAAATTATACGACCTATGTTCTCTTCTCCCCATATTCATCTCTCAGCTGTAAACAAATCTTTAAAGCCTTCCCGTTTTCAATCCTGGGACCAGGAAAAAAAAAAAAACTCCATTAAAAGTTAACTGATAACACCTCTCTTTTAGCCTTGGTCAAATAAACCAATGTTATGTTCCTTCCTTTTCCTTCCAACAATCGTGATCTTTAGTCCCTTCAAATAATGTCCTAAAACTTGATTTCTTTTCCTTTTTTGTTTTTGGATCCCTTCTCCAAACCTTAACAAGCTTTTAACAAGCACTTTCCAAAAATGATGAGAAAGGAAATATGCCGATTTAGTGACTTGGGGGGCCAACCGCAATTTGAGCAGGCTGGTTAGTCCTTCATCTCCCAAACCTCTCAACCTGCCAAAGGCCAGTAGTTTGTGGTCTCTTGGCAAGAAGTGTTGTGGTTCTCTGGCAGCCGGTGCAGACGACAGCAGAATTGGACAGTGGGGAAGACCAAGGACCAGTCTGGGAGTCTGGAGAGGACTTGGATGAGGGTCCTGCATCTGATGCAGGGATGGGGGCCAGGACCATCTGGGAGTGGGGTGCTGTCTTTGGAGCCTCCAGAGTCTGGCAGAAGTGAGGCAAAGGAGCAAGGGGAGCCTGTTCCCAGTGCACGTGTGTGCAGAGCTGCTAGAAGGAGAGAGCAGCTGAAACAAAAGGGGCGACTCGGATATAAGGCTGGGAGGTGATTGCCCCTCCCATAAGGGATAAAGGTCAGGCCAAGATGACAAAATCTTTGCAGGAAGCAAGGTCGTTTGTTCGGTTCAGAGTCATCCTTTGTACTTTGGTTGTTTTTTTTTCCTAGTTCATTGGACACTTCTGTTATTGGCAGCACTTCACAGGACAGAAAGGTGGCAAGTTCTCCCCCCCTCGCCCTTCCCCCCCTCCCCTCATTACCTTGTGTTGTTTGCAATGAAAGTGAGGCAAGCCTTGTGTTCCCACGGGCCATGTGGGCGGCACAGTCTTGTGTTCCCGCACAGCCTGGTTTAATTGCTTTGGAGGTGAAATTTCTCTGCGGACCACCACAATTTTCTCATGGACCACCAGTGGTCCCCGATCCACTAATTGGCTAGACCATTTCAGACAAGTGGCCGTCCAGTCTCTTCTTAAAAACCTCCAGTGATGGAACAGCCACAACTTCTGGGAGCAAATTCTTCCATTGATTAAATTGTTCTCACTGTCAAAAAGTTTCTCCTTAATTCCAGGCTGTTTCTCTTCCGGATTTATTTTTCATCCACTGTCTCTTATCCAGATTTCAGATGCTTTGGAGAATAAATGGAGCCCCTCTTCTTCGGGGCAGCCCCTCAAATATTAAAACACTGCTATCATGTCACTCCTAGTTCTTCTTTTCATTCAATTAGATGGACCTAGTTCCAGCAACTGTTCTTCGTATGTTTTATCCTCCAGTTCCCCTAATCGTCTTGGTTGCTCTTCTCTGCCTTCTTTCTAGAGTCTCAATGTCTTGTTTACATCATAAATGGCACACGTGCAAATTACATTTACCTTGTAACTCTTGTCTGGTTGGGAACTGCAAGAGGGCCCCTCCCCCGATTCAGTTCCTCAGGCCTCTGATTGGGGGGGGGGAGGTGGGGTGGTTTCCCCACCTTGCAAAATTGCATTGTCAGCGCTCAGAGGGCCAAACGCACGTTTCTCAGAATTGCTGGAGGTGCAGCGAATGAATATTGCGATTGTGCAATAGCGGCTCTGTTTCATTATGTCATCCCGGGTGTCTTCGCAAGCCAACGCCAGGCAGCCGTTCGGGCCCCCAGATGGAGTTTCTTTTCATACCCCGCTCGCAAAAGTCTGATGAAAAGACTGTTTTCCATTTAGGGTAGACGGTTGTTTTTCGAAAGGCAGCGATTCCAACTTAATGAGGTCTGGAAAACTTCCCCAACCAGCCAAATTCTGTGGGTTTTTTTTTTTTTTGGGGGGGGGGGGTCGGGGGGGCGGACGAGGGCTTCTTAATGCAGCGTTTTGGTTTTCCTTCCTTTGTTTTTGCTCGGGGCGGGCAAATCTGTCACGTTGCATTTTGATCCGTTCTTGCTTTTAGGTTTTTTTGTCTTCCTGGACTTTTTGGCCATCTCTATTTTGCTCTTCTCTTGCCTTCATTCTTCGATCTGCTGTTAATATTCGTCTTAGATCGGAGCTCGAATGCAAAATCCGCCTCACTGGGCTGTTGCAGACCTGATAGAAAATAATATTTGTAGCTCAGGGTTGAACTGAAGGGTGCTTGGTGCTCTCTGAGCCGGGTGGTTTCCTTGCAGACGTTTCAGGACCCAACTAGGTAACATAATCAGTGCTAGAAGGGAGTGGGGTTTGTGGGGAGGAGGAGGAGAAGGACTGTGGGATCCTTGGTGCTCTCTGAGCTTGGGGGGTTCCTTGCAGACATTTCATGACCCAGCTAGGTAACTCTATCAATGCTAGGAGAGAGTAGGGTTTGCAAAGATGGGAAGGAAGAGGGGGGAAAGGGGGAAGGGGAGGAGGAGGAGGAGGGGGGGGGAGGAGGAGGAGGAGGGCAACGACAAATGTGGGGTTCTTGGTCCTCTCTGAGCTTGGTTGTTTTCTTGCAGACATTTCATGACTCAACTAAGTAACATCATCAGTGCTAGAAGGGAGAATATATTTGCAGAGAGGAGGAGGAGGACTGAGGGGTCCTTGGTACCCTTCGAGTTGAAGGCTTCCTTGCAGACGTTTCATGATCCAACTAGGTAACATCATCAGTGCTAGGAGGGAGTGGAGCTTATGGAGAGGAGGAGGAAGAGGAAGAGGAGGAGGAGGAGGAGGAGGAGGAGGAGGAGGAGGAGGAGGAGGAGGAGGAGGAGGAAAATTGCAGGGTCTTGGGGCTCTCTGAGCTGGGGGGGTTTCTTGCAGATGTTTCAGGACCCAACTAGGGAACATCATCAGGGCTAGAAGGGAGGAGGAGGAGGGCTGTGGGATTCTTGATGTTTTCCAAACCTGGTTGTTTTCTTGAAGATGTTTCATGATCCAACTAGGCAGAGGTGGTATTCAGCAGGTTCTGACCCGTTCAGTAGCGGAAATTTTGAGTCGTTGGGAGAACCGGCCAATCCTGCCTCTGACTGGCCCCGCCCACCCCATCTCTTCTCTGCCTCCCATCGAGTCCCAACTGATTGGCTGGGTCTCCTTTGCTTGCCCTGCACAGGAGAACGGAGCTGGAAAGCAGGCTAGTGGGGTGGGGAGGGAAGGGGGATGTTGCAGTATGTCCTTCCCCTTCCACTCCCACAATACCACGCCCACCAAGCCACCAAGCCACGCCCACAGAACTGGTAGTAGGAAATTTTGAATCCCACTACTGCAACTAAGGGACATCACTACACTGATGAGGGAGTCAAGCTATTCTTCAAAGCACCAGAAAGAGCAACAGACGGAAACCAATCCAGGAGAGAAGCAACCTGGAATTAAGGAGCAACTTCCTGACAGGGAGGACAATTAACCAGTGGAACTGCTTGCCACCAGACGTTGTGGGTACTCCCGCACTGGAGGGATCTGCAGGGATCTGGACCTTGAGCCCTAGATCGCCCTTGGCAGCCGGTGAGGGAATCACTTCCAGATCCCGAAAGGGAAGGAGCGAGCTCAGTCGCTGGACGGCCAAGGGGGAATCATCCCCTCACCGTTGGCATCATTGACTGAAAGGGGATAGGGTTGGACTAGAAGATCTCCAAGGTCCCTTCTGGCTGTCTTCCAATTGAGTCTCCAAGAAGGAGCATCTAAGAGCCACGGTGGCACAGTGGTTAGAGTGCAGTACTGCAGGCTCCTTCTGCTGACTGCCGGCAGCCTGCAATTTGGCAGTTCGAATCTCACCAGGCTCTAGTTTTGACTCAGCCTTCCGTCCATCCGAGGTGGGTCAAATGAGGACCCAGATTGTTGGGGGCAAGATGCTGACTCTGTAATCCACTCAGCGAGGACTGGAAAGCACTATAAAGTGCTTATAAATCTAAGGGCTATTGCTCTTCCTTCCTTCCTTCCTTCCTTCCTTCCTTCCTTCCTTCCTTCCTTCCTTCCTTCCTTCCTTCCTTCCTTCCCTTCCCTTCCCTTCCCTTCCCTTCCCCCCTTCCCTTCCCTATCCATCCATCCATCCATCCCAGCTCAAGGTTGACTCGGCCTTACGTCCATCCGAGGTGGGTCAAATGAAGACCCAGATTGTTGGGGGCAAGAGGCTGACTCTGTAATCCACTCAGCGAGGGCTAGAAAGCACTATAAAGTGGTATATAAGTCTAAGGGCTATTGCTCTTCCTTCCTTCCTTCCTTCCTTCCTTCCTTCCTTCCTTCCTTCCTTCCTTCCTTCCTTCCTTCCTTCCTTCCTTCCTTCCCTTCCCCCCTTCCCTTCCCTGTCCATCCATCCATCCATCCATCCCAGCTCAAGGTTGACTCGGCCTTCCATCCATCCGAGGTGGGTCAAATGAGGACCCAGATTGTTGGGGGCAAGAGGCTGACTCTGTAATCCACTCAGCGAGGGCTGGAAAGGCCTATAAAGCGGTATACAAGTCTAAGGGCTATTGCTATCTACTCTGGCAAGCGGGATTAACAGCGTGCTCATATTAAGAGCGCAGCCCACTTGCTGTCTTTGCACATTGAAGGGCTGAGTGGCCCCCATTTCCTTGCACCGTTCTCCCAACCCAGACCTATAATTTGCAAAGGCTCCCTGTTTTTGCTACGTCCCCAACATTATTCTGATGTTGTCCCTGCAGCCCCTTTCAGCTCCTTTCAGGATTTGCTCTCCTGATCTCCTGGAATGAAACTGGGTGGATCCTGTTCCAGCAGAGCAGGGAAGGCTTCCTCTGGCACGTCAGATCCCCACCCAGGGAGAGTCCCCAGCGCTTCCTCCCAAGGTCTGATTAGCCAGTTGGGACGAGGGGCAGAGACTTCCGGGAGCCAGCAGGCACTCTGCCAAGGACGGAGAACAAGCCGGGATTTGTCATGGGAAAGTTGAAAGGTCTCTGCATGGAGGAGCTGCTCGCTGCCTCTGTCCTACTTGAGTTACCTTTACTCCGTTCTTCCCGGCCTGAGCAGGATGTTCCTCTCGATCCAACCGCTTCCCAACACTTTACAAAGAAGACGTTGCAATTATGGGAAAAGGACAAAGAAGAGCAACTAAGATGATTAAAGGCCTGGAGAATAGAATAGAATAGAATAGAATAGAATAGAATAGATATTGGATGAAGAATAGAATAGAATAGAATAGAATTCTTTATTGGCCAAGTGTGATTGGACACACAAGGAATTTGTCTTTGGTGTAAATACTCTCAGTATATATAAGGAAAAGATACATTCGTTAAGAATCAAGAATCATAATGTACAACACTTAATGATAGTCATAGGGTACAATAAGCAATCATATCATACTAGGAAACAGTCAATATAAATCATAAGGGTACAAGGGACAAAGTTACAGTCCTACAATCACAAGGGAGGGGATGGGTGATAACAAGTGATGAGAAGATTAGCAGTAATAGTAGTGCAGACTTTGTAATAGTTGGACAGTGTGGAGGGAATTATTTGTTTAGCAGAGTGATGGCATTGGGGAAAAACTCTTCTTGTGTCTAGTTGTTCTGATGTGCAGGGCTCTATAGCGTCATTTTGAGGGAAGGAGTTGAAACAGTTTATGTCCTGGATGTGAGGGGTCTGTAAATATTTTCACAGCCCTCTTTTTGACTCGTGCAGGATACAGGTCCTCCATGGAAGGCAAGTGGGTGGTAATTGTTTTTTCTGCAGTCCTAATTATCCTCTGAAGTCTGAGTCTGTCCTGTTGGGTTGCAGAACCAAACCAGACAGTTATAGAGGTGCAGATGACAGACTCAATAATTTTTCTGTAGAACTGGATCAGCAGCTCCTTAGGCACTTTTAGCTTCCTGAGTTGGCGCAGAAAGAACATTCTTTGTTGTGCTTTTGTGATGACGTTTTTGATGTTAGGTGTCCATTTTAGGTCATGGGATATCATGTGAGGCAGGGGTGGGATTCAAATTTTTTAACAACCGGTTATGTGGGCATGGCTAAGTTGGTGGGCATGGCTTGGTGGTCATGTGACTGGCTGGGCGTGGCCAACTCAACATCACTCACATCGAGGCACGCATCTCCTCGCCTGGCCTCTCATGACTGTGGGATGCTGCAACAGTCGTAAGTGTGAAAAAGGGTCATAAGTCACTGTTTTCAGTGCCATTGTCACTTTGAATAGTCCCTCCACACAAGCAAAGTACCAGCAAAGGAGGGGAAAAACCCTCCAGAGATGTTCCTGAGACAGGAAGTCCAGTCCTGCCAAGAATGTAATAAAGGTTAACGGAGAGGCAGTTTCTGTAAGCAACACCAGAATGTTTCCTTCCTGCCTTCCTTACAGGATTAGACCAGGGATTTCTTCTAACAACCGGAACTGCTTAGAAGATTAACAAACGGTTCTAGCAAATAGGTGCGAACCTGTAGAATCCCATCCCTGCCTGGAGATTCAAACATAGGAAGAATGGCTGCAAAAATCCTCCACTCACAATAAAATTATCTAGGCCACCAGGCTTGAAATTTTGGACCTGGACAATCTGGAACTGTGCCGCCTGCAGTCCGATCTAAGCCTACTACACAAAATTGTCTGCTACGACCTCTTGCCTGTCAACACCTTTTTCAGCTTCAACCACAATAAAACACGGGAAAACAATCGATACAAACTCAAGGTAAACCGCTCCAAACTTGATTGCAGAATATATGACTTCAGCAACAGAGTGGACGACGCCTGGAACTCACTCCCTGACCCCATGGTTACAGCCTCAACCCCTCACAGTGTCAACTTCAAACTGTCTACCGTGGACCCAGGGGTGGGATGCAAATATTTTTACTACCGGTTCTGTAGGAATGGCTAAGTGGACATGGCCATGTGACCGGGTGGGTGTGGCTTCTTTTCTTCCCCCCAGCACCCACCCACTCCCATGCTCCATTTTGTGGGTCTGCTGGGCCTCAGGGAAGCCTCAAAGCAGTAAGAGTAAGCAGTCCTCTCCTTCCTATCTCCTCTCCCTCCTTCCTCCTCTCTTCCTCCCTCCCTTCCTCCTGGGCAAAGCAGTAAGACAGCGAGGGGGACCCTGGCACAGCTAATCGCCAGAACAGCTGATCGTCCTCTCCTTCCTTCCTCCTCTCCCTCCTTCCTCCTCTCCTTCCTTCCTCCTCCTCTCCTTCCTTCCTCCTCTCCTTCCTTCCTCCTCCTCTCCTTCCTTCCTTCCTTCCTTCCTTCCTTCCTTCCTTCCTTCCTTCCTTCCTTCCTCCCTCCTGGGCAAAGCAATAAGACAGCGGGGGGACCCTGGCACAGCTAATCGCCAGAACAGCTGATCGTCCTCTCCTTCCTTCCTCCTCCTCTCCTTCCTTCCTTCCTTCCTTCCTTCCTTCCTTCCTTCCTTCCTTCCTTCCTTCCTTCCTTCCTTCCTTCCTTCCTCCTGGGCAAAGCAATAAGACAGCGGGGGGACCCTGGCACAGCTAATCGCCAGAACAGCTGATCGTCCTCTCCTTCCTTCCTCCTCTCCCTCCTTCTTCCTCTTTTCTTCCTCCTCCTCTCCTTCCTTCCTTCCTTCCTTCCTTCCTTCCTCCTGGGCAAAACAATAAGACAGCGGGGGGACCCTGGCACAGCTAATCGCCAGAACAGCTGATCGTCATCTCCTTCCTTCCTCCTCTCCCCCCTTCCTCCTCTCCTTCCTTCCTCCTCCTCTCCTTCCTTCCTTCCTTCCTTCCTTCCTCCTGGGCAAAGCAGTAAGACAGTGAGGGGGTCCCGGCACAGCTGATCGCCAGAACAGCTGATCGTTGGGAGGGGGGAAAAGAAATACCTTAAGGAGTGACTGGGCGGGGAAGAACGCAGTCAGCGATATAGGGCATGCATGATGAGGATTGAGTGGGCGGAGAGGAGCGGGGCCAGCCAGGGGCACCATTGGCCAGTTCTCTGAACTGCGCAGGATCATAACAACCAGTTCCACCAAACCGATCCGAATCGGTAGAATCCCACCCCTGCGTGGACCTCACCCCATTCCTAAGAGGTCCTTAAAGGGGGCGTGCATAAGCGCACCAGTGTGCCTACCGTCCCTGTCCTACTGTCCCCATTTATCTGTATTCACTTCCCTTGTTCTTGTTTGTGTTCATACCTACACTTGTTATTTTGTGCATGTTTGACCAACAAAATAAAATCAATAAATAAATTGGGTTTGGCTATTGTAGAGAAAAGAAGGACTCGGGGAAACGCGATAGCAGGATTCCAGTATTTGAGGGGCTGCCACAAAGAAGGGGGGGGGTCAACTTATTCTCAGGGGTGGGATTCTACCAGGTGGCACCTATTTGCTACAACCGGTTGTTAACATTCTAAGCAGTTCAGAGAACCGGTTGTTAGAGGAAATTCCTGGCCTAATCCTGTAAGGAAGGCAGGAAGGAAACATTCTGGTGTTGCTTACAGAACCTGCCTCTCCGTTAACCCTGATTACATTCTTGGCAGGACTGGACTTCCTGTCTCAGGAACTTCTCTGGAGTTTTCTTCCCCTCCTTTGCTGGTGGAGTGATGATTCCAAGTTACAAGGCACTGAAAAAAGTGACTTGTGACCCTTTTTCACATTTATGACTGTTGCAGCATCCCCACAGTCACGAGAGGCCAGGCGAGGAGATGCGTGCCTCCATGTGAGGGATATTGAGTTGGCCATGCTCACCCAGTCACATGACCACTAAGTCACACCCACCAACTAAGCCACACCCACAGAACTGGTTGTTAAAAAATTTGAACCCCACCCTTGCTTATCTTGTCCAGAGGGCCGGACAAGAAACAATGGAAGGAAACTGAGAGGTTTTGTCAAGGGACTTCATCACTGGAGGTTTTTCAAAAGAGACTGAACTGCCACCAGAGGTGGGATTCAGCAGGTTCTGACCAGTTCTGGAGAACCAGTAGCAGAAATTTGGAGTAGTTTGGAGAACTGGCCAATCCCACCTCTGAATGGGCCCGGCAACCCCATCTCTTCTCTGCTTCCCATTGAGTCCCAGCTGATCGGCTGGGTCTTCTTTGGTTGCCCTGCACAGGAGAACGGAGCTGGAAAGCAGGTTAGTGGGGTGGGGAGGGACCGCTCCTCTCCCGAAGGACTCGGAGCAGTGCACAGCCATACAATTAAAAACATTAAATATACAAAAGTAAAAACTAAATTAAATTAAAGACCCTGGCTGTAAAACAATTAAAACCCCTCCCTTAAACCCTAAAATTTAATATAAAAGTAAAACACCCAAATCTAAAATCAGCCCAAGCCGGCCTGGTCAAAGAGCCAGGTTTTCAAAGTACGCCTGAAAGTCCCCAGGTCCGTGGCTTTCCGTAACTCTGGGGGCAACCCATTCCAGAGGGCAGACGCCCCCCCAGAGAAGGCCCTATTCCTCGGGGTCACCAGCCGGCACATAGATGCCGACGTGACCCGCAGGAGACCCTCCCTGTGGGAGCGCACCGGACGGTGAGAGGAAAATGGCAGAATGCGGTCTTGTAAATATCCTGGTCCGATGCCATGGAGCGCTTTAAAAGTTAACACTAAAATCTTAAAGCGCACCTGAGAGGCCGCTGGCAACCAATGCAGCTGGCGCAGGAGGGGCGTCACATGAGAGAACCTTGACGCCCCCATAACCACCCGCGTGGCCGCATTCTGTACCAGTTGAAGCCTCCGGATGCTCCCATTCGGGAGCCCCATGTAGAGGGCGTTACAGTAGTCCAGTCGGGAGATAACCAGGGCATGAGTGACCGTGCGTAAGGCATCCCGATCCAGAAAGGGCCGCATCTGGCAGATCAGGCGAACCTGATGAAACACCCCCCTGAAGACGGCCGCAATGTGATCTTCCAAAGACAGCCGTGCATCCAGGAGGACACCCAGATTGCGAGCCCTCTCTGCAGGGGGCAAAATCTCACCCCCAATAGCCAGCGATGGAACTATCTGGCTATATCGGGACGCCAGAAACCACAGCCACTCAGTCTTGGAATGGTTGAGTCGGAGCCTGTTCCCGCCCATCCAGTTCCGCACGGCCTCTAGACAACGGGACATGACCTCCATAGTATATCCTTCTCCTGGAGTGGGGTGCGAATGGAGATTTTGCAGTATCCTTCCCCTGCCACGCTCATCGAGGCACGCCCACCAATCTACTCCCACAGAACCGGTAGTAAAAAAAATTTGAATCCCACCACTGACTGACACCTATCTGAAATGGTATAGGGTCTCCTGCTTGAGGAGGGGGTTGGCCTAGAGGACCTCTAGGCTCCCTTCCAGCTCTATTCTGATTGAAGTCATTGAGGGGGGTCAACTTATTTTCCAAAGGATCAGAAAGCAGGAGAAGAAGCAACGGATGGAAACTCATCCAGGAGAGAAGCAACCTGAAACTGAGGAGGAATTTCCTAACTGTGAGGACAATTAACCAGTAGAACTGCTTGCCACAAGAAATTGTAGGCGGTAACCTTCATTACTGGAGGTTTTTAAGAAGAGACTGGACAGTCACTGGTCTGAAATGGTTTCGTGTCTCCTGCTTGAGCAGGGGGTTGGACTAGAAGATCTCAAAGGTCCCTTCCAACTCCGTTATTCGGCTATTCTTTTAAACTGCACATCTAGAGCAATGGATGGAAACTAATCAAGGAGAGAAGCAGCCTAGAACTAAGGAGAAATTTCCCGACAATGAGAACAATTCATCAGTGGAATGACTTGCCTCCAGAAGTTGTGAATTCTCCAACACTGGAAGCGTTTAAGAAGAGATTGGACAGCCATTTTGTCTGAAATGGTCTAAGGTCTCCTCCTTGAGCAGGGGGCTGGACTAGATGACTTCCAAGGTCCCTTCCATCTCTATTCTGATTGAAGCGAAATATATATAGCGGCCCATTCACATTTTCAAGAAATAGCCAAACATTTCACTGTAATTGCCCATACGTGATCTATAGGCAAATGTTCATAAGTCACAATTTTTCAACCCCTCGGGTAACCGGATCCATAAATCTCTCTCCCCCATTAGCTTTTGGCAAGGATCATAGAGAATCTATTCCAGCCGTCCAGCTGTCGGTTCTTCCATGTCACTCAAAGGAATGCATTCATCGAAAAATATCCAGCATTTATTTCCAGATCAAGTTAATACCCTGTGTGTACTTGTATCTTCCCAGGAGCTAACTTTAGGAGAATGGCGAAAACGGGGTTTTATTTTTAGGTTAGGTCTTCTTGCACCTCCCCATTTTTTTATCATGTGCTGCTGGCGCTCAAATCACCACCACGGTTCAGCCCAACATTTCTGTTGCTAAGTGAGAAAGTTAAACTCATTTCACGAATGTCCCACGTAACAACATAAATTTTGGGCACGGCTGTGGTCGTAAGTCGCGGATTGTCTGGAATAGTCTGCTGGTGTTTAAATTGCAAAATTATAGAAAAATGGTTTTTTTTAAAAAAAAAAAAGTAATAAAAGCGATAAAAACATCCAGAAAATAAATGCAAAGTAATGACATTAGTGCAACAGCTGCTAATTTCAGCGAAATTTGCAAGCTGTCTTACTACACTTTAAAAAGAGACTGGACAGCCACTTATCTGGAATGGTATATGTTCTCCTGCTTGAGCAGGGGGCTGGACTAGATGACCTCCAAGGTCCCTTCCAGCTCTGATTCCATTCCATTCCATTCTATTTTATTCTATATATTCTATTCTATTTAAGAGCTGCATTCACCCAATTCACCTCTTCTCTCTTCTCTTTCTATTCTGTCCTGTCCTGTCCTGTTCTGTTCTATTCTTTATTCTATTCTATTTTCTATTCTATTCTCTTCCCTTCTCTAATTCTCTTCCCTTCTCTTATTCTATTCTATTTCCTTCTTCTCTTCTTAATTCTATTCCTATTCTATTCCTATTCCTATTCTGTTCTATTCTTCATCCCAATATTCTATTCTATTTCTATTCTATTCTATTTCTATTCTATTCACTTTCTCCTATTTTAATTCTATTCTATTCTATTCCTTTCCATTCTATTCTATTCAAGAGCTGCATTCATCCAATTCAGCCATTTACCTCTTCTCCTCTCCTCTCCTCTCCTCTCCTCTCCTCTCCTCTCTCTCTTCTATTCACTTTCTCCTATTCTGATTCTATTCTATTCCATTCCATTCCATTCTATTCTTCCTTCCAATATTTATTCTATTCTGTTCTATTCTATTTCTATTCTATTCACTTTCTCCTATTTTAATTCTATTCTATTCTATTCTATTCAAGAGCTGCATTCATCCAATTCAACCATTTACCTCCTCTCCTCTCCTTTCCTTTCCTCTCCTCTCTTCTATTCTATTCTCTTCTCCTCTTTCTCTTCTATTCACTTTCTCCTATTCTAATTCTATTCTATTCCATTCCATTCTATTCTTCCTTCCAATATTTATTCTATTCTGTTCTGTTCTATTTTCTGCTCTATTCCAATCCATTCCATTCTAGATGGGACGTTCATAACTGCAAAGTCTCCTTGTATTTCACGGAAATCCAACGCTGGGCTTCCTCGAGGCTTTTAAAATCACAGGTTAACACAATCTTTTTTTTCCCTTCGGCGCTTGACCTCTGGTTCCCCACCGTAAGCTGTGCTTCGACAGCTACGGAAAACAAGTAATTGTCTGTCTCTTACAGAATTTATGTAATCCACTGGCAATTGTTCTTTGGTAATTATACACAGGCCGAAAAGCAGGGAGAGGATTTCTGGCTGTTCCCCAGCTTAGCCCAACAATGACTGCAAGTTCTCAGCCTGGGATAATAAATAGCAGCGTGTTCGGGAGAGTTAAAATTAAATAAGGGACGGAAATAAAACTGGGAGCATGTTGCGCCTTTGCTGGAGGCATCTGCTCGGCTGGTATCTCAAAAATTCAAGGACCGGGTGTCCTTTGGTTCTTTCCAGCCCCCAATTGCTCCTAAAAAAAGTGCACAAAAGGGGGCTTTTTGCAAATAACCACACGTCAATCTTTGCTTTCCGAATGCCCAGGCCTCCGAATTCCTAAAAATTTGAGCTGCTCCAAGGAGGTTTGGAAAATTCCTTGCCAAAGAGTCTTTGGCTCTTCCTTTTCCATGGGGAAACCAAGTGGGAGCCCAACAGCAAATTAGCCATAATGGCATGCACCCCCTCCCCAATTACAGGGCACAGGGCGGCTGTCTGGAGTTAATGAAACCGGGCCTCCCCCCCACACACACACAGGGAGGGGGTCTCAGCCACAGCAGCCTGCCAGAGCCTTTTGGAAGTGTTTCCTTTATAAAATTAAGCATTCTTTTCTTTTCTTTTCTTTTCTTTTCTTTTCTTTTCTTTTCTTTTCTTTTCTTTTCTTTTCTTTTCTTTTCTTTTCTTTTCTTTTCTTTTCTTACTTTCTTTTGCAGACCTGCTGAGAGATGGGTGTGAGTGGACGGAGAAGGCAATGGAGTGTGGCCTGGCTTTTGGTCTGGGACCTGGCTCGGGTTTTAATCTCCCTGGAAAGTAATGAGAGAGGGGGGTGGGGGGTGTGATGGACTGATGGATGGATGGATGGATGGATGGATGGATGGATGGATGGATGGATGGATGGATAGGTAGGTAGAATGGATGGATGCAAGGGAGAGAGAGTGGAAGGATGGATGGGATGGATGGATGGATGGATGGATGGATGTAAAGAGATAAATTGACTGAGCTGATAGATAGATAGATAGATAGATAGATAGATAGATAGATAGATATGATAGAGTGGATAGATAGAGACAGATGAGAATGATAGAGAAGATAGGTAAGAAGGTAGATAGATAGATAGATAGATAGATAGATAGATAGATAGATAGATAGATAGATAGAATGAGATAGACAGATATGATAGAGTGGGTAGATGCAGAAGATAAATATGAGAATGATAGAGAAGATAGATATGACAGAGTGGATAGAGACAGATGAGAATGATAGAGAAGATAGATAGGTAGGAAGGTAAGTAGATAGGTAGAATGATAGGAAGGAAGGAAGGAAAGAAAGAAGGAAAGAAAGAAAGAGAATATGATGCAGAGAGGATAGATGGCCAGCATACAAATTAGATAGATGAAAGAAAGAAAGGAGGGAGATAAAAGAAAGAAAAAAGGAAAGAAAGAATATGACGTAGAAAGGATAGATGGATGGATAGATGGGCAGCATATAAATTAGATATTAAAGGGAGAGAGGGAGGGAGGGAGGAAAAAGAAGGAAGGAAAGAAAGAAAGAAAGAAAGAAAGAGAGAGAGAGAGAGAAAGAAAGAAAGAAAGAAAGAAGAAAGAAAGAAAGAAAGAAAGAAAGAAAGAAAGAAAGAAAGAAAGAAAGAAAGAAAGAAAGATGGACAGACAGAAACAATGGATGGATATATGAAGTGAGAGAGGATGGGTAGATAGATGGGCAACATATAAAAGAGAGAGAGAGAGATGGACTGATGGACAAATGGACGGATAGACAGAGAGAGGGAGAGGGAGAGGGAGAGAGGAGAAATGTAGCTTCCCAGGGCTTCGTCCCTTCATCTTACCTATCCTAATTTTCCATCTAAGAGCCCACCTGGTCCCCCACTTGGGTTCTGGAGGGCAGCCCAGTTCAGCCATGGTGGTCAGCAGTCAGAACAATCTCAGCTTCCTCCTGTAGTGACCGTGTGTGTGTGTGTGATTTTGGGGTCGGGCTGGACCCCCTCTTTCCCCTCTCCTCCTCCTGCCTGAGGAGAGAGCCGCGGCTTCCATTTTAGCTCCTTCCCAGCATCTGAAACGCCGGGATCCGTTTTTTGGGGTTGGGCAGGACCGAGTCAAACCACTGGCTCGTTTCCCAGTTGTGGACGACGCCTCACATGGTGGGCAAGGAAGGATGATGATTTATAGTTGCCCCACTCCAGCAAACCTTGGGTGGCTTACAAGATCCCGTGTCCAAATCAAAACATAACCATAAAAAGCCTTCCACCCAAACGGTTGGGATGCACAAAGGGGGGAAATATATACATATATATGCAACTTTTCTCTAACTAAACTGGGTGAAAATATTAATGGCAAACATTGCATATATTCAAAACACTAGCTGGATCCCCTGCTTCGCTACGAAACTGTGTGGTGGGGCTTAGTTTCTAGGGAGGAAAATAAGGGGAAAAATTCTGTCTCTGCCTACCAGCATCCATCGGTATTCATCTGGCTAGCATCCTTGTCAGTGTGCGAGAGAGTTGAAAGCTGTTTGAAAACTGAAAGAGTATTTGCTGTGTGAGCAAGAAGGAGACAGCTAGGAGCCTGGGCGTGGCTTAGCTCAACTGTTCTGCACTAAAGCTGCTTGGTGCTGCTGTGAAACTGAAACTGAACCTCCTCTCCTCTGCTTGTGTTTTGCATTTGGAAGAGATTTCTTTTCAGGTGGGGGGTGGAAATAGAACTCCTTAGCATCAGAGCATCATCATCATCATCATCATCATCATCATAATAATAATAGTATAGGAAATACTTCAAATGCTCTGAGGATCATTTCACAAAATCCTTTCTTAGTGAACCCATAGAAGCCAAGAGGAACATACGGGCTAAATGTCAAGTTTGTAGGCTTGACGGTTCTGGAGATTTTGTGATGATGCATGAGGGGTAACTTCGCTTTTATATATACAGTATATAGATGGATGGATGGATGGATGCAGAGAAAGAGAATTATAAAAAGACAGATAAAGAAATTAGATAGGCACAAATTAGAGATGATTAGAGATAGATGGATGGATGAATGGATAGAGAAATATATATATGGCTAATGTTATATAAAGGCATAGATCTCTGTAATGGTAGCTTAATATTCTGACGATGTCAGCAGAGGCTGACGAAAATTCAGTAAGTACATTAAATGAAATTTTAGGTTCCGGAGATCGCAGGATGTCTGTTTCTTCTTTTACATACATACATACATACATATGCACACACACACGCACACACACATAGATAGAGGGGGGGGAGGGAGGGAAGGAGGGAGGGAGACAGATTAAAAACTTCCCTGAAAAAGCTCCAGTCTTGGGCAAAAGGAAATAGGCAAGAACGAAAACATGCCTGTGTCTGCCAATACAGGTAGTCCTCAAATTACAACAGTTCATTTAGTGAGCATTCGAAATCATGACAACATTGGAAAAAAGTGACATAAGGGCATTTTCCCCCAGTTAACGACCATTGCAGCCTTCCCTTGCCATTATGCGACCATTCTGACACATAGTCAAGGTCGCTTTGCAGGGTAGCAGCATTGTCGGTGGTATATAATGTCATATAATCCGAAATAATTGCTGGTTTTTTTTTGGGGGGGGGGGGGGCAAAACCATGATAAAGCAAGGTCACATAACGTGAAATGGGGCCCGTGGCCCTAAACAGCCGCCATCTTGCCGAGCGCTCAGTCATGTGATCACCAGGGGGAGGAGCCAACTATCAGAAGTTTGGATCCCGGTCGTAAATCTCCAGTCGTAGGTTTGAAGCGTCCCTAAGTTGAGCGGTCATAAGTCGAGGACCACCTATAGAGTGGGTCATCTTCGACTTGCGACCGCAATTGAGCCCAACATATTATGTCGCGCTAAATGAGACATTGGTTAAGTGAGCCTTGCCCCGTTTTACGACCTTTCTCGCCACAATCGTTAAGTGAATCTGGCTTCCCCATTGACTTCGCTCATCAGAAAGTCACCATAAGGGAATCACGTGACCCCCTGGGACACGCCGACCGTTATAACTACGAGTCCGTGGCCAAGCATCCGAGTTTTGATCACGTGAGCCTGGAGAAGCCACACTTGTCAAGTCATAAAAACATTCCTGTGCCTGTTTTAGTAGTTGCCATGAAAAAGGGGGCCGGGGAGGAAGTGCAGCAATTTGGAAACAAAAGCACATTCTAACTCTTCTCTTTAAAGGGTTGTAACTGAACTACCAGAGCTTTTGCCCATGAATATCTTTAATTGGAGAACGTGATGGGTGACACCCAGCCTGTGAACGTGCTTTCGTTGTGGTTCGCTGGCAGCAGGTGTGGACGGCTGAGGTCTCGGAGAGCGAGGACTCAGGTGAGGGGCCTGCGTGTGAAGCAGGGATGGGGGCCAGGACCCTCAGGGAGTGGAGTGTTGTTGCCTTTGGAGGTTGTGAAGGCTGGCAGCAGTGAGGAAGAGGTCCCTGAGGAGCCTGTGCCCAGTGCACGTGCACAGAAGGAAAGAGCAGCTGCAGCAGAACTGGCAACTCAGGAGTTAAGCTGCAAGGTGATGGTCCCTCCCTGAGGAAATAAAAGCCAGCTGAGAAACCGGAGTTCTTTGCAGGAAGCAAAGACGTTTTTGCACTCGAGCCTTGTGGATGCTCAGACTCTCTTAGTTTGTGTTTGGAGATTCTTTGATTTATTGTTTTAGGAACTTTATCTGGTGTTCTTAGTAGCCTTGCAAACACTTTCCTGTCGGAACTAATTCGTTGGAAGCAGATGAAGAAACAGGATTCGTGAATGAAACAATAAAAGGTTGTGCTGTTACCTTTGTCTTGGGTTTACTCTCGTGGAACCAGGTTTGGGTCAGAACAGCTTTATTGGAGAATCTGATTTATGACACACCGGGGGGGGGGGGGCAGGGCGGAAACAGGGTCACAGGGGACCTTAAATGACGTAGGCCAGAGTTGGCTTCCTACAGGTCATGCCAGCAGGTCGCTTCTAATAAATCCTTTGAAGTTTTTTGAAGTTTGGCTCGAGAATCACGATTTTATTAGAGCGATGGCTGGGATCCTGACAGCAACGGTCGTTAAGTGTGAAAAAACGTTCCCTTTTTTCCAGTGCCTTTGAAACTGAACTTTGAAACGAGTCACTAAGTGAGCGGTCAAGAACTGGCTGTGCATTTTCTTACGTTCTCTGTTTTTTCTTTTCTGTCTTCCTTTGCAGTTGTTTCTGATTTTATTTTTTATTTTTTTTCTTGCTTTGGTTGAGTTTCCATTATTTGTTTACTGTTCTTTTAAGTTGAAAGTTGCTTTTGCTAACGGTGTCCGTAGAAAAACGCTGCAGAAAAGTAAGAAAGGCAGAGTTTCCTCATCTTTTTTTGCACCGTCGGAGGGGAAAAAAAGATGCAAGAAATCTGATAATTATACATCGCATTTGATACTCGGCTATTGTTGACATTCTTTCCTTGTGACCTTTTGGGTTTACTTTAATTTTTTTTTTCTTAATAAGGCTTCATTCTGTATTTTCAACAACCAGAGACGTTTGATGATAAGATTTATATATTTTTCTTTTCGGAGCGAATGGGCCCAATGCCAAGGAAAGTATTTTATCTCCTCCGGTTCTGCTTTGTGTCAATAAAAGGGCAAAACTCCTGTTTTTTCCATGGCTTGGCCTCAGTTCAGACCATACTTAGTTTTGGAGTTGCCAAACAGAAGTTAAAGAGCCTTTGCAGACATCGGATGAACCTTGTGGGCAGTGAGTTTCATTTTAATCCAAGCGTGTCCAACCATTTTAAGACCTCTGGACTGCAGCTCCCAGAATTCCCCAGCCAGCTTTATTAAATTAAATTTATCCCTCCACCTATCCCTCCACCTGTCACTCCACCTGTCACTCCACCCATCTGTCCATCTGTCTACAGGTCTGCCATCCACCTACCGACAGTATCATCTCTAATCTCTGTCTGTCTCTAATTTCTTTATCTCTGTCTTTTTATCATTGCTCTCTCTCTCTCTCTCTCTCTCTCTACCCATCTGTCTATTTATCCATGTATCATCCATCCATCCATCTCTCCACCATATCCATCGTGGCCTGTCTATCAGTCCGTCCAACCATCTATCAGTCTGTCTTCTTTCTATCTATTCATCCATCATCCATCTGTCCGTATATCAATCCATCCTCTCTCTCCATCATATTATCCATTATTTCTGTATATCCATCTGTCCATGTGACTGTGCAACTGTCTGTCTATCCATTCATCCAACCATCTATCAATCATCTATTGATCGATATCTATCTATCTATCTATCTATCTATCTATCTATCTATCTATCTATCTATCTATCTATCTATCATCTATCTTTCATCTACCAATCATCCATCATCTCTGTCTGTCTATCTATCTATCTATCTATCTATCTATCTATCTATCTATCTATCTATCTATCATCTATCTTTCATCTACCAATCATCCATCATCCATCATCTCTGTCTATCTATCTATCTATCTATCTATCTATCTATCTATCTATCTATCTATCTATCTATCTATCTATCTATCTATCTCTATTAATTCTATCTACCTATCATCACCAATCCATCCATCCATCCATCCATCCATCGTGCTTCTCAGAGTGATGTGAGCTTGCAGCTGCTTCTTCCTTTTAACTACTAGTGGGGGTGTGACTTGATTGGGTGGGGGCTTGGCTGTGTTCTGATTGGGTGGGGGTGTGTTCTCATTGGTTGGGGGTTTGGCTGTGTTCTGATTGGTTGGGGGGTTGGCTGTGTTCTGATTGGCTGGGGGTGTGTTCTGTTCTGGTGGGGGTTTGGTTGTACTCCGGTTAGTCTCAGTTGCTGGGGGATTTGAGCTGGTGAGCTGTGATCCTATTGTTTGGCTTCGCGTTCGTGGTCGTGTCACATCTTCATGGTGGGCATCAGTTCCCTTCATGTATGGGTTGGGGGGGTTTGAAGCAGGTAGTGATGCAGCTGTGGTACGGCTTCTGGTCCGTGGTCGTGTTTCATCTTCTGTGTGGGTGTGAGTCTGCTTTCTGCGTGGAAGTGTGTGGTAGTTTCTTGTGTGGCCTTCGTGGGTGTGGGTCTGGTGTCCTTTATGTTAGGTACTCTTTTGTTAATGAGGGCGGGTTTCCAAATGGCTGGTAGGCGGGAGGTGTCATCTCGTTTATTCATGCTGTGTGGGCGTTTTTCTATCTCTATGGCTTCTCTGATTATTCTGTTGTTGAAGTGTTCAGTTTTGGCGATAGTTTTGGTATTTTTAAAGTCAATCTTGTGTCCTGTGGCTTTGAGGTGTTGGACCAGGGAAGAGGTCGGTTCTTCTTTTTTGATTGAGTTCTTATGTTCTTCAATGCGTGCACTTATCCTTCTGTTAGTTTGTCCAATGTATGTGGTGGGGCAGGAGGTGCACGGGATTTCGTATACTCCTTGGTTTTCTAACTCAATTTTGTCTTTAGGGTTCTTAGGATGGTGGATATTTTTCCGTTTGTGCAGAATGCTGTTTAATGTTGTGTTTTTGGAGGATCTTGCTGATTTTGTCTGTAGTGCCTTTTATATATGGGAGGAGGGCTTTGCCATTTTCTTGTTCTCTGTCTTGGATTTTTGGTGGGGTTTCTTTTGGATTAGGTGAGTAATCTTTCTTCTTTGGAATCCATTTGCTGTTAGTACGTTAGTGAGAGTGTGTAGTTCGGTTTTTAGGTGTTGTTCATCGGCTAAGCATTTTGTTCTGGAGATGAGTGTCTCAGCTACGGAATTGATCTGTGCTGGGTGGTGGTGTGAGAGTGCGTGTAGATAGCGGTTTGTATGTGTTTTCTTCTGGTAGATGGTGTGTCCTAGGGAGCCATTGGATTTTTTGTATACTAAGACATCTAGGAAGGGAAGTTGATTGTTAGCTTCTGTTTCCATGGTGAATTGTATTTTGGAGTGTAGGCTGTTGAGGTGTGTGAGGAAGTTGTTCAGTTTTTTCTTTCCCATGTGGCCAGATTATGAAGGTGTCATCTACGTATCTGAGCCAGAGTTTGGGTTTGTGATCATATTTTTCTAGAGCTTCTGTTTCAAAGTGTTCCATGTAAAGGTTTGCGATGACAGGTGAGAGGGGGTGATCCCATGGGTGCTCCTTCTATTTGTTTGTATTTTTGTCCATTGTAGGTGAAGTATGTATTGGATAGGCAGTGGTTGGTCAGATCTAGGATGTGCTTGGGGGGGTTGTATTATTTTGGATGGCTGTCAAGGCTTCTTTTATAGGCACTTGGGTGAAGAGGGATATGACATCGAAGCTCACTAATAGATCACTGGGTTGTAAGTTTTGTTTCTTTATGATCTCGATGAACTGGAATGAGTTTCTTACATGTGAGTTGATGGATTCAGCATAGGGCTGTAGTTGTTTGGCGGAGAAATTTGGCTAGGTTTTGTAGAGGTGAGCCTATGGAGCTGACTATAGGTCTAAGTGGGGTTCCTTCTTTGTGTATCTTGGGGAGACCACACAAGCTCTAGAAAAATATGATCACAAACCCAAACTCTGGCTCAGATACGTAGATGACACCTTCATAATCTGGCCACATGGGAAAGAAAAACTGAACAACTTCCTCACACACCTCAACAGCCTACACTCCAAAATACAATTCACCATGGAAACAGAAGCTAACAATCAACTTCCCTTCCTAGATGTCTTAGTATACAAAAAATCCAATGGCTCCCTAGGACACACCCATCTACCAGAAGAAAACACATACAAACCGCTATCTACACGCACTCTCACACCACCACCCAGCACAGATCAATTCCGTAGCTGAGACACTCATCTCCAGAACAAAATGCTTAGCCGATGAACAACACCTAAAAACCGAACTACACACTCTCACTAACGTACTAACAGCAAATGGATTCCAAAGAAGAAAGATTACTCACCTAATCCAAAAAGAAACCCCAACCAAAATCCAAGACAGAGAACAAGAAAATGGCAAAGCCCTCCTCCCATATATAAAAGGCACTACAGACAAAATCAGCAAGATCCTCCAAACACACAACATTAAACAGCATTCTGCACAAACGGAAAAATATCCACCATCCTAAGAAACCCTAAAGACAAAATTGAGTTTAGAAAACCAAGGAGTATACGAAATCCCGTGCACCTCCTGCCCCACCACATACATTGGACAAACTAACAGAAGGATAAGTGCACGCATTGAAGAACATAAGACTCAATCAAAAAAGAAGAACCGACCTCTTCCCTGGTCCAACAACCTCAAAGCCACAGGACACAAGATTGACTTTAAAAATACCAAAACTATCACCAAAACTGAACACTTCAACAACAGAATACTCAGAGAAGCCAATAGAGATAGAAAAACGCCCACACAGCATGAATAAACGAGATGACACCTCCCGCCTACCAGCCATTTGGAAACCCGCCCTCATTAACAAAAGAGTACCTAACATAAAGGACACCAGACCCACACCCACGAAGGCCACACAAGAAGCTACCACCACACTTCCACGCAGAAAGCAGACTCACACCCACACAGAAGATGAAACACGACCACGGACACAGAAGCCGTACCACAGCTGCATCACTACCTGCTTCAAAACCCCCCCAACCCATACATGAAGGGAACTGATGCCCACCATGAAGATGTGACACGACCACGAACGGAAGCCAAACAATAGGATCACAGCTCACCAGCTCAAATCCCCCAGCAACTGAGACTAACCGGAGTACAACCAAACCCCCACCAGAACAGAACACACCCCCAGCCAATCAGAACACAGCCAACCCCCCAACCAATCAGAACACAGCCAAACCCCCAACCAATGAGAACACACCCCCACCCAATCAGAACACAGCCAAGCCCCCACCCAATCAAGTCACACCCCCACTAGTAGTTAAAAGGAAGAAGCAGCTGCAAGCTCACATCACTCTGAGAAGCACAAGGCCGAAGACAGAAGCCTGAAGATGATGAATGAGACTTCATCGAAACGTCGCCTAAATATTTCCAACTCTACGCGGGAGAAAACCCGAAGAACCAAAGATCCACATACAAATACCCGCGAAAATCTCCGAAAACAATATATATATATATATATATATATATATATATATATATATGTCTATCTATCTATCTGTCTCCATCCATCCATCCCAGGTTTACTCCAATGTGAACCTTTTTTGGTTACAATTACAGGTATATGGTTAATCCTTTTAGCATCCTGTTTGATTTTGTTTGTTGGTCACCGAACAATCTTTGTGCCAAAAGCCATGGCATAAAACCCAGAAAAGAGCAGATCCGGCCCACTTCCGTCAAGGGAGAGCTTGGGAATAAGAGATATCTGCAGACTGAATTTCTTTGCAATTGGCAAACGAACGCCCAGCCTTCAGGGACTCTCTTTTCCTACAAACTTTGATTTGTCTGCAAAACATAACATTGGAAAAATAACTTGTCCCAGAGAGTGAATTTATATGCGGACTTGTTTTCAAAACCCTGGACCCCTGCTATTTTAATCAACATGCTTTGTTTTCCATGGCTGTTTCCAAAACTCTTCTGTCCTGGATGAATTTCAAAAACACAGTTCAAAGGTCTTTCAAGACTTCTGGCTTTTGCAAAAGCTGACACAAAAACTCCATCTCGATGATAATTTCAGCTGGCTCCTAGTTCCTAAGTGAGGAGTTTTATTCCCAGGCTACTCCAGACAGTGTTTTAAGTTACGTCAGTGTTTTGGAAGCTCAGCCACTTGAAGACATGTGGACTTCAACTCCCAGGATTCCTTTTGATGTGTATTCCCATTGTGATCGGCTTGCTTTCTTGTAATCCCTTTCTCTGCAATCTCTCCGCTTGCAGAGAGGAAGTGGGGGGGAGAGGAGACGACAGGCACAGTTGGCTGGGGAATTCTGGGAGTTGAAGCCCACCCCCTCTTCAAGCTGCCATGGTTGAGAAACACCAAGCTAGGGGTCCCTTCTCAGCTCTGTTTAGGCTGATGTTGAAAGCATAAGCAGCGTTGCATCAGGATGGGAGACCACAAGGCGATCACAGATTATAAGAGACAAAAATTAGACAATCACCCCCTTCACACCACACCCATCACCTGATGACTGATTTAAGACATTTTTCTGAGGCTCCCCAACCTCTTAAACAGTATTTTATACCCTCAGCCTCTTGAAAAGGGGCAGATTTTAAGCAGGGAATTCTGGGAGTTGAAATCCACGCATCTTCAAGCCTCCAAGGCTGAGAAATGTGGAGTTACACCCATGGCATTAATAGCCAAGAATTAACAGGCCTCTTGGTGGTTTTATAACTTGTCTCCTTCAAGAATTTCAAATTATGCAGAAAAAGAAAATGCAGAGGTGGAAAGACTAACAATGAAATTAAGAGACAAGAGTCGATATATTATAATATCTGGGATGCCTGGTATGAATGGTTTAAGAATAAAAAGAAATCAAAATGACAATTAGGTAAAGAATAAGAAACTATATAAATATATATCTATATTCATATCTATCTATATTTATTTATATATTAAGTTGAAATTGTATAATGAAAGAAATGTGTATATAGAAAGATGATAAGGAAATGTAAAAAACGTCTTGATGTTGATATAATGATGTATAAAGTTTTATGTTTTTAAAATTTGAAAACTACATAAAATTTAATAAACAAGAAAAAAAAAGAATTTCAAATTATCCTGCACAGGTTTAGAGCCTCTTGCAACCTTGAGTGGCGAATGAGCCACAATTAATTGTCGGAGTTGCTAGCCCAAAGCAAAAAAATCTTAGTTGTTTGAGGGCTCCAGGTGTTGGAAGGATGAGGGCCAGAAACTTGGTCTCAGGGTGGAGATGGAGGGGAGGGAAAGAGAGGGAGGGAGGGAGGGAGGGGATGGGCAACCTGAGAGGCTCCGAGGGGGAAGAGATAATGGAGCTGGCAGAGAGAGACAGAGAGAGAGAGAGAGACTGAGCTGTCCATCAGCCCTGAGATGGAGAGTCAACAGCGCCCAGGTCTGGAGGTGACTGATGTGGAAGAGGAGGAAGAGCTGGGTTCAGTGCCTGATGCACAAATGAGCAGAAGGCAGAGGAGAGGAGAGCAGCGGAAATCTATGGGCCAGCCCTTGGGACGAAAGAGCCAGGTTTGGAGATGACTGATGTGGAAGAGGAGGAAGAGCTGGGTTCAGTGCCTGATGCACAAATGAGCAGAAGGCAGAGGAGAGGAGAGCAGTGGAAATCTATGGGCCGGCCCTTGGGACGAAAGAGCCAGGTTTGGAGATGACTGATGTGGAAGAGGAGGAAGAGCTGGGTCCAGTGCCTGATGCACAAATGAACAGAAGGCAGAGGAGAGGAGAGCAGTGGAAATCTATGGGCCGGCCCTTGGGATGAAGAGAGCAGGTCTGGAGGCCGGGGCTGATGAGGAAGACTGAGGAAGACGCTGCACGGTCACCAGTGCCTGATGCACAAATGAGCATCCAGAAGCTGGCAGAGGATGAGAGAGCAGCTCTGGAAATGGGCCACACCCATTGGGACAGAAAGAGCCAGGTGTTTGGAGATGACTGATGTTCGTGTGAATGCAGGAGGATATGATCGGTAGGGTGACCCCAGTTGCCTTATGCAGGGCACCAATGTACCATTCGACGCAAACAGCCGGTGCGTCCAGGATTCTCCGTGTGCGTGGAAATGTCGTCTGCGGCGCGAGGAGTAGGTTCTCTGGGTCCCCCCCTCTGGATACTCTGCAAGTCGTAGCACGACCTGAGCCTCATGCCGCTTTAACGACCTGGCTCTTGAGCAGCCGCCTGGGCTGAGTCATTTGTCTCCTCTTATTTATTTAAATTGGGGTTTAAAGGGGGGGGGGTTAGTCTCAGTAGATGTTTAGTATGTGTGTTTAGGGCTTACAACACCCTGTCTTGAGAGGGCGTAAAAAAATAATAAATAAATAATAATAGGGGTGGCAAACAACTGTCAGATAGACTTGTTAGCTTGCGGTGAGAGAGAGACAAACCTTCTGCCGCACTCCTAACGAAAGGAATCTTTTGAGTTCGCGTCAGAAGGTTTGCTGTGTTTGGGGAGCTGGGTCCGAACACCTTCCGCCTCTCACTCCTCTTCCCCTTCCCCTCCCTCCTTCCCTCCCTCCCTCTCTTTTGTTTTCCTTCCTGTTCTGCAAGCAGGACATTGCAGCCCCCAGCTGTCCGTGGGTCGCAAACAGATCGCCTGGGGGTGGGGGTGCTTAATGCAAAGCAAGGGATGTCCAAAGCTTGAAATAAAAGTAATAATAATAAAAAAAAATGTTGGCCGCCATTGTTTCCGACGTAGGAAGAGAATCCAATTTCTGGCAGGCCCCGAAGCGGGGAGAGGAAGTGGCCTTGGCACGGGAAGCATGTGTGGGGAAGCACCGAACGGTTGTGGTTTGGGCTTTCCAGGGACACGGCGAGCCGGCCAAAGCTAATGAGTGTGTCCCTCCCCCCCCTCCCCCACAGCTTCCAGAGCATGGCTGACGGGGGAATTCTGGGAGTTGAAGTCCACCCATCTTCAAGTTGGCCAGGTAACAGATAAACAGATAATCAGAGTTGGAAGGGACCTTGTAGGTCATCTAGTCCAACCCCCTGCCCAAGCAGGAGACCCTACACCATTTCTGACAGATGGAAGTCCAGCCTCTTCTTGAAAGCCTCCAGGGATGAAGCTCCCACAACTTCTGGTGGCAACTTCTGTTCCATGGGTTGATTGTTCTCCCTGTCAGGAAATTTCTCCTTATTTCCAGGTTGAATCTCCTTGTTCAGTTTCCATCCATTATTCCTTGTCTGGCCTTCAGGTACTTTGGATAATAGCTTGACCCCCTTCTTCCTCTCTGGAGCAGCCCCCTCAAATATTGGAGCACTGCTCTCCTGTCTCCCCTGGTCCTTCTCCTCCCTAGACTAGCCAAGCCCAATTCCTGTAACCGTTCATTGTATGTTTTAGCCTCTAGTCCCCTCATCCTCCTGGTTGCTCTTCTCTGCACTTTAATTTCTAGACTCTCAACATCTTTTTTATAGTGTGGTGACCAAAACTGGATGCAGTTCTCTAAGTGTGGTCTTACTAAGGCTTTATAGAGTGGTATTAGTATCTCCCTTGACCTCGATTGTATCCCTCTGTTAATGCAATTTAGGATTGCATTGGGTTTTTTGGCTGCTGCTGCACACGGCTGGCTCCCATTTAGCTGGGTGCCTCTCATTAAAATGGGATGGTTAGGTGTCTCCTGCCCTCCAAAAGTCACAGCTTAGCTTTTTCAGACTATTTTTTTCTGACTTTGGAAATTAAGAGGAGAGCTGGGATCCCACCACACAACCTGGTAGGACTTAATCTCTCTCTACAACCATCAGTCGGAAGGAACCTTGGAGGTCTTCTAGTCCAACCTTATGCTCAAGCAGGAGACCCTAGACCATTTCAGACAGGGGGCTGCCCAGTCTCTTCCACAACTTCTTGTGGCAAGTCGCTCCACTGGTTAATTGTCCTCATTGTCAGGAAGTTTCTCCTTAATTCCAGGTTGTTTTCCGTCCATTGTTTCTTGTCCAGGGACTTCAGGGGCTTTGGAGAATAGCTTGACTCCCTCTTCTTTGGGGCAGCCCCTCAAATATTGGAAGGCTGCTATCACATCCCTCCTAGTGTGTCTGAATGAACTGGGCATGGAATGGGGGGGGGGTACTCTGGAATTCAGCCCACCTGATTGAACAATAACCACAGAGCTTCCACCTGGTTCTGTTCATTTACCACCGAACCTTGTTATTAAACTAGTAGTGGGATTCAAATTTTTGTACTACCGGTTCTGTGGGTGTGGCATAGTGGGTGTGGCATCGCTTGGTGGGCGTGGCTTGGTGGGTGTGGCAATTATACAAAAGCATGGACATTATACAAAGCCCTGCACACCAGAACAACTAGACACAAGGACAGTTTTTTCCGAATGCCATCACTCTGCTAAACAAATAATTCCCTCAACACTGTCCAACTATTTACTAAGACTCTATTACTATTATTCCTCTCATCCTTCCTAGTACCTATCTCCTTCTACTTATGACTATAACTTTGTTGCTTGTATCCTTATAATTTATATTGTTATATTTGTTCCCTAGTATGATTTGATTGCTTATTAGTAATCTATGACTATCATTGTGTTATATATTATGATTCTTGATGAATGTATTTTATTTTTTTCTTATGTACACCAAAGACAAATTCCTTGTGTGTCCAATCACACTTGGCCAATAAAAGAATTCTATTTCTATTCCTATTCTGTTTGCATCAACCCAAGAGAGAACTTCCATTGAAAAACTCCTGCCAGAAAACCCCAGCAATGTTTTCCTTCTCTTTCCCCCCAATTCCACTCCCCCCCCCCGCTTCCCAGGCAAAAGCTTTTATTGCTAAGCTCTTTCTCCAGCCTCTTTGTCCTCCAGATGTGCAGGCTTGGTTGTTCCCCCAGTTGTGAGTCAGCCAGTTGTGGTTGGGAGTCAGGATGCCAAACCTGTCCCAATGAGAGGTGCCTCTGTGTAATGGTATGTGGGAATGGCCTTGTGAGATGGGGAAGAAGAGCTGTTGCCTAGAAAGCAGTCAGAGAAGAGACAGCTTAGCCCTCAGCTGCATAATGGATGGAGAAAGAGACTCGAAAGGGACCCTCCCAAGTTTCTCAGAATGTAAAAGAAACAGTGGGAGATTTGTACTTTCAGACTTACAACATGTAAGTCTTGTGTTAATGTAGCTTTAAGGACCAGTCAGATAAGAGACTGCGTGACCCTCAGCTGTATATCGAGTGGAAAAGGAGGCTCAGAAGAGATCTTCCTTAGTTTCTCAGAATGTAAAGAGACAGTGGGAGATTTGTACTTTCAAACCTACAACATTCTATTAATGTATTTTTAGAATTTATTTTCTAAAAATAATAATAATTAAAAAATAAATTAATAAAATAAATTGATGATGATGATGATGATGTAGGTTTGAAAGTAGCTTTAGGGAACAGTCAGATAAGAGACTGCATGACCCTGAGCTGCATAAAAGGCCAGAGAAAAGGGATCTGAAAGGACCCTCCCTAGTTTCTCAGGCTGTAAAAGAGGCCGTGGGAGAGCTGTGCTTTCAAACCTACAAGATTCTGTTAATATAACTTTGCAATAAACTCCTCCCCTGTTAAAGCAGGCTGGCTGGGGGATTCTGGGAGTTGGAGTCCACCCCCCCTTAAAGCCTGCCAGCTGGGGAATTCTGGGAGTTGTAGTCCTCCCCTGTTAAAGCATGCCGGCTGGGGGATTCTGGGAATTGGAGTCCTCCCCTGTTAAAGCCTGCCGGCTGGGGGATTCTGGGAGTTGGAGTCCTCCCCTCTTAAAGTTGCTGAGGTTGAGAAGCACTGCCGTAGAAGCTTCAGAGTGTGGTTGTGGGCTTTGTGTTCCCCTGGCTGTGTTTGTTGTCAGACTGAGCCACTCAACCGCTCTCCAGTTGCTCACCGCCACCCAGTCCTCTCGAGTAAATGCTTTGCATTCCTTCCAGTTGAGAGCACCGTGGAAATTCCTAGTTGCTGGGGTCTCCTCCGTCATTCACCAGGGAAGGGTGGCCTGAGATCAGCAGAGGTTTCTGTCCCCAACCGGCTGCCTGCCCTCCCTCCCTCCCTGATGGACTCTGCACACAGGCGGTTGGAATCTGTGGTCAACCCGAGAAGTTCAGCGGCAGCAGGAAGCTTGTTGCAAAAAATAGGATGAGCTGAGAGGCAACGTGGGGTTTTCTTAACTTGGGGTGGAGAGAGAAGCATGAAAGGGCTGTTTGGAGGGCTGTGAAAAGCCGGGGAGGGGGCTGCTGGGAACAACGATTGACCATTCATATCCTGCTGTAACCTTGGTGTTAAAATGAGGGGATATTCTCTGACATTGGTGGTTTGCTTGCACCCAAACAAGGGAACATCATCAGTGCTGGATGGGAGGGGTGTTTGCAGAGAGGAGGAGGGGGAGGAGGAGGAGGAGGAGGAGGAGGAGGAGGAAGACAATGACTGTGGAGTCCTTAATGCTCTCTGAGCTTGGTGGTTTTCTTGCAGATGTTTTGTTACCAAACTAGGTAACATCATCAGTGTTAGAAAGGAGTTGGATTTGTGAGGAGGAGGAGGAAAAGGGGGAGGAAGAGGAGGAGTAGGTAGAAGGGGAGGAGAGGGAAGAAGAGGAGGAGGGGGGAGGAAGAGGAAAAGGACTGTGGGCTTCTGGGTGTTCTCTGAGCTTGCTGGTTTTCTTGCAGACATTTCATGACCCAACTAAGTGACATCATCAGTACAAGAAGGTAGAGGGGTTTGTTGAGAAGAGGGAGAGGAGGAGGAGGTGGAGGAGGAGGTGGAGGAGGAGGAGGAGGAGAAGGAGAAGAAGAGGAGGAGGGAGACTATGGGGTCCCTGGTGCTCTTTGAGTTTGGTGATTTTCTTGCAGACATTTCATGACCCAACTAGGTGACATCATCAGTACAACAAGGGAGAGGGGTTTGTTGAGAAGAGGGAGTGGAGGAGGAGGAAGAAGAAGGAAAAGGAGAAGTGGAAAAGGACTGAGGGGTCCTTGGTGCTCTCTGAGCTGGGTGGTTTTCTTGCAGATGTTTCATGACCCAACTAGGGAACATCATCAGTTCTAGTGGTGCTAAAATTGCTGGGGGATTGTCTCTGTGACTGACCTCAAAATAACACTGTGCGCACGTGTGTCACAACCCTCATTGTGTCTTTGCATGGTGGAACAGGGCAGATGACATCATTGGCTTCACCGCTGGGGTTTTAGAAAATGTGAAGCCCCAGAGTGAAAAAGAAACATGGAATAAACTCATCCCTTCAGCACACATTTCTAACTACCTGAGTCTTAATGCACTCCACATGTAACTGCAAAAAAAAAATATATTATTGTTTGATTGAGACTCAGTGGTCCAAATTGCTGAGCTTTTGTTTTTTGGAAACAGAGCTGGAATTGAGGGTCTTACATTTGGATCGCTTGTGCAAGAATATCTTCCTTGGAAGAGAATTAGGATTGTGTCAGAAGGAACGAACGTCGGGTGTGTTTAAGTTGGCTTCCCCATCTGAGTTGTTGGAGGTCCACGTACGTTTCCTCTGGAGTGGTTCACACCTCCCAGCCTTGCAGCTTGTACAAACAGGGGCATAGAATCAAAATCAGTATTGGTTCCACTGTGTAAACCCTTAGTAAGGCCACACCTGGAATACTTGCATCCAGTTTTGGTCCCCACATAACAAAAAAAGAGGTTGAGACTTTAGAAAAAGGGCAGAGAAGAGCAACTAAGAGGATTAAAGGCCTGGAGACTAAAATCTATGAAGGACGGTTGCAGGATTTGAGTTTGGCCGGTCTAGAGAAAAGAAGGAGTAAGGGGAGACATGATAACATCTTCCAGTATTTGAGGGGCTGCCCCAAAGAAGAGGGAGTCAAGCTATTCTCCAAAGCTCCCAAAGGCCAGACAAGAAACAATGGATGGAAACTAATCAAGGAGAGAAGCAATCTGGCATAAGGAGAAACTTCCCAACAGTGAGAACAATTAACCAGTGGAACAGCTTGCCACCAGAAGTTGTGGGTGCCTCATTACTGGAGATCTGTAGAGATTTTTAGTCATCCAGATCATGGTTATCTCAAAGTTGGTTTTTCAAGAGGCAACTGGACTTTCTCTTTTGCTCAGGGGTGGGATTCAAAACTTTTAACAACTAGTTCTGTGGGCGTGGCTTAGGTGGTGGCCGTGGCTTGGTGGTCATGTGATTGAGTGGGCGTGGCCAACTCAACATCCCTCACATCGAGGCACGCATCTCCTCTCCTGGCCTCTCGTGACTGTGGGGATGCTGTAACAGTCATAAGAGTGAAAAATGGTCATAAGTCCCTTTTTTCAGTGCCATTGTAACTTTGACTGGTCCCTCCACACAAGCAAAGTACCAGCAAAGGAGGGAAAAAAAACTCCAGAGAAGTTCCTGAGACAGGAAGTCCAGTCCTGCCAAGAATGTAATAAGGGTTAATGGAGAGGCAGTTTCTGTAAGCAACCCCAGAATGTTTCCTTCCTGCCTTCCTTACAGGATTAGGCCAGGAATTTCTTTTAACAACCGGTTCTTCAAACTGCTTAGAATGTGAACAACCAGTTCTAGCGAATAGGGGCGAACTGGTAGAATCCCACCCCTGGTTTTGCTTCTCATCCAGGAAGTTTCCTCAGCTCTGACTGGATGGAGGGGAATGGAAGGATTTACATTCCTTGTAGGCAGCTGGTTATTTGCATCTTTTAGAGGGTCGTTGAGGCCACTTGGAGGCTTATCTGTGTCCTCAGGGTCACCTGGGTGGTGCAAGTGGACGTGGAGCCTCACCGACATCATGTATCTTCACTCTACAACACAATCCTGTCAGCAGTTCCAAGAAGGCTTCAAGAAGGTTCTCCTGAAGGCCTCTGGAACTGAAAACAAAGCTCTGGATCGATCCAGAGCTCTATTATGGGATGCAGAGGCCTTTAGGGAAGCCTTGCCGGCTGCAGAAGAAGAAGAAGAAGAAGAAGTTCCTGAAGGCCTTTGAGAGTGAAAAGGAGGCCGGGGACGATGCGCGCAAGTGAGGTTAGTCAGTGGATGAACATCCCCCCAAAATAAGACATAAGTGCAAAATGATGCATATATTTGATTTAGGCACAATTTAAAAACTGGATTTAAACATCGGTTGGATGTGAGGTTAGAAAATGAAGCGAAGTCTCCTTGTAAGCCGAAAGGAGTTTGCTCTCTTTACAAGCACATCTGCAAAACGGCAACGGTCAAACCCGGTGAGCGCGTGAAGATGCTGTCTTGCTTGAACGCAGTTCAGAAAGAAAAACACAACGGCGCACATTTCTTCCCAGGGATCCCCACATTTTCGTTTTCCCCCACCCCCACCCCCAGGGGGAATCTCCCCGTGTGAGGCTCAGACAGATGGACGCCCACAACACGCTTGGCCGGTCAGCTGGGGAGATTTCCTTGGGAAAAGCCATCACAAGCGAGTTGTGAACGATTGTGTCATCTCACAGCAGATGTGGGGAATCCTGAATGGGCTTTAAAACTGGCGTCTTTATTGAGTTTGTGTCCTTGGCTCGGGTCTCGTCCAGTTCGCAGCCTGCTGCTTCATCCCTTACGTGCAGCTTGGACAAAGTTGTGAGATCATGGAGTGGTAGGCCTGGAAAGGGACCTCGGAGGCCTTCTTGTCCAACCCCTCGCCCCCCCCATTGCTCAAGCAGGAAGCCCTGAACCATTTCAGACAAACAGTAGTCCAATCTCTTCTTGAAGACCTCCAGTGATGGAGCATCCACAACTTCTGGAGGCAAGGTGGGTATCCAACTGTTTATCTGTTCTAACTATCGGGAATTTTTTCCTTATGGTGAGATTGGATCTATCATGGATAATTTTCCATCCGTTGCTTCTTGTCCTCCCTTTAAGTGTTTTGGAGAATACATCAGAATACAGAATAAGAGTTGGAGATCTTCAAATCCAAACCCCTGCTCAAGCAGGAGATCCTCTGCCATTCCAGACAAGTGGCTGTCTCTTCATTAAAAGCTTTTTTTAGAGGAAGGAAGGAAGGAAGGAAGGAATAACAGAGTTGGGACCTTGGAGGTCATCTAGTCCAACCCCCTACTCAAGCAGGAGATCCTCTGCCATTTCAGACAAGTGGCTGTCTCTTCGTTAAAAGCTTTTTTTAGAGGAAGGAAGGAAGGAAGGAATAACAGAGTTGGAAGGGACCTTGGAGGTCATCTAGTCCAACCCCCTACTCAAGCAGGAGACTCTGCCATTCCAGGCAAATGGCTTTCCAGCCTCTTCTTAAGAGCCTCCAGTAATGGAGCTCCCACAACTTCTGGAGACAACTCTTGCCATTGATTGATTGTCCTAACTGCTATCGTATCACTGCACGACATTTTTACAGGAGTCGACCTACCCAATTCCAGCAACCGTGCTTTATATGTTTTAGCCTCCAGTCCCATAATCCTCTCTCTTGCTCTTCTCTGCACTTTTTCTAGAGTCTCAACATCGTTTTTACATCGTGGCGACCAAAACTGGATGCCATATTCCAAGTGTGGCCTTACCAAGGCCTTGTAAAGTGGGATTATCACTTCACCTGATCTTGATTCTCTCCCTCTGTTGATGCAGCCTAGAACTGGGTGGGCTTTTGTGACAGCTGCAGCCCATGGCTGGCTCATCAGAGGTTCGGGGAGGGCAAAAACTCCCCCTCCCCCTGCGCCGTGGTGCAGGAGGCCGACTGGGCCACGCCCACCGTGGCCATGGCCACCCAGCAACCTGGCAGAGAACCGGTTGCTAAATTTTTTGAAGCCCCCCCCTGATAAGAGTGCAAAACAGTCCCCACACTATAAAAAAGAGGTTGAGACTCTGGAAAGAGTGCAGCGAAGAGCAACCAGGATGATGAGGGGACTGGAGGCTGGAACATACAATGAACGGTTGCAGGAACTGGGCCTGGCTAGTCTAGGGAAGAGAAGGACCAGGGGAGACAGGAGAGCAGCCTTCCAATATTTGAGGGACTGCCCCAGAGAGGAGGAGGGGGTCAAGCTATTCTCCAAAGCACCCAAAGACCAGACAAGGAATAATGGATGGAAACTGAACAAGGAGAGAGATTTAACCTGGAAATAAGGAGGAATTTTCTGACAATGAAAGCAATCCACCCATGGAACAGAAGTTGCCTTCAGAAGTTGTGGGAGCTTCATCCCTGGAGGCTTTCAAGAAGAGACTGGACTGGCATTGGTCAGAAATGGTGTAGGGTCTCCTGTTTGGGCAGGGCATTGGCCTAGATGACCTCCAAGGTTCCTTCCAACTCTGATTATCTGTTATCTGCATTTTGTGGTATAGGGCCATGCTCTGTCATGCTCCCTCTGAATTCAATCAAATCAGCTCTTGGTGATTCACATCTCATAGTGTTGTAAGAAACAAGGATGAGAAAAGCATGGGTTTTTTTTTTTCCCCTCCCCTCGTTGAGAGTGGGGCTGATTAATTAATCCCCATTAAAGACAGTTCCAAGATTTGGGATGCAAACGAATCAGGAGGGATCTGGTAGCAACGTTCCTAAATTTTACTCCAAGGCTGAAGCTGTGGTGATGCTACCCAAATGCCCGCTGGTACGTATTAACCAACCCAGCTACTCCGCTGCTGCGGTGGATGAAAAGGGCAAATGTCTCGATAATCCCAGGTTGATCCCCCATTGTTGTTCCTGTAGCAAATATGGCGTTCATCCCAGTCCTCCCTCCCCCTCCCGCCTCCCAAGCTTGGAATTTACACAATCCGAGCCTTTTTGCAAACGTTTTCCTTTCTTGCTGCGTGAATTCTGGGCAAGCTCACACGGTGGAGCAAAAAGCAATCCCCAGGGACTCAAGGTCATTGGTCAGCTCGAGAATTTGGAATTGGAAATGGCTCGCTTTCTTTCTTTCTTTCTTTCTTTTCTTTCTTTCTTTCTTTCTTCTTTCTTGTCTTTCTGTCTTCTTCTCATTTGTCTCTCTCCTCCCCCCTTTTCCTCTCACCCCCTCTCTCTCCTCTGTCTCGTTCCTTTTCTCTCCTCTCCTTCTCCTCTCCTTCCTCTCTCCCGCCTTTTCTCTCTCCTCTCTCTTCCTTTGTCTCTCTTTCCCTTCTCTCTCTCTCCTCTTCTCCCTCTCCTCTTCTTTCCCCTTCTCTCTCTCTTTCTCTCTCTTCCCTTCTCTCTCTCTCCTTCCTCTTACCCTGCCCTCTCTCTCCCTTCTCTCCTTCTTCCCTTCTCTCTAGGCTCTCTATCCTCTCTCCTCTCTCTCTTCTCCTCTCTCTCTCTCCTTCTCTCTCTCTCCTCTCTCTCTTCTCCCTCTCTCTCTTCTCTCTCTCTCTCTTCTCTCTCTTCTCTCTCTCTCTCTCTCTCTCTTCTCTCTTCTCTCTCCTCTCTCTCTTCTCTCTCTCTCTCTCCTTTCCCTCTCCTTTCTTTCTCTCTCTCCCTCTCTCTCTCCTACTTTCCCCTTCATTCCTCTCCTGAGCTTGCAATTCCTGTTCGCATGCCATGTTTCACTAAGTCGATGTGGGAAGAGCTTTCCGAATCGATCCGGCTGCTGGGATGGGATAAAAAGCAGCACCTGGAGCTTGCAAATTCTTTCCGCGTTTTTCCCACGTAAATGGTGCCCCGGAGAGGCCTGGTGGAGATCAGAATTGTAGGGGGAGAGAATGTGTGCGAGGAGGAGGATCTTTGGGGAAACGGAGCAGGCCAGCAGCCAGTGGGCTGTTTCTAATCTGTGGGCTCCTTGGTGCTCTTGGAACTTGGCTGTTTTCTCTCATGGCCCAACGAGATGACATCATCCATGCCAGAAGGGAGGGGGATTTGCGGGGGGGAGGAGGAGGAGGAGGAGGGCTGTGCGCACCTTGGGGCTCTCTGAGCTGGGTGGTTTTCTTGCAGATATTTCATTACCCACGTAGGTGACATCATCAGTGCTGAAGGGAGGAGGAGCAGGAGGCAGAGAACAACTGTGGGTCCTTGGTGCCCTCTGAACTTGGTGGTTTTCTTGCAGATGTTTCATGATCCAGCTAAGTAATATCATCAGTGCTAGAAGGGAGGAGGAGGAGGAGATTTGTAGTTCAAGGTTAAACTGTAGGGTCCTTGATGCTCTCTTTTTTATTTTTATTTTTTTCATTTTATATTTGCATTTATATGCTGCCCTTCTCTGGAGACTCAGGGCAGCTTACAGTCTATGGAGCTCCATGCTAAGTGCTCGGCAATAGCCTTCATTCCATTGTATATGTCTGCTTATTACTAGGGCTTTTGGCCCCCCCAAGCGGCATTCTTTACAAAGTCAGCTTATTGCCCCCAACAATCTTGGGTCCTCAATTTACCTACCCTGAGAGGATGGAAGGCTGAGTCAACCTTGAGCCTGGTGGGATTCGAACCAGCACTAATTGTAGGCAATTGAGCTAAGTGCTAGATGATTAACAGCTGCACCACTACCTCTCTGAGCTTGGTTGCTTTCTTATAGACGTTTCATGACCCAACTAGGTGACATCATCAGTGCTTGATGGAGAGGGGTTTGTTCTCTTTTTTTATATAATGGCGGTTTTCCCTTCAAGTACTGGAAGATGCTGTCATGTCATCTCTAGCCTTTCTCTGGGACAGTCCAATCTATGGCATTCCAGACAGATGGTTGTCTCGAATCTTAAATTAAAGGCCTGGAGACTAAAACCTATGAAGGACGGTTGCAGGAACTGGGCCTGGCCAGTCTAGGGAAGAGAAGGACCAGGGGAGACAGAATAGCAGTCTTCCAATATTTGAGGGGCTGCCCCAAAGAAGAGGAAGGGTCAAATTATTCTCCAAAGCATCTAAAAGGAAGGACAAGAAAGAATGAAGGAGAGAAGCAACCTGGAATTGAGAAGAAATTTCCTGACTGTGAGGACAATTAATCAGTGGAACTGTTTGCCACCAGAAGTTGTAGGTTCTCGGACACGTGTGGTTTTTAAGAAGAGATTGGACAGCTACCTGTCTGAAATGGTTTAAGGTCTTCTGCTTGGGCAGGGGGTTGGAATAGAACAGTGGTCTTCAACCGGTGTGCTGGGGACCACTGGTGGTCTGCAAGAAAATGTTGGTGGTCTGCAGAGAAATGCCCCCCCCCCCAAAGCAGTTAAGCCAGGCTGCGCAGGAACACAAGGCTGCACCACCCACATGGCCCACGGGAACACGAGGCTTGCGTTGCTACAAGGTAGCGAGGGGAGGGGGGAAAGGGCTGAGGGGGGGAAGTTGCCCCACGCGCCCAACGCGCCTGGCCTGGCCACCGGGCTGCTTCTTTCCGCTTCTTCCTTCTTCTGCTTTTGGCTTCATGCAAGGAAAGCAGCCAAAGTCTTTCTTTCTCTCCCCCAAACTCCACCAGAAAGGAGTCTTTGGGGCCCTGCAAGGCCTCCTTGCTCCAAGAGGCTGTGCTAGCAAAGACTCATTTCTGGTGGAGTTTGGGGGAGAGAAAGAAAGACTTGTGCAGCTTCTGCTGCTTTTCTTGCATGAAGCCAAAAGTCTCTCTCTCTCTCTCTCGCTCTCTCTCTCTGTCTCAAGAGAGAGACTTTTTGTGGGGGATTTTCCCAGGGTCTCTGGTCTGCGGGATTTAAAATGATGAGTTTGGTGGTCCCTGAAGTCCGAAAGGTTGGTGACCCCTGGACTAGATGACCTCCGAGGTCCCTTCCAGCTCTATTCGGATTCATTGATGTCTTTAGAATTTAGAATTTATTTGATTTGTCAATCGCTTACAAGATAATAGGTATAAGTGTATACATAGTTATGAATACATGAAATGGGTACATATAAGAAGAATAAAAGAAACAATAGGACAGGGACGGTGGGCACGTTGGTGCGCTTATGCAGGCCCCCTACCGACCTCTTAGGAAAGGGGTGAGGAGGTCAATAGTAGACTGTCTAAGGTGAAAGTTTTTGGGGTTTGGGGAAGAAATCACAGAGTCAGGTAGAGGATTCCAGACACTGACCCCAGCCTAGTTGAAAATTACAGACCAATCTCTTTATGCTGCATCACCTGTAAAGTCATGGAATCAATTATTAACCAATCCATCATCCTCCACTTAGAGACAAACAACCTACTCTCTAATAAACAATTTGGTTTCAGAAAAAAACTGTCCTGCAATCTGCAACTCTTACACTGCAAAAACATATGGACTACACAGCTCGATCAGGGCAAAACCCCCAGTGATGATGGAGAGAGATCAGGAAGGCCACTTTGCAAAGTCGATTCTTAGTTAAGAAAGTTCTCCCATCATAAACAGCCATCCGTGTTTGCCTTTGGGGGGGGGGGGGGGGGAAGAGGAGGGGCAGCCCCAGCCGCGAGGCTTCATCCCTGACAAGCCTGTTTACATGTTTAATTGCTTTATTAAGGAAGAAACTGGGGATTTCAGCCAATGCACGAGTCCGCCAACATTTCCAGAGTGACACAGAGCAGATGGACGGAGATCTTCTGCACAGAATCCATTCCCGAGTTTGCCTTGTTTAATGAAAGGCTGTTTCGGGCCAATTCCCGCCCCTCCCTCTGCCCCCACCCCCCCTACCATCCCTAGTTTTGCTTCTGAGATGGAAAACCGTTTGCTTTGAAATTCCCTTAAGAAGGTGGGGAGTTCCTTACCTCGGAGTCAAATCCCACCCCCTCACCCCAATTCTTGCCACTGGAGAACGATTCATCACAAAAAGGCCATTGTACTCAGCGCGGCTGTTCCCTGGAAAATGTGTGTCAGAAAACGACTTGAAAGGACTCAGACATCCAGACATCTTGGGAAGTAAAAATGCAATGGGGTTTTTTTTTTATTTTTATTTTTTGGGGGGGTGGGGGAAGGAATGGCATTTGCATAAGGAATTACTGGTGGAGTTTTAATTGGCTTTTAATTGGCTTTTACTTTTTAATATGTATCTTTCAGTTTTATTAGCATTTCAGCCATGAATTTAATTCATTTTAATTTCTTTCTAATATTGTGTATCTGTGTATGTGGTTTTTATCTGGCTGCACACCGCCCTGAGTCCCGATTGGGAGAGGGGGCGGTATATAAATTGAATTAATAAATAAATAATAAATAATTCAGGTTCTTCAGTTAATCAGAATAGAGCTGCAAGGGATCTTGGAGGCCTTCTAGTCGAGCCCCCTACTCAACCAGGAGACCCTGTTTCATTCCAGACAAGTGCCTGTCCAAACTCTTCTTAAAAAACTCCAGTGATGGAGCATCCACAAGTTCTGGTGGCAAGTTGTTCCACTGGTGAATTGTCCTCACTGTTAGGAAGTTTCTCCTTAATTCCAGGTTGCTTCTCCTTCCTTCCTTCCTTCCTTCCTTCCTTCCTTCCTTCCTTCCTTCCTTCCTTCCTTCCTTCCTTCCTTCCTTCCTTCCTTCCTTCCTTCCTTCTTTCCGTCCTGAATCATGGGACTGCAAGGGACCTTGGAGGTCTTCTAGTCAAGCCCCTTGCTCAACCAAGAAACCCTACACCATTCCAGAGAAGTGGTTGTCCAGTTTCTTCTTAAAAGCCTCCAGTGATGGAGCACCCACCACTTCTAGTGGCAAGCAGTTCCACTGGTTAATTGTCCTCACTGTTAGAAAGTTTCCCTTTGTTTCCGGGTTGCTTTTCTCCTGGATTAGTTTCCCTCCATGACTGTGGGGATGCTGCAACAGTCGTAAGTGTGAAAAATGGTCATAAGTCACTTTGTTCAGTGCCCTTGTAACTTTGAATGGTCCCTCCACACAAGCAAAGTACCAGCAAAGGAGGAGAAAACAACTCCAGAGACGTTTCTGAGACAGGAAGTCTAGTCCTGCCAAGAACGTAATCAGGGTTAACGGAGAGGCAGTTTCTGTAAGCAACCCCAGAATGTTTCCTTCCCGCCTTCCTTACAGGATTAGGCCAGGAATTTCTTCTAACAACCGGTTCTCCAAACTGCTTAGAATGTTAACAACTGGTTCGAGCGAATAGGTGCGAACTGGTAGAATCCCACCCCTGACTTCAACTCCCAGAATTCCCCAGCCAGCACAGCTGGAGTTGAAGTCCCTCCATCTTCAAGCTGCCAATTTTGAGACACATTTCTTTAACCACAGCTAATTGACAGATCAGTTGTTGCTGAAATAAAACTGCAATAAAACTCAGGGATTTGCTTCCCAGCTCTGCAGATTGAGGATGAATTAAACCCACAAGTTTAAAAAGGTATTTGTATTGGTATAAATGGTTGAACAATAGAAATAAGGATAAAGGAGATAAGAAAATTATTGATAAATATATATGAATGTATATAAAGGTATATATAAATGTAGATATTTACATGAGATTGGTTTGTATAATGATGGCACAGTACTGTGAAAATTAATGTGTAAAAGGTGAAAAAGAATCTTTTATTGCAAAAAAAAATGGTACTTGTTGGTCAGACGTCCTATAAATTCCTCTAGTCATTTTTCAGATTTTTCTCACTTATCATTCCAATGTTGTTAGAGGCTTCAACAAAAATGTCAGGGGTTAACTGGGAACACTAAAATAGTGGATTTTTTTTAATAATTAAAAAAACTGGGTTTTCAGAGTTTTATGTGTTTTGCAAGAGGCTCACACCTCATCCATCTTCGGACAGAGATGAGAAGGGTGTTTATGCGCAGCCAGGAAGCTGCCACTTGACTGTTTAGGTCAAGAGAGAAATTTGTTCTACGGGAGAGAAGCCAGGCATGTCAATATCCTCTCCTCTTTGGCCTCTCTGATAACCGTGGTCGTGCTCCAGCCATAAGCCAGTGCTGCTTTCTTTACATCCCTTCCTTCCTTCCTTCCTTCCTTCCTTCCTTCCTTCCTTCCTTCCTTCCTTCCTTCCTTCCTTCCTTCCTTCCTTCCTTCCTTCCTTCCTTCCCTCCCTCCCTCCCTCCCTCCCTCCCTCCCTCCTTCCTTCATGTTTTTAAAAAGATATACCATTTTTTAAGAAGACACACCATGGTACATGACAAACTACTCCTAAAACTAAAATCTTATGGTATCTCTGGACACCTGCATAACTGGATAGAAGCATTCCTGTCAAACAGACAACAAATGGTCAAAATTGGGAGAGTCCTATCCAATTCTGTACCTGTCAACAGTGGTGTCTCCCAAGGCAGTGTTTTAGGACCAACCCTCTTCATACTCTGCATAAATGACCTCTGTGATCATATCAAGAGCAACTGTGTTCTCTTCGCTGATGATGTAAAGTTATTCAACACCACAGACAACACTACTACCCTTCAAAAAGATATTGACTATATATCAGAATGGTCAAACAAATGGCAACTTCAGATCTCAACAAATAAATGCTCTGTCTTATATATTGGCAGAAAAAAATCAGAAAATAAAATACAAGCTGAATAGTCAAGACCTTGTTGATGATCCAAACTCTGTCAAGGACCGTGGAGTACTCATCTCTAATGATCTAAGTGCTAGAGCCCACTGTTACTACATAGCCAAAAAGGCATTAAGAGTTGTTAACCTAACCCTACGTAGCTTTTTCTCTGGTAATATCACACTAATAACTAGAGCATACAAAACATTTGCTAGACCAATACTCGAATACAGCTCATCAGTCTGGAACCCACATTACGTATCTGATATTAGCACAGTTGAGAAAGTCCAGAAATATTTCACAAGAAGAGTTCTCCACTCCTCTACTCATTGTAGAATACCTTATGCCACCAGACCTGAAATTCTAGACCTAGAAAATCTTGAATTACACCGTCTTCGGTCTGATCTAAGTATGGTATATAAAATAATACATTGCAATGTCCTACCTGTCAATGAATACTTCAGCTTCAACCATAACAACACAAGAGCACACAATAGATACAAACTCAAGGTTAACCGCACCAAACTTGATGGCAGGAAATACAACTTCAGCCACATAGTGGTCAATGTCTGGAATCCTCTACCTGACTCTGTGGTTTCTTCCCCAAACCCCAAAAACTTTAACCTTAGACTGTCTACTATTGACCTCACCCCTTTCCTAAGAGGTCTGTAGGGAGTCTGCATAAACGCACCAACGTGCCTACCGTCCCTGTCCTATTGTTTCTTTTTATTTTTCTTATATGTACCCATTTAATGTATTCATAACTATGTTTTGACTTATACCTATCATCTTGTAAGCGATTGACAAATAAAATAAATTCTAAATTCTAATTCATTTTTCTGACATGTTCTAGGGTTTCCTGCTTGAGTAGAGGGTTGGACTAGAAGACCTCAAAGGTCCCTCCCTCCCTCCCTCCCTCCCTCCCTCCTTCCCTCCTTTCTTTCTTTCTTTCTTTCTTTCTTTCTTTCTTTCTTTCTTTCTTTCTTTCTTTCTTTCTTTCTTTCTTTCTTTCTTTCTTTCTTTCTTTCTTTCTTTCTTATAGTGCCATGCAGGTTCTGGACTTTGCATCAAAGGGGATCTTCTATCTGTAGTGGTCCTATTTCCTAAATATCTATCATCTGTCTGTCTATCTCCATCTTTATATTTATATCATATATATCTATAGAGATATCTAATTAAATGTCATCTGTCTGTCTGTCCATCTATATACGTTATCTGTCTATCATCTCTCTCTCTCTCCATCTATCATCTCTATTCTCTATCTAATCATTTATCTATCATCTATATCTATCTATATCTATCTTTCATCTCTCTCTCCATCTATCATCCCTATCTCTTGATATCTAATCTATCTATCATCTATCTACGGTATCTACCTATCATCTCTCTCTCTCCATCTATCATCTCTATCTCATCTATCTATCTATGTATCCTAATGGAATCTAGTATTAAAAAACTAGCTACAGTGAGAAAACTGCTTATGAAAAAACATGCCAACGTGTTGTCACATTTTGGGCAAACTGTTAAAAGCTCACCATTGATTTCAGAAAAAAAGTCGGGGAGAATGAGGAGTGGAAATATGATCAAACTCTACCTATTTACACATCTTTGATTTTTTTTAAAAAAAAACCTACCAAGCAGAGCAATGATTCTCAACCTCGACTGAGATACGCTGGATGGGGAATTCTGGGAGTTGAAGTCCACCCATCTACAAGTGGCCAAAGTTGAAAAAACAGCAGCGTAGAGACCCAGGCAAGACCATCCTACATACAACCTCCTGGCGGGAGGAAAAAAAAAACAGAAAAGAAGATTTTCTTCTTATCCTGCTTCAAACTTCCAAAGCCGGATGCACAGAGACCCTTCCCTTGGCACCACCCCACTACAACTCCCATGGTTCCTAGCCCGGGCTGCCCTTTGGGGTTCCATCCAGCCTTGCCACTTCAGCCTGGCGAAAGGCTTTGGCTGCCCTTTGGACCCTGGACTGATCCAAGCCAGTCTGACCGATTGGAGGAAGGCAAAGCATCTTTGGAAGGAAGGAGCAGATTCCGGAGACAGAAAGTGGATCTGATAGAAGAAAATCCCTCCTGCTTGGCAGGACCAACGGAAGCCGGGCTGGACCGCAGGGGTTTTTGAGGGAGGGGATGGATGAAGACTGTGGCTATTTTTGGAGGCATCAGCTCATTCTGGCCCCCAAACTGCCGCCGCCGCCTCCCCCCCCCTCCTCCTGCCAGCTGTCCGGCAGCCAATTTCCACGGCAAGATTCAGGGATGATGTGACTTCAAATTCCCCTTTTGACCTCTTGGCAACATGGAAACTTGAACCCAGGGGAGGGAAAGGAGAAGGATCTGGAAGACTCTGATAGACCCTCTCTCTTATTTATTTATTTATTTATTTATTTATTATTTATTTACATTTATATACCGCCCTTCTCCCAAGGGACTCAGGGCGGTGTACAGCCCATCTAAAACCCACAAATATACAAAAATTAAAAAACTATTAAATTAATTGGCTGATTACTGAGACTAACCCCCCCCCCCCTTAAAACCCCAATTTAAAATTAAATATTATGGAGACCAAATTAAAACCATTATCTCAGCCCAGGCCGGCCTGATCAAAGAGCCAGGTCTTATTGAGAGGCAGATCAAGCCAGGGGTGGGATTCTACAGGTTTGCACCTATTCGCTAGAACCGGTTGTTAACATTCTAAGCAGTTTGGAGAACCGGTTGTTAGAAGAAATTACTGGCCTAATCCTGTAAGGAAGGCAGGAAGGAAACATTCTGGGGTTGCTTACAGAAACTGCCTCTCCGTTAACCCTGATTTACATTTCTTGGCAGGACTAGACTTCCGGTCTCAGGAACTTCTCTGGAGTTTTTTGCTGGTACTTTGCTTGTGTGGAGGGACCATTCAAAGTTACAATGGCACTGAAAAAAGTGACTTACGACCCCTTTTCACACTTACGACTGTTGCAGCATCCCCACAGTCACGAGAGGCCAGGCGAGGAGATGCGTGCCTCCATGTGAGTGATGTTGAGTTGGCCACACCCAGCCAATCACTTGACCACCAAGGCACACCCACCAACTAAGCCACGCCCACAGAACCGATTATTTAAAAATTTGAATCCCACCCCTGGGTCAAGCTATCCTCCAAGCCCCAGAAGGCAGAACAAGAAGCAACGGATGGAAACTCATCAAGGAGAGAAGCAATCTGGAATTAAGGAGGAATTTCCTAACAGGGAGGACAATTAACAGCTTAGTGCCAGATGTTGTGGGTGCTCCATCTTTCTGGGGAAGCTTAAAAATATTCTCCCAAAGTCCCTCATCCTAATGATGTTATCTAACTGGATCATGAAACATTTGCAAGAAAACAATGTCAGAGAGCATCAAGGACTGTGCAGTATCAAAGACCATTTGGGGAGCAGAGACTCAGAGATCCCATCCAGATGATTTACAAACCTCTTGTCCTGCCCCTGTTGGAGACTGACTCTGAGGGAGAGGAGGAACAGCCGACAGGGAGTGGAAGTGGGGCTCCGGAGGCTGTGGAGGAGGCTGTGGAAGGGCAGAGGCCGGCTGGGCAGTCAGAGGAGGACCCAGGCCCATCCCCTCGCCATCCTAGGGCACGCAGGGAGGAGAGGATAAGGGAGAGATGTGGTCTACTTGGGAGGAGAAAGCCTTGATCCTCTTCATGGGCTGCAGCTGTGACAACTGGATAAGAGGACGGACCTGCATACGGACAAGCGCTGGAAACAAAGCATGGCAATATCTCTAGTTTATGGTTCCTCTCTGAGTTTGCCATCCTTCCCAATGTGTGTTCTCTTATCTGCAGACGTCCTCCAGCCCTTATCTTGCCTGGTTTGTGTTGTTTTTTCCCTCCTTCTTGTAACTGTTTGTGGGGGAGTTTTTTGTCTTCCATCAAGGATATTTGGAGCTTGGAAGCAAAGTGAAGGAATAAAAGAGTCTTCACCGGGTTTTTGTGACTGTGTTTATTTTGTATTCCCTCTCCCTGGGCCATCACACCTCTTTGCTGCCTTCCTGAGCATGCGTGGCCTTATTGGAAACACAGCGATTAATTAATTTTTCCCTTCTTCTGATTCCCCCCAAAGAACAACATGACAATATTCATTTGGATTTGTGTGTGCCTGTGCAAATCCTGGCTGAATTCACTCCCGAGTTGTTATTGTTTTTTAAATTTTATTATCCTGGAAAAGGATGAATTGCTTCCCTTCTCAGAAGCCGGAGACGGGGGAGCATGGTTCGCATTATAATCTCAGCAATGAGAATAACAAGTTGTTGAAATGCTTGGCAGCTGCTGCAGAATTAAGTAACCAATTAATTAAAGTGACCGCAAAAAGACTTGGTCACCGACCTGTTCTTTGCACGGGTCACGGGAGGACTCACAAGGCAACAACTCTTGTGTGGCAAGAGAGGCACATGCAGCTCCCGCAGAGTTTAAATTAAAATAGAATAGAATATAGAATAGCAGAGTCGGAAGGGACCTTGGAGGTCTTCTAGTCCAACCCCCCTGCTCAGGTAGGAAACCCTACACCATTTCAGACAAATGGTTATCCAATCTCTTCTTAAAAATTTCCAATGTTGGAGCATTCATAACTTCTGGAGGCAAGCTGCTTCGCTGATTAATTGTTCTCACTGTCAGGAAATTTCTACTTAATTCAAGGTTGTTTGTCTATTAGTTTTCATCCATTGTTTCTTGTTCTGTCCTCTGGTGCTTTGGAGAATAGATTGACCCCCTCCTCTTCTTTGGGGCAGCCCCTCAAATATTGGAAGACTGCTATGATGTTATCAATCTATGATCTATCTATCATCTAGCTAGCTAGCTCTATATTTATCCATATACGTATCTATCTATCTCTATATCTATTATCTATCTCTATTTTTATCTCTCTCTATATATATATTTATCTATCTCTATATCTATCTATCTATCTATCTATCTATCTCTTTATCTAGCTATCTAGCTATCTCTATATCTAGCTAGCTAGCTCTATATTTATCTATATATGTCTATCTATCTATGTAGATCTTGGTGTGTTCAGGTCTTTTCCCGTGTAAGATTGAGACTATCTGGGCAACGTTTCGACAAGACCCCACTCGCCATCTTCAGGCTGGTGCTTTTGACTTTCTGCGAGCAAAACTCAGAAGGTCATCACACAGCCCATTACCCAGGTCATTACGACCCAGGAGATTATAGCACAAGACCCAGGAGGTCAGAAGATTGGAACTCAGAAGGTCGCCACACAGCCCATTATCCAGGTCATTACAACCCAGGAGATTGCAGCACGAGACCCAGGATGTCAAAACATTAGAACTCAGAAGGTCATCACACAGCCCATGACCCAAGTCATTACAACACAGGAGGCTGATAGGCACACAGCCAATACCTCAGCCACACACGTTCTTAAGAAAAAGCCAGCCAATCTGCAAACATCAACTCCATCAACCAATCAAGAAATGACAACACAGCCAACCTCCCCACCAGTATATATAGGGAGAGAGCAGCTCAGATCACGCTTTGCTCGCATAAGCACAAAGCCGAAAGCACCAGCCTGAAGATGGTGAGTGAGATCTCGTTGCCCAGATAGTCTCAATCTTACACGGGAAAAGACCTGAATACGCCAAGACCTGCATACCTGTACCCGTGAAAATCTACGAAAACAACTGTCTATCTATCTGTCTGTCTCTATCTCTCTCTATATATATATTTATCTATTTCTATTTATTTATTTATTTGTTGAGCAAGTATTAGATAACTGGTATAAGCATGGTTATGAATACATGAAATGGATACAAATAAAAAGAAACAATAGGATAGGGATGGTAGGCACATTGGTGTACTTATGCATGCCCCCTACAGACTTCTTAGAAAAGGGGTGAGGTCAATAATATATCTATAGATATGTATCTATATCTATCTATCTGTCTGTCTGTCTATCTATCTATCTATCTATCTATCTATCTATCTATCTATCTCTCTATCTATCTATCTTTATCCATCCATCCATCCATCCATCCATCGTATCTTTAATCTATGATCTCTCTCTTTCTCTGCCTGCCTGCCTACCCACCCACCCACCCACCTATCCATCGATCCATATACACATACACACACACCGCCATACTATACATATACGTATTAATCACAGACCATTTAGAATAAATAACAGAAAAAAAGGAGTCTTCAGACTTAACAGCAACATTAATGGTGGCAACCTCCTTGGGGAAATTTTTTAAAAAAAATACTCTTCCAAAAATTACTCTCTCCTAGACTGTTCCTAATTTTTTTTTTCTGATCTGGAAGCCCAGAAATAACTGGAGCCTGTTTTTTTGATTTTTTTTAATCCCTTCTATAAAATTACGAAAAGTCTGCAGCCTTTTAATGCGCAATGTTCGAGAAGGGAGCCATGAACCAAACCACATGTGCAGAGAAGGTGAGACCGAAGCTGTCTGGGTCCTTGTTTCCCTGCTGGGACTTTTACTGGGAGAAAGCTGCGCCTGGCTTGGCCCTGGCCAGGGGGTGCCCTAATTTCAGATATTTTATTCCTCGCCTGAACGACCACAAAAGAGCGCAAATTTTCTTTTGCCGAACAATTGCTAAGTGAGTTGTGTGCCCCATTTTACGAGCTTTCTTGCTGCCGTTGTTAAGTGAATTAAGTTAGTCACACGGTCGTTAAAGCGAATCCTGCTTCCCCCCCCCCCATTGACTTTGCTTGTCAGAAGGTGACCCTGGGGACGCTGCGACCGTCATAACTGTGAGTCAGTTGCCAAGGGTCTGAATTTGGATCATGTGACCGTAGGGAATGCTGCGACGGTCGTTAAGTGGGAAAACAGATCCCAAATCACTTGTTCAGTGCCGTTGTGACTGACTGGTCACTAAATGGAGGGTTATAAGTAGAGGACCGGGTGTCTTTGGCATTTTTAAACATTTCAACAGATTAACAGAGTTGGAAGGGACCTTGTTGGTCATCTAGTCCAACCCCTTTTTGTTTTAGATCCCAGTCTTTAGTAGAGAAACATACAGGTGAGGACATGAAGCGTAGCGCATACAGCTAGTCCTTGGCTTATGACCACAATGGAGCCCAACATTTCTGTTGTTAAGAGAGGCATTTGTTAATTTGCCCCACTTTACGACCTTCCTAGCAACGATTGCTAAGCGAATCGGTGCAGTGGATCAGTCAGTCACAAGGTTGTTAAGTGAATCTGGCTTCCCCATTGACTCAGAAAGTCACAAAAGTCGTCCCTCCCCCCCCATACTGCGCCCATCCATGGGGAGGCCACCAGCCTGGAGGAAATCTTGTGCAAGAGGCGAGTAGCAGCTTAAAAGAAGGAAAGTAGAACAAGTGATGGAATCCTGGACACAGTGGATACACCTTTCCATCCACAGGGAGCAAAACTTGGGGGCTGGACTGGAAGACTTCCAAGGTCCCAATTCTATTCTATTATTTTCTCTTCTCTTCAATTATTTCTATTTCTATTCTATTCTCTAATCTCTTCTATTCTCTTCTATTTCTCTTCTATTTATTCTATTCTACCGTATTATTTCTATTTCTCTTCTCTAATCTCTTCTATTTCTGTTCTATTATTTTCTATTCTCTTCCCTTCTATTTATTCTCTTCTATTATTTCTATTTCTATTCTATTCCCTAATCTCTTCTCTTCTATTTCTATTATTTTCTCTTCTATTTCTATTCTATTCTATTTATTCTATTTCTCTTCTCTAATTTATTTATTTATTTATCAAACTTTTATACCGCTCCCTCTCCCAAAAAGGGACTCGGGGCGGTGTACAGCCTACTAAAAAACACATAATAAATATACTATAAATACAATTAAAAATATATTAAACACATTGGTCCGGCTGTGTCCCATCTAATTAAAATTTAACAGTATAAAATCAGGGACTCGATTAAAAATTAAAAGTATAGAATTAACTACTAAAACCCAATTAAATTTAAAACCGGAACCCAATTACTGGGCCAGGCCAGCCTGTCTAAAAAATAGGGTTTTCACTGCGCGCCGGAAGGTCAGGATATCTGTCATAGCCCGTATCTCCGGGGGGAGATCATTCCACAGGGAGGGGGCCCCCACAGAGAAGGCCCGCACCCTTGGGGCCGCCAGCCGGCAGCGATCAGGCGGCGGCACCCCAAGGAGGGCAACCCTGTGGGAGCGTACTGGGCGGTGGGAGGCTGTTGATGGCAGCAGGCGGTCCCATAAGTACCCAGGTCCCGAGCCATGGAGCACTTTAAATACCATCAGTACCACCTTGAATCGAATCCGGAAGGCCACAGGAAGCCAGTGCAGCCTGCGGAGAAGCGGTGTAACGTGGGAGCTCCGAGGGGCACCCACAATCACCCGCGCGGCTGCATTCTGGACCAGCTGCAGCCTCCGGAGACTCTTCAAGGGGAGCCCCATGTAGAGAGCATTGCAATAATCCAGGCGGGAGATGACGAGGGCGGAAGTGACTGTGCGAAGTGCGCCCAGATCCAGAAAGGGCCGCAACTGGTAGATCAGACAAATCTGATAAAAAGCCCCCCTGGCGACGGCTGCAATGTGTTCTTCTAAGGACAGCCGTACATCCAGGAGGACACCCAGATTGCACGCCCCTTCCACGGGGGTCAAAACCTCTCCCCCCACGGCCAGCGAAGGAACAAGCTGGCTGTATCTGGGCGCAGGAAACCACAGCCACTCGGTTTTGGTCGGGTTGAGCCGGAGCCTGTTACGACCCATCCAACTCCGCACGGCTTCCAGGCATCGGGACATCACTTCGACGGCTTCGTTGGGGTGGCCCGGGGTGGAGATGTACAGCTGAGTATCATCAGCGTACTGATGGAACTTCACCCCGAAGCTACGGATGACCTCACCCAGCGGCTTCACATAAATGTTGAACAGCAGGGGCGAGAGTACCGACCCCTGAGGCACCCCACACAGTAGGGGCCTCGGGGCCGATCTCTGCCCCCCTGTCAACACGAATTGCGAACGGTCGGAGAGGAAGGAGGTGAACCACCGCAGCACGGTGCCCCCCACCCCCAACCCCTCCAATCGCTGCAACAAGATACTGTGGTCGACAGTATCAAAAGCCGCTGAGAGATCTAACAGGACCAGGACAGAGGAACAACCCCTGTCCCGAGCCCTCCAGAGATCATCCACCAACACGACCAACGCCGTCTCCGTGCTGTGCCCGGGCCTGAAACCCGATTGGAGGGGGTCGAGATAACTCGCTTCATCCAGGTACTGCGGGAGCTGACGTGCCACCACAATCTCGACAACCTTCGCAACAAAGCGAAGGTTGGAGACAGGACGATAATTAGATAACAATGCTGGGTCCAGGGACAGTTTCTTGAGAAGGGGCCGCACCACTGCCTCTTTCAAGGCAGCGGGTAACAGCCCCTCTCTCAAGGAAGCATTTATAATACCCTGGAACCAGCCTCGTGTCACCTCCCGAGTGGCCAAAACCAGCCAGGAGGGACACGGGTCCAACAAACAAGTGGTGGCATTAAGCCCCCCCAGTATCCTGTCCACGTCCTCCAAAGTAACAGGGTCGAACTCAACCCAGTTGACCTCACCGATATCCACCCCCACCCCCCCACCCGGAGATGGCCAGTCGGAGTCCAGTTCGTCCCGGATCTGAGTGATTTTGTCCTGCAGAAACCTGGAAAACTCCTCAGCCCGCCCCTGCAAGGGGTCCTCCGGCGCTCCCACCTCCAGGAGGGAGCGGGTCACCCTAAACAGGGCGGCTGGGCGGTTTTCCGCGGACGCAATAAGGGTGGAGAGGTAAGACCTCCTCGCCATCCTTATCGCCACTAAATATGTCTTAATATAAGATCGTAATAATGTTCGGTCAGACCCAGAGCGACTAGCCCTCCAACTGCTCTCTAGGCGTCTTTTCCGGCGCTTCATCTCCCTTAGCTCCTCAGAAAACCAGGGAGCCACTTGGGATCGGCACCGGGTCAGAGGCCGCAAGGGCACGACTCGGTCGAGGGCCCCAGCAGCCACCCTATCCCAGGTGGCGACCAAGCCCTCAACCGAGTCGTGTGTGCGAGCTTCGGGAAATGGCCCAAGCTCTGTCAGGAACCTATCAGGGTCCATCAGGCGCCTGGGGCGGTACCATTTTAATCTCTTCTATTCTATTTCTGTTCTATTATTTTCTATTCTCTTCACTTCTATTATTTTCTCTTCCCTTCTCCTTCTCTTCTTCTCTTTTCAAGCTGCATTCACACAAGACGCTTGACCTGGATACTGAGTCAATCCCATTAACTTTGAAATATTCAATTGTCAAATTCCTCCCTTCCTCATCCTTTCATGATAACTGGCAGATCTCTAAATTCGAAACATATAGTTCTCCATGTGACCCTTAAAGCTGTGTGGCATTTGCACATTGAAAAAAAAACGTTCTATGCAGCCGCCTCACCTCAGAAAAGCAGGTATGCCTTACGCTCCAGCAAAAATTAATATTTCTTATCTGTGCCTCTCACGTTATGCAATTAAATCAACCTTTGTCGTTTTGCTTCACAATAAGCCAAAAAAACCAACCCAATGGGAAAGGAAACATATAAACTCATTTTCGCCGTCCAAATTTCCAAACCATCCTTTGGTTGAAATTCCAGGCGGCAAAAAGTTTTCAAAATAAAACACCAGAGCTCCCTTCTAGATAATGGGAGGAATAGAAGGGTCCCTTCTACAGCTAGTCCTCAACTTACAACAGTTCATTTAGTGACCGTTCAAAGTCACAACTTTGAACACAACTTTGAAAGTGGTGGCTCGGTGGCTAAGATGCTGAGCTTGTCGATCTGAAAGGTCGGCAGTCCGGCGGTTCGAATCCCTAGTGCCGCGTGACGGAGGGAACTCCCGTTCCTTGTCGCAGCTTCTGCCAACCTAGCAGTTCGAAAGCATGTAAAAAATGCAAATAGAAAACTAGGAACCACTTTGGTGGGAAGGGAACAGCGTTCTTGTCATGCCCCTGTCGGAAACTGACTTGGAGGAGGAAGCCGAACAGCTGACGGGACGGGAGTGTGGCTCCGTTGGCTGTGGAGGAAACTGGGGAAGGGCAAATGTCTGGCTGGGCAGAGCAGGGAAGAGGTAGAACAAGGGAGAGGGAGTTCAGAGGAAGACCCAGGCTCACCCCTTCTTCATCCTAGGGCAGGCCGGGAGGAACAGAGAAGGGAGCAATGTGGGTGGTGTGGCTTACGGGGGAGGAAAGGGCCCTGATTCCCTTCATTAGTCGCAGCTGGGAACACAGTGTATTAAAAAAAGGCAAGCTGCGCGCAGCAAACTGTTGGGAGCAAACGTGACTTTATCTTGTATCGCCGTGGCTTATCTGGGTTCCTGGCGTCTTTCCAACTGTGTGTGTTGTGCCCTGCTTTCAAGTCTGACATTTCTGCTCCTGCCCTGTCAAACTAATTACTTCAGCTTGGTTAGTTTGGGCTTTAAGTTACAGTTTGTGTGTACCTTGTTTTGGACTGAATTTCCTGCAGCCCAAGGCTGTTCCTGGGAGAGTTTTTCTCCAGCCCGAAGGTAACTTGGACATTGGGAACAAAGTTGGAGATAATAAAGGAACTCTTGTCCCTTTGACAGTGTTGCCTTTGTGCCTTTGTGCCCCTTTGGGTCATCACAGCTCTGTGCGCCTTAGCGTTTAGACTTGCTGGCCACATGACTACGGAGACGTCTTCAGACAGCGCTGGCTCTTCGGCTTTGTAGCAGAGATGAGCAGCGCCCCCTAGAGCCGGAAACGGCTAGCACATATGTGCGAAGGGAACCTTTACCTTTACTTTAAAGCAAGGGTCCCCAAACTTGGCCAGTTTAAGACTGGTGGACTTCAACTCCCAGAATTCCTGAGCTAACATGACTGGAGGAGGAGGAATCCTGGGAGTTGGAAGTCCACAAGCCTTCAATCTCTCAAGTTTGAAGACTCCTGATCTATCACCTATCACCTATCTATCATCTCTCTCTCTCTCCCCCAATGCCTTCCTATCTATCTATCTATCTATCTATCTATCTATCTATCTATCTATCTATCTATCTATCTATCTATCTATCTATCTATCTATCTATTTATCTATCTATCTATCTATCATCTATCACAAGGGTCTTCAAACTTGGCAAGTTTAAGACTTGTGGACTTCAACTCCCAGAATTCCTGAGCTAACATGACTGGAGGAGGAATTCTGGGAGTTGAAGTCCACAAGTCTTAAAGCTGTCAAGTTTGAAGGCTCCTGATCTATCACCTATCACCTATCTATCATCTCTCTCTCTCTCTCTCCCCATACCTACCTACCTACCTACCTACCTACCTACCTACCTACCTACCTACCTACCTACCTACCTACCTATCTATCTATCTATCTATCTATCTATCTATCTATCTATCTATCTATCATCTATCACAAGGGTCTTCAAACTTGGCAAGTTTAAGACTTGTGGACTTCAACTCCCAGAATTCCTGAGCTAACATGACTGGAGGAGGAATTCTGGGAGTTGAAGTCCACAAGTCTTAAAGCAGTCAAGTTTGAAAAAAACCCTGCCTTAAAGTCGCAACATGCCTGAAAACAGTGATTTATGACCATTTTTCGTACAACTGTCGCAGCATCCCCCCAGGGTCACATGATCAAAATTCAGATGCTTGGCAAAACTGACTCATAGTTACGACAGTCAGAAAGTCTCCTTTGGCGACCTTCTGACCAGCAAGGTCCACGGGGAAGCAGGATTCTCTTCACAACCTTGTTGCTAACAACGTAACAATGGCAACAACTCACTTAATAACTGTGGTTAAAAAAAAAAAAACAAGGTTGTAAAAGAGGACAAAACTCATGTCTCTACAAATAAATTTGGGGCTCCATTGTGGTCGTAAGTCGAGAACTACCTCTATTTGTGTGTGTGTGTGTGTGTGTATGTGTTGTGTATGATCCTGGTATCTCAGCTTTCAGAGTTATAGAACAGAATGACTGAGTAACAGAGTTGGAAGGGACCTTGGAGGTCATCTAGTCCAACCCCCTGCTCAGGCAAGAAACCCTATACCATCCCAGACAAAATGGCTGTCCAGCCTCTTCTTAAAAACCTCCAGTGATGGAGCCCCCACAACGTCTGGTGGCAAGTCATTCCACTGATTAAGATTTAAGAAAATTAAATTTTAAATCAGTGGAAATTTAGGAAATTTCTCCTTTTCCATGTTCATCTCTCTTTGATTAGCCCCTCGAATATTGGAAGACTGCTATCATACCATCTATCTATGATCTGTCTGTCTGTCTATCTATTTATCTATCATCTATCTATCTGTTCATCCATCCTATCTTCCATCTATGATCTATGTATCCATCCAACTATCTATGATCGATCTATCCATCCATCCACTCATCTTGCTTCTCTCCTGGATTAGTTTCCACCCTTCTGCCCTTCTGGTGCTTTGGAGAATAATTTGACCCCTTCCTCTTCTTTGGAGCAGCCCCTCAAATATTGTAACACCGCTATTCTGTCACCCCCTAGTCCTTCTTTTCATTCAACTTGACATCCCCAATTCCTGCAGCCGTTCTTCATATGTTTTAGCCTCCAGTCCCTTAATCATCTTGGTGGCTATTATTCTCAGCCATGTTTCTGAATCCTAGCAATGTTGATGGACTTCAACTTATTTTATTTATTTATTTATTTTAGGTTTTATATACCGCCCTTCTCCCGAAGGACTCAGGGCGGTGAACAGCAAACTAAAATACATGTAGACAAATATAAATAGTTAAAAAAGAATTAAACCCTAGGCTGTCCCTATAAAAATCTAAAAACCCCAATTAAAATAAATTAAAACTTTGTACACCCATCCCAACTAATCTAAAAACCCCATTTAAAATCCCATTTGAGTCAGCTCAGGCCGGCCTGCTCGAAGAGCCAAGTCTTCAGGTCACGTCTGAAGGCCCTCAGGTCACTGGTCGTTCGTAGTCCCGGGGGCATCCCGTTCCAGAGGGCGGGTGCCCCCACAGAGAAGGCCCTATTCCTCGGGGTCACCAGGCGGCACATAGAAGGCGTCGGGACGCGGAGGAGACCCTCTCTGTGGGAGCGCACCGGTCGGTGGGAGACTACTGGCAGAATGCGGTCTTGTAAGTATCCTGGTCCGATGCCATGGAGCGCTTTAAAGACTAAAACCAGTACTTTAAAGCGAACCCGGAAGGCCACCGGCAACCAATGCAGCTCGCGCAGGAGGGGCGTCACGTGGGAGTATCTCGACGCCCCCATAACTACCCGCGCGGCCGCATTTTGTACCAGTTGAAGCCTCCGGGTGCTCCCCGCAGGGAGCCCCATGTAGAGGGCATTACAGTAGTCCAGACGGGAGGTGACCAGGGCATGAGTGACTGTGCGTAAGGCGTCCCGATCAAGAAAGGGCCGCATCTGGCGTATCAGGCGAACCTGATAAAAAGCCCCCCTGGAGACGGCCGTGATGTGATCTTCCAAAGACAGCCGTACATCCAGGAGGACACCAAGATTGCGTGCCCCTTCTGTGGGGGTCAAGATCTCATCCCCAATAGCCAGCGACGGAGTCAGCTGACTATATCGGGCCGCCGGAAACCACAGCCACTCGGTCTTGGAAGGGTTGAGTCGAAGCCTGTTCTCGCCCATCCAGTTCCGCACAGCCTCCAGGCAACGGGCCATAACCTCCACAGCATCGTTGGGGTGGCTTGGGGTGGAGATGTAAAGCTGAGTGTCATCAGCATAAAGATGGCATTTCACCCCAAAACCACGTATGATCTCTCCCAGCGGCTTCACATAGATGTTGAACAGAAGAGGGGAGAGGACCGACCCCTGAGGCACCCCACACATGAGGGCCTAGGGGTGGACCTCTCCCCCCCCGTCAACACAAATTGCGAGCGGTCCGAGAGGAAGGACGAGAACCACCGCAAAACGGTGCCCCCAATTCCCAACCCCTCCAACCGCCGCAATAGGATACTATGGTCGATAGTATCAAAAGCCGCTGACAGATCTAAGAGGACCAGGACAGAGGAATAACCTCTGTCACGGGCCCTCCAGAGATCATCTACCAACGCGACCAATGCTGTTTCGGTACTGTGCCCGGGCCTGAAGCCCGATTGGAACGGATCTAAATAGAATGCTTCCTCCAGATACTGAGGGAGCTGACGCGCCACCACACTCTCAACAACCTTCGCCACGAAGGGAAGGTTGGAGACAGGATGATAGTTATTCAAAAGAGCCGGGTCCAGGGAAGGCTTCTTGAGGAGGGGCCGCACCACCGCCGTTTTCAGGGCAGTCGGAAGCGCCCCCTCCATCAACGAAGCATTGACAATCCCCTGGAGCCAGCCTCGTGTCACCTCTCTGGAGGTAGAAACCAACCAGGAAGGGCACGGGTCCAGTAAACATGTGGTGGCATTCAGCCTCCCCAGTAATCTGTCCACACCCTCGGCGGTCACAGGATCGAACTCCTCCCAGGTAACCGTCTCAAGACCTGCTCCGGACACCTCCCCCGGGACCACCCAACTGGAGTCCAGCCCATCCCGAATCTGAGCAATTTTATCATGCAGAAATCGGGAAAACTCTTCTGCCCTACCCTGCAAGAGGTCCTCCCACACTCTCGGCTCAAGCAGGGAGCAGGTCATTCTAAACAGGGCAGCAGGCCGATTTTCTGCCGACGCAATAAGGGCGGAGAGGTGTGAACGCTTCGCCGCCTCTATCGCCACTAGGTAGGTCCTAATATAGGACCTCACCTGTGTCCGGTCAGACTCAGCACGACTGGCCCTCCAGATGCCCTCCAGACGTCTTTTCCGGCATTTCATCCCCCTCAGCTCCCCCGTAAACCACGGAGCCAGGTGGGATCTATGCCGAGTCAGAGGTCGCAAAGGCACAACTCGGTCCAGAGCCTCCGCGGCCAACCTATCCCAGGTGGCCACCAAGTCTGTGGCCGAGTTATGAGCCAGAGTTTCAGGAAATGGCCCAAGCTCCATCTGAAACCGTTCAGGATCCATCAGGCGCCTGGGGCGGAACCATCTCCTCGGCTCCGCCTCCCTGCGATGGGGGGTGGCGGCACCGAAGTCCAGTCTAAGAAGAGAATGATCGGACCATGACAAGGGTTTTATAACTAAGTCCCCAGCACGATCATTCAACCACTGACCAGAGGCGAAAATCAGGTCCAGTGTGTGTCCCCCCGTGTGAGTGGGGCCAGAAACTAATTGGGTCAGATCCATGGCCGTCATGGAAGCCAGGAACTCCCAAGCCACCCCAGAGGTTTCCCCGAGCGAAGGCAGGTTGAAATCCCCCATGACTAAAAGCCTGGGGGTCTCAACCGCCAGCCCGGCTATCACCTCGAGGAACCCGGGCAGGGCCGATGACACGTGGCAGGGAGCCAGGTACGCCATCAAAAGGCCCATCTGAACCCCCCGACCCCACTTCACAAAGAGAGACTCACAACCAGCCGTCTGAGGGACAGTGGCCTCCCTAGGACAAAGGACTTCTCTAATAATCGCCGCCACCTCACCACCCCTTCCCTGAGACCTCGGTCGATGGAATGCTTGGAAACCTGGTGGGCACATCTCTACCAGAGGGACGCCACCCTCTGGGCCCAACCATGTTTCGGTGACCCCCGCCAGGTCCGCACCCTCCTCCTGAATAAGATCGCAAATCAGGGGGTCCTTGTTAACGACGGACCTGGCATTACATAACATCAGCCGGGTACTCATGTTTCTGAATCCTAGCAATGTTGATGGACTTCAACTCCCAGAATTCAACCCACCCCCCATGCTGTTGGCTGGAGGATTCTGGGAGTTGATGTCCACCTGTCTTAATGTCACGGAGACTGACAAATTCTGATTTACAGCCACGTTTCCTCCATCTCATAGAGGGGCAGCAGCTATATTTGGGAATCAACCCTCCCAAATTCCGAGTTACAAAAGGCTTTGAAGAAGAGTCTGGACTGCCATTTGTCAGAAATGGTGTAGGAGTCTCCTGCTTGGGTGAGTGAGGGGTTGGACTAGATGTACTCCAAAGTCCCTTCTGGCTCTATTCTGATGAATATCAATTGCTTTGTCTACTGCTTGCCTAAGGGAGGCTTTCGAGAAGAGACTGGACTGCCATTGTCCAGAAATATTGTCAGCAGGGTCTCCTGCTTGGGCGGAGGGGGGAGGGGGGGGTTGGACTAGATGACCCACAAGGTGCCTTCCAGCTCTGATTATCTGATGATTTTGAAACAAGTGAGGCTGCTTCACCCCAGGACTTGGCACGATTCGACCCACCACGTCCTCCGCACCCTTATTTGGAGTGGGGTGACTTCACCCCCTTGGAATCGGGATCACCTGGGGTGGGGGTGGGGTTTGGGGGAGCCACCCCAGTGAGCCTTAGGCAACCTGTTGTGTTCACCCTTGGTCTCCCTCTTCTCCAGAGCCTCATTGGGTCAATCAAACACAGACACACACACACGAAAAGAAATACTTTATTTTTTATTTTTATTTATTTATTTTTGTCAATCGCTTACAAGATAATAGGTATAAGTAAAAACATAGTTATGAATACATGGATACATATAAGAAAAATAAAAGAAACAATAGGACAGGGATGGTAGGCACGATTGGTGCGCTTATGCAGGCCCCTTACAGACCTCTTAGGAAAGTGGGGAGGTCAATAGTAGACAGTCTAAGGTGAAAGTTTTTGGGGTTTGGGGAAGAAACCACAGTCAGGTAGAGGATTCCAGACATTGACCGCTCTGTCGCTGAAGTCGTATTTCCTGCAATCCAGTTTGGTGCGGTTAACCTTGAGTTTGTATCTATTGTTTGCTCTTGTGTTGTTATGGTTGAAGCTGAAGTATTCATTGACAGGTAGGACGTTGCAATGTATGATTTTATATACTATACTTAGATCGGACTGAAGGCGGCGTAGTTCTAGGTTTTTTAGGTCTAGAACCCCCCTCCACTTAATCCCTCTGAGCTCCTGCCCAGGACTGCCAACCCAACCCTCTTCAGCCAGGAAGGGGGCGAGGAAGGGCACAGAATACATCTCCTTTCCTTCTGCAGCCTCCCGTCTTTGCTACCCAGGCCTTGGCAGGACGATGACAGGGGTGCCCTGGAGCATTTCAGCTGCAGACGTGTCTTCTTCAAGGGCGCAGCCTCCCTCCCTCCCCAGGTTGCGCCAAGGAGAAAACAGTGCCCCATGCCAAGCAGGGCCCCACCCTCTACATTCCAGGATTTGCAGGAAGCCAGGTTCTTCTCTTCTCTTTCCTCCTCCTCCTCCTCCTCGTCCTGCCCGCACATTCCTCTCCCTTCTAGCACTGATGATGTTACCTAGTTGGGTGATGAAATGTCTGCAAGAAAACCATCAAGTTCAGAGAGCCCCAACGAGCCCACAGTTGTCTTCCTCCTCCTCCTCCTCCTCCTCCTCCTCCTCCTCCTCCCCGCACATTCCTCTCCTTTCTAGCACTGACGATGTTACCTAGTTGGGTGATGAAATGTCTGCAAGAAAACAACTTGAGCTCAGAGAGTACCAAGGACCCCATAGTCCTTCTCCTCTTATTCTCAATGCCACCACCAGCGCATCTCCTCCTCCTTCTTCACCACCATTGCTGCCTCTACCTCCTCTTGGTCTTCATCTCCTCTTTCTTCAGCTTCACCATCCCTCCTCCTCCTCCTCTTCCACCACCATTGTTCCTTCTCTTTCTTACTCCTCTACACCTCTTCCTCCTTCTCCATCTCCACCACCATTGCTGCCTCCACCTCCTCTTGGTCTTCATCTCCTCTTTCTTCAGCTTCACCATCCCTCCTCCTCCTCCTCTTCCACCACCATTGTTCCTTCTCTTTCTTACTCCTCTACACCTCTTCCTCCTCCTCCATCTCCACCACCATTGCTGCCTCCACTTCCTCTTGGTCTTCATCTCCTCTTTCTTCAATCTCCTCTTTCTTCATCTCCACCATCCCTACTTCCCATCCTTTCTCTTTCCCTTTCTTATCCGTTTTCTCTTCCTCCTCCTCCACCATCACTTCTTCTTTCGCTCCTTCTTCACCACCATCGCTAACTCCATCCTCCTTTTTTTTGAAATCCATCCATCTCCAAATTGCTACCGTTGGGAAACGCTTCTAGATGAATGCCTGGGATAGATCCAAAGATGGTCTGATTGATTTAGCAGATAAAGAATTTGGCTTCCACGCAGCCCCGATTCCTGGGCAAGTCTCCGGGGAGCTTTGAAAACTTTATACAATGTTCTGGCGTCTCTCCTTCGAGGGAAGTTGCTGGGGCAGCTTTTCATGTGGGATTTTGGAAGTCCTTCAAAGATACGAACCATGTTCTACTATGAAAACAGATGCTGGAGGAGTGTGGCCAACTCAAACTTGGGATGGTTGAATAGAAATTTTTTGAGTAAATACATTTTACTGCTTAACAGAATAACAAAGGGACCTTGTGGATCATCTAGTCCAACCCACTGCTCAAGCAGGAGATGCCTTACCATTTCAGACCAATGGCTGTCCAGTCTCTTCTTAAAATTATCCAATAATGGAGTACCTACAATTTCCGGAGGCAACTTCTGTTCCACTGGATAATTGTCCTCCCTGTTAGGAAGTTTCTCCTTAATTCCAGGTTGTTTCTCTCCTAGATTAGTTTCCACCTATTGCTTCTTGTCCTTGGAGAATAATTTGACTCCCTCTTCTTTGTGGCAGCCCCTCAAATATTGGAAGATGCTATCATGTCATCCCTGGTCCTTCTCTTCACTAGACTAGTCAGGCCCAATTCCAGCAATTGTTCATTGTATGTTTTAGAGCCTCCAGTCCCCTAATCTTCTTTCTTGCTCTTCTCTGCATTCTTTCCAGAGTCTCAACATTGCTTTTTATCTCGTGGCATGATGGCATGGCCAAAAAAATAAATAAATTGGTTTTTATACCATAGAACTAGACAAATGGCAGAAACTGTGGGAGAGAAATTACAAATTAACAATGTCAACTGCATACAAAGAAAATTTGTATAAGATGTTTTATAGATGGAATTTTGCACCGGCAAGACTGCAAGGATGTTTAAAGATAAATCAGCTAAATGCTGGAAATGCCATCAGACTCCTGGATCATATCACCAGATGGGGGTGGTCTTGCATAGAAGCCAAAAGACATTGGACAAAAATATGCACCTGGTTGGCAAAGTTGATACAGCAACGTATTGATTTAAAACCTGAAATATTTCTGTTGGGGATTATACCTGAAACTTATAGTAAAGAGAAGGTAATTATTCATGTATTTAACTGCAGCCAGAATTGTATTTGCACAAAATTGGAACAGTGAAGAGATCCCAACAGATGAGAATGTGATCAGGAAAATATTAGAATGTGCAGAAATGAACAGGCTGACCTTTGGGATTAAAGAAAAGGAACAAACTGAAATATGATATGGGAATTACTTTTATCAATGGCTGGAGAATAAATATGGAAGTTAGAAATTAAAGAAGGGTAGCGAAAAACAGTAAACATGTGAATAAGAATTAAATATGCTAAGATGGGGATGGTCATAATAGATATATTATGTATAGTAGTATAAAATAAGAATAGAGTATTAATATTGCAGTAATGAATATGTATTAACTGTAATTGTTACTGCACAAGTAACACCTGGCTCTTTGACCAGGCCGGCTTGGGCTGATTTTAGATTTGGGTGTTTTACTTTTTATATTAAATTTTAGGGTTTTAGGGAGGGGTTTTAATTGATTATAGCCAGGGCCTTAGTTTAATTTAGTTTTAACTTTTCACATATTTATTGTTTTAATTGTATGGCTGTGCACCGCTCCGAGTCCTTTGGGAGAGGAGCAGTATATAAATAAATATTATTATTATTATTATTATTATTATTATTATTATTATTATTATTATTATTATTATTATTATTATTATTATTATTATTTGTATCCAAACAGTTTAAGTGGAAGATGGATTGTTTGTATAAAATAAAATTAAAATTAAAAAAATGTATATTGGAAGACTGCTATCATGTCACCCCTAGTCCTTCTTTTCACAAGACTAGGCATGCCCAGTTCCAGCAATCGTTCTTTGTATGTTTTAACTTCCAGTCTCCTAATCCCCTTGGTTGCTCTTCTCTGCATTCTTTCCAGAGTTTCAACACTGTTTTTATCTCATGGCGACCAAAACCAGATGCAGAATTCCAAGTGTGGCCTTACTAAGGCTTTTATAAAGTGGTAGTAACACTCCATGTTATCTTGATGCAGGGCTGTTTTAGGAGAACCCTGAGTGTCTTTGTCTGTGGAGATTCTCAGTCATCCAGGACCTGATTGTCCTAAAGGTGTTTTTTTCAAGAGGCAACTGGACTTTCTGGTGTTTCTTTGAAGACCTTTTGCTTCTCCTCCAAGAAGCTTCTTCAGCTCTGACTGGATGGTGGGGAAGGGAAGGATTGATTCTCCTTGCAGACAGCTGGTCATTTGCATCCTTTTTAGAGGGTCGTTGAGGCTACTTGGAGGTTTATCTCTTGTCCTCAGGTGCTTTTTTTCAAGAGACAACTGGACTTTCTGGTTTTTCTTTGAAGATGTTTCACTTCTCATCCAAGAAGCTTGTTCAGCTCTGACTGGATGGTGGGGAAGGGAAGGATTGATTCTCCTTGCAGACAGCTGGTCATTTGCATCCTTTTTAGAGGGTCGTTGAGGCTACTTGGAGGTTTACTTATGTCCTCAGGGTCACCTGAGAGGTTGAAATGGATGTGAAGCCTTCTTGGAACTGCTGAAAAGAGCTGTGTTGTGGACTCCACGTCCATTTGCACCACTCAGGTGACCCTAAGAGCACAGACAAATCTCCAAGTGGCCTCAACGTCCCTCTAAAAGGATGCAAATGACCAGCTGTCTGCAAGGATTCCCCACCATCCAGTCAGAGCTGAAGAAATTTCTTGGAGGAGAAGTGAAACGTCTTCCAAGAAAAACCAGGAAGTCCAGTTGCCTCTTGAAAAAAAAAAAGAAACTTTCGGGACCTGAGCCTCTTTCTTGGTCTTGAGCCATGGAGGCACCTGATGTGTGTGTGTGGCACCATCTCGGTCCCTTTTTAATCCCACCTTCCCTGACCTAGTTCAGAAGTCCAGCAGATCTGAAGGATGGATAATATGGAGAGCCGAAAAAGCTGGTTTCCTCCCAGACAATAGGATTCTTGTATGCTTGTGTGAACTTCCATCTTGAGATGTTTATTTACTCAACTGAGGTGGAAGCATCGTGGCCTGGAATGTGAAGGTTTCCCACCCATCCACTCACCCCCCCAAGAAACATTCCTTGTTGGAAATGGGGTTAAAACTACTTTTTAAAAAGTTTTTAATTTTTTACAACGAACGTAACACATAAAACATTCTTTTCCATTATACAGTGTGTTGTTGGTTGGTACATATGTTTGGTGCACGATGTCAATAGTCTTTTCCTCTTGGCTTTACTTTCTTATTGAATTAATTAACTTTCCAAAATATATTGTGTTATCATTACATCATTTTTAGACTTTCCATTTCAAATGCATGTTATCCTTTAGAGGATTCCTCAATTCTTAATAATTTTTATTCATATTGTAACTTATTCAAAGATAATCAATTATAACATGTCGTTGCTATTATATTTCAGTATATTTCAGTTTACTCCTTTTCTGTCTAACCATTGATAAAATAAATCCCCTATCTTATAATACCCTTTTTCCTCTTGCTCTCTAATTGCTAATGTTAATTTAGTCATTTCTGCACATTCCATTATTATCTTAATCACTTCCTCCTCTCTCAATAATCTCCCATTTTTCCAATTTTGAGCAAATACAATGCTAGCTGCAGTCAAAACATTAATAATCAAATATGTCAGTTCTCTGTTATAACCTTCAGGTAAGATTCCCAATACAAATGTCATTGGTTTTATATCTATATGCTGTTTTGTCATTTTTTTCCAGCCATGTGTGTATTTTAGTCCAGTAGGGTTGAAACTGTTGATGAGGTCATAAACAGATAAACAGATAATCAGAGTTGGAAGGGACCTTGTAGGTCATCTAGTCCAACCCTCCCACCCAAATAGGAGATCCTACACCACTTCTGACAAATGGCAGTCCAGTCTCTTCTTGAAAGCTTCCAGAGATGAAGCTCCCACAACTTCTGAAGGCAACTTCTGGTCCATTGAATATACAGTAACAAGAGTTGGAAGGGAGCTTGGAGGTCATCTAGTCCAACCCCCTGCCCAAGCAGAGCCTCCACCATTTCTGACCGAGAACAGTCCGGTCTCTTCTTGAAAGCTTCCAGGGATGGAGGGTTGAACTCTTCACTTCTCTGAATGGCCCAAGTAGCTTCTCTTTCGCGCCTCCCTGCTCTTTCCTTAGAGGCCGAGTCCTTCCTGAATTCCTTTGTGGTATTTTGGGCTGTTCGGTGATGCTTTGGAAAAGTGATTGTGGGTATTTAAGTAACCTCCATGCCCCCCCCCCCTTTCCTTCCTTCCTGTGTCTCCCAGCTGAACGAGCTGGACAAGGCGGCCGACGCTGCCCACACCTTCTTTGCGGCCAACCCAGAACACCTGGAGATGCAGGAGGACCTGGACAATTACAAGACCCTCTCGGGGAAGGTGGACCTGGTGGACCGAGAGGCCCAGCCACACATGGTAAAGGTGGCCTCTGTGTGTGTGTGAGAGAGAGAGAGAGGGAGAGAGAGAGAGTGAAAAAGATGGAGGGAGGGAGGAAAGAGAGAGAGAGAAAGAAAAGAAAGAAAAAGGGAGAGAGAGGGGGAAGAAGGAAGGAAGGGGAGGAAAAAAGGGAGGGAGGGAGGAGGGAAGGAAGGAAAGAGAGGAAGGAAGGAAGGAAGGAAGGAAGGAAGGAAGGAAGGAAGGAAGGAAGGAAGGAAGGAGGGAGGGGAGGGAGGGAGGAGAGAGAAGAAAGAAAAAGAAAGAAAAGAGAAAGAGAAAGAAAGGGAGGGAGGGGAAGGGAGGAAGAAAGAGGGAGGAGAGGAAAAAAAGGAAAAGAGAGAGAAGAAAGAAAAAGAAAAGAAAGAAAGAAAGAAAGAAAGAAAGAAAGAAAGAAAGAAAGAAAGAAAGAAAGAAAGAAAGAGGGAGGAAGGAGAGAGAGAAAGAAAGGGAGGAAGGGAAGAAGGAAGGAGGGAGGAAGAAAGAAGGAGGAGGGAAGGAAGGAAAGAGAGAGAGAGAAAGAAAGAAACAGGGAGGGAGGAGAGAGAGAAAGAAAGGAAAGAAAGAAAGAGGAAGAAAGAAAGGGGGAGGGAGGGAGGAAGAGAGGGAAGGAGGAAGGAAGGAAGGAAAGAGAGAAAGAAAGAAAAATAAAGAGGGAGGGAAGGAAGGTGAAGGGAGGGAAGAATGATCCTCGCACTTATGACCATTGTAGCAGCCCCAGGGTCCCGTGAATTTCAGCCACCGTCTCATACTTATGGCGGTCACAGTGATCGCCTTTTCTGACCTTCCCAGCCAAGCTTTCCATGAGCAAAGTCAATGGGTGGGAAGCCGGACTCACTGAACGACGGCATGATTCGCTTAACAACCGTGGCAAACAAGATGGTAAAATGAAAGGCGACTGGCTCAACAACCGCCTGGTTTTGCGGTGAAAATCCTGGAGCCCCCTGCGGTTGCCAGTCGGGGGGACCAACTGCACAGCTACGGAGTTCTTTCCCACGTCTGCCTGGAGCCCCCAAGCTGGAAGGGCTCCTTGAGGTCATCCAGCCCACCCGCTACTCAACGAAGGTACTCGGGGCAGGTGTTCCCTCCTCAACCTTCTTGTCTCTTGCAGGAAAATTATCTGTCTGGAATCCGGCATTACGACCGAGGGGAATACGACTTGGCCATTGACCTCCTGGAACAGGCCCTGAAAGACTACGACGCTGCTGACACCGAGTGCCGGATGCTGTGTGAAGGTCCTCAACGGTTTGAGGAGTACGAGTACCTGGATTACAAGGCCGTTCTCTACGAGGCCATTGCAGGTAAGGCCACCAGCGGAAGGAGATGGTGGCCCCCTGGCCTGGCCCAAGTGGGCTCCTCTCCAGCTCTCTTGGGGGGCCGAAGGCCAAAACATACAAAGAACAGTGGCAGGGACTGGGCCTGGCTAGTCGAGAAAAGAAGGAATAGGGGGGACATAGTCTTCCAATATATGAGGGGCTGCCCCAAGGAAGAGGGAGTCAGGCTAGTCTCCAAAGCAAAGGAAAGAGAAAGAAAGGAAAGAAAGGAAAGAAAGAAAGAAAGAAAGAAAGAAAGAAAGAAAGAAAGAAAGAAAGAAAGAAAGAAAGAAAGAAAGAAAGAAAGAAAGAAAGAAAGAAAGAAAGAAAGAAAGAAAGACATCTGAGCAAACCATGGATGGACAGAAGACATGCCTAGTTTGATGAAAAGAAGGACCAGCGGTGACAGATAACAGATAACAGATAATTGGAAGGGACCTTGTAGGTTATCTAGTTCAACCCGCCACCCAAGCAGGCGACCCTCCACCATTTCTGACAAATGGCAGTCCAATCTCTTCTTGAAAGCCTCCAGTGGTGAAGCTCCCACAACTTCCGAGGGCAACTTCTGTTCCATGGGTTGATTGTTCTCCCTGTCAGAAAATTCCTCCTTATTTCCAGGTTGAATCTCTCCTGGTTCAGTTTCCATCCATTATTCCTTGTCTGGCCTTGGAGAATAGCTTGACCCCCTTCCTCCTCTCTGGGGCAGCCCCTCAAATATTGGAAGACGCTCTCCTGTCTCCCCTGGTCCTTCTCTTCCCTAGACTAGCCAGGCCCAGTTCCTGCAACCGTTCGTTGTATGTTTGAGCCTCCAGTCCCCTCATCCTCCTGGTTGCTCTTCTCTGCACTTTTTCTAGAGTCTCAACATCTTTTTTATAATGTGGTGAACAAAACTGGATGCAGTACTCTAGGTGTGGCCTTACTAAGGCTTTATAGAGTGGTATTATTACTTCCCTTGATCTCGATTGTATCCCTCTGTTAATGCCCCTTAGGATTGCATTGGCTTTTTTGGCTGTTGCTGTACACGGCTGGCTCCTATTTAGTTGGTTGTCCACTAAGACTCCAAGATCTCTCTCCCAGTTCCTGCCATTGAGCCTGGTTTCACCCAGTCTGTATGTGTCCTTTGGGTTTTTCTTGCCTAAGAAAACTTTTCTCTATGTTGAATTTCATTTTATTAGATACGGCCCAGTGTTCTAGTCTGTCAAGATCCATCTGGATCCTGAGCCTATCTTCTTGGGTGTTAGCTATTCCTGCCAGCTTAGTATCATCTTAGTAAATTTGATAAGTTCCCCTTCTATTCCCTCATCTAAGTCGTTAATGAAGATATTGAAGAGTCCTGGGCCTAAAACGAACCTTGTGGCACCCCACTGCTTCCTTCCTCCATGTAGACTTAGACCCATTAAGGATTACTCGTTGAGTACAGTTTGCCAGCCAGGTGTGAGTCCATCTAGTGGTGGTGCTATCTATTCCACTTTTTCTAACTTACTAAGAAGTAGGTTGCAGACAAGATAGCTGTCTTCCAATATTTGGGGGGCTACCATAGATGGCAGACGGAGTTACTTAGAACTAAGGAGATAAATTTCCTGACAGTGAGAACAATTACTCAGTGGAACAACTTGCCTCCAATAGTTGTAAATCCTCCAACACTGGAAGTTTTTAAGAAGATGTTGGACAGCCATTTGTCTGGAATGGGATAGGGTTTCCTGCCTAAGCAGGGGGCTGGACTAGAAGACCTCCAAGGTCCCTTCCAACTCTTTGATTTTGTTATTCCTGTTTACAGGAAGTCCTCAACTTAATAACAGTCCATTTAGTAACCGAACTTACAACGGCACTCAAAAAAGTGACTTATGACCGTTTTTCACACTTATGACCATTGCAGCATCCCCATGTTGATGTGATCAAAATTCAGATGCTTGGCAAGTTGACTCATATTTATGACAGTTGCGGTGATCCTCTTTTGCGACCTTCTGACAAGCAAACTCAAGGGGGAAGGCAGACTCACTTAACAACCCCTTAACAATTGCAGTGATGCACTTAACAACGGTGGCGAGAAAGGCCATAAAATGGGGCAGAACTCACTTAACAGCTCATCTCACTTAGCCACTGGGATTTGGGGCTCAACTGTGGCCGTAAGTCAAGGATTAGTGCAGAGTGTTTCTCAGCCTTGGTTGCTGGCCTCTCTATTTACGACTGATCGCAGCATGTCCTGCCCCTGTTGGACTCTGATTCGGAGGGGGAGGCCAAGCAGCCGTGGTTCCGGGGGCTGTGGAGGAAACTGGGGAAGGGCACAATCTGGCTGGGCATCCAGAGGAAAACCCAGGCCCACTCCCTCTTCATCCTAGGGCACGCAGGGAGGAACAGAGAAGGGAGCAATATGGTTTACGGGGGAGGAAAGGGCCCCAATCCCCTTCATGGGCTGCAGCTGAGAAGACTGTTTAAAAGGGCAAACTGCGCATGGCAAAGTTGCTGGAACCAAAGCATGAAATTATTCTGGTTTGTCAAGCCTTATCTGGGTTCTGGTGTGTTTCATTATCTTTTGAAGTCTTCAATCCCTTATCCTGCCCTGTCTTGTGAATTGCTGCAGCTGTGATTTGTGTTGGTTTTTACTTATAATTTAGATGTATTTTGGGGTAGAACTGAATTTCTTCCCTTTAAAAACTCTTTCTCTCCAGCCAATGATAACTGGACATTGGAGGCCAAGTTGGAGGCATTAAAAGGACTTTACCTACTTTTGTGACTTGGCTGCTTGTGTGCCACGCCCCTTTGGGTCATCACACAGTATCTTGGGAGGGGGAGCTGGGTAGGATCACGTGACAACCCCCCACCCCCCCCCCCCAATGCAAAATTCCGCACCAGCTTCCAAACAGGCAGACAAGAGGAAAATGATTCAGCTAACACTCTAATCACCCGCAATAGAAAAGGGGTGTGAAACTTGGCTGTTGATTCAGTGAACAATCGTTTTGCTTACAGTGGAAATCCTGGTCCCAACTGAGTCATAAATCAAGGACCCTCTGGCTCATCTGATCTCTTGACTCCCTCGTGGGCGGGCAAGCTAGCGTGCCTCAACGGCTTGCACACACACACACACACACACACCCCAAGCAGACACAATTTCACTGGGGACTACGTGTTCCTAGCGCCTGGCGTTGTGTAATACCTCGAAATGTAGCCTTCGACACAATAGAATGTGCTGACAAAGGGCCCTGAAGGACAAAACAGCCTCCCAGACTTCCCCGCCCTCTGCAGATGCCAGACAGCAGTGTCCTTTCAAAAGCTGGGCATAGAACAACTACACACCAGAACAACTAGACACAAGGACAGTTCCCCCCCACCCCTGAATGCCGTCCTTCTGCTAAACAACTCATTCCCACAACACTGTCAAGTTATTTACTAAGTCTGTATTACTATTCTCATCCTTCCTACTACCTATCTCCTTTTCTACTTATGACTATACGTGTATCTTTATGATTTAAATTGTTTTATTTAGTTTCCTAGTATGATTTGATTGCTTATTTAGTATTCTATGATTTATCACTAAGTGTTGTATCTTACGTTTCTTGAGGGATGTATTTTTTATGTACACTGAGAGCTTATGCACCTAAGACAAATTCCTTGTGTGTCCAATCACAATTGGCCAATGAAGAATTCTATTCTATTCTATAATATTCTATTCTGTAATATTCTATTCTATTCTATTCTATTCTATTCTATTCTATTCTATAATATTCTATTCTATTCTATTCTATTCTATTCTATAATATTCTATTTTCTATTCTATTCTTCATTCCAATATTTATTCTATTCTATTCTATTCTATTCTATTCTATTCTATTCTACTCTACTCTACTCTACTCTACTCTACTCTACTCCATTCTATCCTTCATTCCAATATTTATTCTATTCTATTCTATTCTATTCTATTCTACTCTACTCTACTCTACTCTACTCTACTCTACTCCATTCTATCCTTCATTCCAATATTTATTCTCTTCTGTTCTGTTCTATTCCATTCTATCCTATTCCTATCCTTTAGCCCAATATTTCTGTTCTGTTCTGTTTTTGTTCCATTCTGTTCCATCCCATCCCATCCTACCCCTCATTCCAATATTTAATTCTGTTCTGTCTTGTTCTATTATATTTCTATTCCTATTCTTATAACTCAGAACTTCTTAAATTATCATTCTGATGTGGTTTTATGTTTTCCCATGGAAGGAGATCTCACCTCTGGAAGGCCACCCTTGGAATACGGCATCCAGTTTTGGTCACCATGATATAAAGAGGAAAAAAATAACAGATTAACAGAGTTGGATGGGACCTCATAGGCCATCTAGTCCAACCCCTCACCCCACCCAAGCAGAAGATCCTGCACCATTTCTGACAGATAGCAGTCCGGTCTCTTCTTGAAACCTTCTAGTGATGAAGCTCCCACAGCTTCTGAAGGCAACTTCTGTTCCATGGGTTGATGAATAGAATAGAAAAGAAATAGAAATAGAATAGAATACATATTGGAATGAAGAAGAGAGGAGAGGAGAGGAGAGGAGAGGAGAAGAGAAGAGAAGAGAAGAGAAGAGAAGAGAAGAGAAGAGAAGAGAAGAGAAGAGAAGAGAAGAGAAGAGAAGAGAAGAGAAGAGATATTGGATGAAGAATAGAATAGAATATGGAATAGAATTAGAATAGATATTGATGAAGAATAGAATGGAATGGAATGGAATAGAATAGAATAGAATAGAATAGAATAGAATAGAATAGAATAGAATAGAATAGAATAGAATAGAATAGAATAGATTGGAAGGGACCTTGTAGGTCATCTAATCTAACCCCCTGCTTAGGCAGGAAACCCTATAGCCTAAGGAAAAGATGGACCAGGGGTGACATGAGAGCAGTCTTCCAATATCTGAGGGGCTGCCCCAAAGAAGAGGGAGTCAAGCTATTCTCCAAAGCCCCAGAAGGCAGGAGAAGAAGCAACGGATGGAAACTAACCAAGGAGAGAAGCAACCTGGAATTAAGGAGAAATATCCTAATAGTCAGAACAATTAACCAGTGGAACAATTTGCCTCCAGAAGTTGTGGTTGCTCCATTATTGGAAATTTTTAAGAAGAGATCGGACAACCATTTGATCGGGATGCTGTAAGTTCTCCTACTTAATCAGGGGATTGGACTAGAAGACCTCTGAGGTCCCTTCCAACTCCAGGGCCTTATGAAACTCAGTTGCCTTAAATGAGATGAATTGTTGCCCTTTCTGCTGCAACACTTGTGTTTCCTCCCTTGCAGATCATTGCATGCAAGTCCTCCGGTGTCAACACGAGTGTGTGCGGCAACTTGCCACACGGCCTGGACGACTCTCACCCATCGACAACTTCTTGCCCTTGCACTATGACTTCTTGCAGTTTGCCTACTTCAGAGGTAGGTCTAGCTCATCTGAGTTCCTCGGCTGCACGCAGATCAGAGTTGTGTTGTCACCCAAAAGCTAAACCAGACACAAGTCTACAAACCCAAGAAAAAAACCCTTCTGGGTCAAGCCAAGCCCACTGTAGTCCAGTATTGTGTTTCTCCTAGAGGACAACCAGGAATGGCTACATTTATTTCTTGGCAAGTGGGATTTGGAGGCAGTTGACCCCCAACCTGGAGGTAATATGGGGTCTTGAGGACCAGGAGACCTCAAAAGACCTTTCACCCATCAATTTATTCCCTCTTTTTTAGAAGCCAGACCACCTAGTGCTCCTCATGCATCTTCTGGAGATGTTATCATATATATTCCTTGGCAAGTGGGATTTAGAGGCAGTTGACCCTCAACCTGGAGGTAATATGGGGTCTTGAGGACCAGGAGATCTCAAAAGACCTTTCACCCATCAATTTATTCCCTCCTCTTAAAAGCCAGAGCCATCAGTGCCCCGATGTACCTTGTGAAGATGTGGTTAGTAACAAGGTTGTAAAGCAAATCTGGCTTCCCCACTGACTTTGCTTGTCAGAAGGTCGCAAAAAGGGATCACGTGACCCCTGGACATTGAAGCCGTCCTAAGTACATGCCAGTTGCCAAGCGTCTGAATTTTGATCACACGACCAGGGAATGCTGCAACGGTCGTAAGTGTGAAAAGTGGTCATAAGTCACTTTTTTTCAGTGGTGTTGCAACTTGGAACGGTCAACTAAACGAACGGTTGTAAATTGAGAGCTCCCTGTGTCAGGTTCAGGGAAACCATGAATATCCTGGGTTCAAGACCCTTCAACTCAGAGCTCAGGTCAGGCGGTCTCACTTTTTGTCCCACACAAATGCCTGGTTTTTTTTTTTTTTGGGCTTGTCTGCCGGAAACAGCTGGTTTTCCAAAACAGCTGGCTTTGTCATTCTGGCTTTTGCAGGAACTGGGTTGGTTGTGTTTTTTTGGAAGGGGAAATATCCTTGGGGCTGCACACCACAACATCCGAAACACTCAAGGTTGTGTTTCAAAGTAAACAAGTCCTTTGTCCTGCTTGCCAAGGCTGGCGGGCAGGAGAAGGCAAAAGGAGAGCCCAAAAACCAGATGGCAAAAAAAACAAAGCCACTGCCCTTTGCTAGGGAGCTGTCTGTCAACACTGAGAAAAAGGGAAGGAAGGAAAGAAAGAAAGAAAGAAATATATAAAAGAAAGATGGGAAGAGAGGAAAAATATAAAGGAAGGAAGGGTATAAAAGAAAGAAGGGAGGAAGGAAGAGAGGGAGGAAAGAAGGGAGGGCATAAAAGGGGGAGAGAGGGAGGGAGGAAAGGTATAAAAGAAATGAGGGAGGGAAGAAGGAAAAAATATAAAAGAAAGGAGGGAGGGAGGAAAAATATAAAGGAAGGAAGGAAAGGTATAAAAGAAACAAGGAGGGAAGAAGGAAGGAAAAATATAAAAGAAAGAAAGGAAGGGAGGGAGGAAAATATAAAGGAAGGGAGAAAGGGAGGGTATAAAAGAAACAAGGGAAGAAGGAAGGAAAAAATATATAAAAAAGAAAGGAGGAAGGGAGGGAGGAAAATATAAAGGAAGGAAGGGAGGAAGGGTATAAAAGAAGTGAGAGAGGGAAGAAGGAAGGAAGGAAAAATATAAAAGAAAGAAAGGACGGAGGGAGGGAGGAAAAATATAAAGGAAGGGAGGGAGGAAGAAAGGAAATCACATGCATGTTTTAAAGAAACATCTATAAAATAATTAAACTCCATTATGCACTTAAATAGAAAAGAGCAATGGAAGACAAGATTGGGTGTCTCCACTCCTCTTTCTCAACCTGAAACATTTGAAGACGTGTGGGGTTGAATTCTGGAAAAAATGCTCCCTGTAGATATTCCTCAACTTCCCCCTGTTCATTTAGTGACCGTGTGAAGTGAGAACGACAGTGTGGGAAAAGTGGCTTAGGACCATTTTTCACACTTAACGACTGTTGCAGCATCTCCCGTGGTCACATGATCAAAATTTAAGACGCTTGGCGACCGACTCGTGCTTACGACAGTCGCAGGGTCCTGGAATTACAGGATCCCCTTTTGCAATCTTCTATCAAACCAAATCAACAGCGAACTCAGATTCGCTAAACTTACTAACTCAGCAACTGCAGTGATCCACTTAACAACGGTGGCAAGGAAAGTCATAGAATGAGGCAAAGCTCGGTTTCATAACCGTCTCACTTAGCAACAGAAATTTTGGGTTCAATTGTCGTTGTAAATCGAGGACTACCTGAAGAAGACACAACAAGCAGTTGTGGCGGAGAGCAGCTGGAAGGGAAGGGATCCATGGAAAGAACTTCTGGTGGAACTGAGCATGCCCAGAAATTATGGGGTGCAGGAATATAGGAGTTAAATTAAGTGCAGGAATATAAGAGTCGAGCTAAAAAGAGTATGTTTAACACTTTAAAGCAGGGGTTGCCAACCTTTTGGACCTCAGGGACCACCAAACTCATAATTTTAGATCCCAGGGACCACTAACCGGTTCTGTGGGCGTGGCCTAATTTGTGGGTGTGGCTTGGTGGTCCTGTGACCGGCTGGGCATGGCTTGTATGTAAATATTATAAATATTTATATACATATTGAATTTTTTATTTTAAAAAAGAGCAACTTTTACCCAAAATCAGGCAAAGCAGGCAGGCAGATTGAGTTGCTCACAGAATCACAGATTCATTCAGAGATCTATCTATCTGCCATTAGCTAGTTCAGTCTGTCACATAAAATTTGCTTGCAAGCAAACTCACAAAATTTGCTAGCAAGCAAACTCACAAAATTAACTCACAACACACCATGCATGTAAATATTGGATTTTTTATTTAAAAAAAGAGCAATTTTTACCCAAAATCAGGCAAAGCAGGCAGGCAGATTAAGTTGCTCACAGAATCATTCAGTGATCTATCTATCTGCCATCGGCTAGCTCAGTCTCTCAAATTTGCTTGCCGTGAGTCTGCACTGAATTTGCTTGCAAGCAAACCTTCAGTCCTAAGGGAGGTTCGGCTGCGCTTAGCTAGAAAGCAAGAAATCGAACCATTTCCTGCTTCCTAGCTAATCTAAATCTCCCGGCAGAGCATAACAGATGATGGTCGGAAAAAGGAAAAATAGCAATTTAGCAGGCAAGTTTACCGGGTAAGGAGTGAGTGGGTGGGGAGGGTTCTGGCGGGCCATGTGGGCTGAGCAGCCTTGGGTTTCTGCGCAGCCTGGATTAATTGCTTTGGGGGAGATGCTCTGGGGGTGAGATTTCTCTGCGGCCCACCAAAATTTTCTCACGGCCCACCAGTGGACCGCGGCCCACCGGCTCGCGACCGCTGCTTTAAAGCAAATAAGAGGTAATGGTTAAATAATTTTTTTATAATTTTTAAATTTATCTTTTTTCCCCTTCGTATATATAACAAAGATATAATTAAATTCAGAATAGAGTTGGAAATTAGAGAGGGGGAATAATAGAATATATGAAATGGAATTTGAATGATAGTTAAAATGCTGATTAGTATAAAAATAATGCATTGAAATATTGATTAATTACTAGTAGAGCTACAAGGTCGTTAAATGTTTTAAATATGATTACTGATGTTTTATTTGTGGCAAAAGGAAAGATATACTTGATAAATGAAATGTTATATTTTAAAAAAGCTATTAGGGAATATTCTTGGGAACTGTAGTGGCATAACTGAAAGTTAGAACTACGATGGAATTGGAGAGAGGGGGAATAATGGAATACATTTCCTTAATAATAAGATGATGTAAGAAAAAGAAAGGAAACTAGAATTTGAATGAGGGAGATATTAAGCATATTTGAACAACATGAGGATTAGCATAAAAGAACTAATACAATGAAATATTGAATATATAAATGAACAGAAGACTATGATGGAATATAAGGAGGGGTATTAATGCTAGAATGAAATAAGATTGTAAAAAAAGTAGCTCACATAATTATTAACATGCTATTGTATGTAAAAGGAAGATATTTGAATGTAAGGATTGGTATGCAAATAAGATGTTGAAATACTGAAAATTAAACAATGGAAAAATTTGGAAATAATAAATTTAAGTAGGAATATTAGAAGTATATAAATTTATTAAAGTTAAATATATTAAGTATTATATTAATTGTATTAAATGTAAAACACCCAGGTGTCATATTGTCCACACATTGATATGTATGTAAAATAGAAATAAAAAACTTTATTACAAAAAAAAAAGAAATTATGGGATGGAGGGAGGGGCATTTCATAAGGTGGGGTGCATGCCACCTGTCCCGACATTTGGCCACCGTTGTCTGTCTCCCCCAGGTTGTAGCAATTTCTCATTTGCTTCCGTTGAGATTCGGCCAGCCAGGATGCAGCCAAACTGAAAACAAACCCTGAATTGTGGTTTGTTTGTTTTTTTCCCCACTCCTCCTCCTCGCAGTGGGCAATTACGTCCAAGCGTTGGAGTGCACCAGGACGTATCTCCTCTTCCATCCCGAGGATGAAGATGTCCGGGAGAACGAGGATTACTACAAGAGCCTCTTAGAAGGATCTCTCGACTTGGAGGCCATCCAACCCAGAGAGGTAAGAGGTTCGGACGTGGGAGCGAGGCTTGGATGTAGCTTCGAGGATCCTTGGCCTTGGTGAGGAACAAGCCATCTTCTGCAGGGCTGACATCGAGGTCGCACTGATAGAAGAGGATGTTTGTAGATCAGGGTTGAATTGTCAGGTCCGGGGTGCTCTCTGACCCAACTAGAGAACTGTCAGGGTTCCGGCCATTGCCCCAATTAAGTCATGAACCTCTTTGGGCCAAGCTTTAAAAGAATTCGAAAGATTTATTAGGAGCAATGGATCAACATTAACCTAAGTGAAGCCAACTCTGGCCTACGTAATTCACAGTCCCCTGTGACCCTGTTTCCCCCCCAAGTGTGTCATAAATCAGATTCTCCAATGAAGAATTTTCCCGGGCAGAAGGTCCGGTAGCCTAGCTACAATCTTTGTAAGATAAGCGTTGCAATACACTTCTGGTTTTAAACTGCCTACTACTTCTTCAGATTTCCCCCCTCCCCCCTTGTTTATGGCAACTCGAAAACAGGCAGAGGGATGCTTTACGAGTTGACCAGAGGTTGGTATTCAGCAGGTTCTGACCAGTTCTGGAGAACCGGTAGCGGAAATTTTGAGTAGTTCGGAGAACCGGTGGTAACTTTCCCCCTGGAGTGAGGTGGAAATGGAGATTTTACAGTATCCTTCCCCTGCCACGCCCACCAAGCCACTCCCACCAAGCCAAGCCAAGCCCACTAAGCCACGCCCACAGAACTAGTAGTAAAACATTTTGAATCCCACGACTGGAGTTGACAGGAACATTGTCAAGGCTAGAAGGGAGGGAGGGAGAGAGGGAGAAGAGGAGGAGGAGGAGGCGGAGGAGGAGGAAGAAGAAGAAAAGGATTGAGTTCCTTGGTGTGCTCTCAGCTTGGTTCTTTTCTTGACCCAACTAGGAAAACATCATCAGGGAGAGGGGACTTGCCAGGAGGAGGAGGAGGAGGAGGGAGGAAGAGGAAGAGGAGGAGAAGCAGGAGGAAGAGGAGAGAGGAGGAGGAGGGAGGAAGAGGAGGAGCAGCAGGAGGAGGAGAGAGAAGGAGGGAGGAAGAGGAGGAGGAGGAGAACTGTGGAGTCCTTGGTGGTTGGTAGTCTCTCAACTTGGTAGTTTTCTTGCAGACATTTCATGACCCAACTAGGTAACAACTTCAGTCTAGAAGGGAGGAGGAGGAGGACTGTGGGGTCCTTGATGCTCTCTGAGCTGGGTTGTTTTCTTGCAGACGTTTCATCACCCAAACTAGGGAACATCATCAGTGCTAGGAAATGGGGTGGGGGGGAAGAGGAGGAGGAGGGGGGAGGAGGAGGAGGAGGAGGAGGAGGAGGGGGGAGGAGGAGGAGGAGGAGGAGGAGGAAAAGAACTATGGGGTCCTTTGTGCCTCCTGAGCTTGGGGGTTTCCTTGCAGACATTTCATGACCCAACTAGGCAACATCAATTCTGGAAGGGAGAGGAGTTATATTGTATATAAACAGAGAGCAAATTCCCTCTTCCCTTCCAGCACTGACGATGTTCCCTAGTTGGGTCATGAAACGTCTGCAAGAAAACCACCCAGCTCAGAGAGCCCTAAGGAGCCCACAGATCACGGTGGAGAATACAGCTAGTCTTTAACTTAACATCCACAACTTGGTTTCTCTCTTTTATATATATATATTTTTTCAGGAAGCTGTGACCTTCCTCCGGAAACACCGGTTGGAAGCAGATTTGCTAGCAGCTGGAGCAAGCATCCTGGGTTTCTTGTACACAGAACCGGTGAGAATGCGCTCTTGGAGTCCCAGAGAGCAGATGGAGCCAAGAATCATGGCTTAGGCCTGGCCAAACCCAGCCTCTGCTTGGAGGAACAGATTCAGCCACCGAGATCATCTGAATCTAGGTTTAGCAAAGAATGTCTTGGACTTCTACTCTTGCTCCCCGTGTCTGGGGAACTTGGGGAGCCCATTCTGGGTACAGAGGCGTCTTTAGACACCGTGACAGTGCAAGCCCCACAGGCCTGCATTCCCACAACCCCTCTAAGCCACGGGTTTCCAACCTTGTGCTTCCTCTCTTTGGCTGCCTTCTGGTGCCCTGACTAGATGCTCTCTTCAGAGCGTATACGGACCAGGGCTTTGCATGCATGTGGCGCATTGTTTAAGCGTTACAGGGCGTGTGCGATGTAGCGTTTGCACATGTTTAAGGTGTGTTTGTGGTTTAGGGGGAATTCGGTGCCTGAATTGTGCAACTGAATCTTGGGATACAGTTGCAGGGAGACCGTTTTTGGGGAGAGTTCTTTGGAGGGGATGGGGGGGGGAGGCTTGCGGGGGGGGATCCTTCTTCCCTTCCCTGCCTTCATCTTCCTTCCTTCCTTCCTTCCTTCCTTCCTTCCTTCCTTCCTTCCTTCCTTCCTTCCTTCCTTCCTTCCTTCCTTCCCTCCCTCCCTCCCTCCTTCCTTCCTCTCATTCCAATTTCCTTCCTTCCATCCTTCCTTCCCTCCCTCCCTCCTGCCTTCCTCTCATTCCAATATCCTTCTTTCCTCTTCCTTCCTTCCTTCCATCCATCCTTCCCTCCCTCCCTCCTTCTTTCCTTGATTTCATTCCAATTTCCTTCCTTCCTCTCCTTTTCCTTCTTTCCTTCTATCCTTTCTTTCCTCCCTCCCTCCTTCCTTCCTTCCTCTCATTCCGATTTCTTTCCTTCCTTCCATCCTTCCTTCCATCCCTCCCTCCTTCCTTCCTCTCATTCCAATTTCCTTCCTTCCTCTCCTTTTCCTTCCTTCCTTTCATTCTTCCTTCCCTCCCTCCCTTTCTTCCTTCCTCTCATTCCAATTTCCATCCTTCCTTCCCTCCCTCCCTCCTGCCTTCCTCATTCCAATCCTTCTTTCCTCTTCCTTCCTTCCATCCATCCTTCCCTCCCTCCCTCCTTCCTTGATTTCATTCCCATTTCCTTCCTTCCTCTCCTTTTCCTTCCTTCCATCCTTTCTTCCCTCCCTTCCTCCCTCCTTCCTTCTTCTCATTCCAATTTCCTTCCTTCTATCCTTCCTTCCCTCCCTCCTTCCTTCCTTCCTTCCTTCCTCTCATTTCAATTTCTTTCCTTTCTCTCCTTTTCCTTCCTTCCTTCCTTCTATCCTTCCTTTCTTCTCCTTCCATCTTCTTTCCTTTTCTTTCTTTCTCTTTCTCCCTCCCCCCCCCCCTCCTTCTTTCTCTCTTTCTCTCTCCCACCTTAACCAACCAGCCTTCCTTCTTTCAGAGCTACTGGAGCACCTCTGGGTCTGAGCAAGACAGCCACAGGTAGGAAACCAAAACCGGCATCAGTTGAAAACAATTTGGGGTCTTGCGGGGGGGCGGGGGGCGGAGCCATTTGTGAATATTTGAAAGGGAATCAGGGAGTCTGCATGGGGGGGGGGGGGGCTGTTGAGGTATTCCCTGTTAGGAGAATTTGTGCTCTCAGAGAAACGTAGTGAGAGTGGTGATGAATAACACACAACCAGCACACAGATACACTGAATAGTAAAATGTAGGTTTTACTTCCAGTAAACGGGTAAGCCAAGTCCAAGAAACAGTCCAAGTCATACACGGTTAAGCAATCAGTATTCAGTCCAGGGATAATCCAAAAACAAAGTCCAGTATCATACACAAAGTTCAGTAAACGGCGTTTGCTAACAGTTGCAAGACTCACAGCAATCCGAGCAGAACGACGATCAGGCATAAGGCAAATAAGGAAAATGCAAGAAGAAACAAACCAGGTTTCTGGCTCCATCTTATGGCCATTGGAGGAACCACACCCAAGTACAATTACAGCATTCTCTTAAAGAGACAGTATTAAATGACTCTCCTGCTTTATATATTGCCAACGCAACTGTTAGTTGACTATCATTCCTAACAGGGCCCACAAAGGTCAAGATGATAACCACATCATTGCAGCCCCTCCCCTGCTTAGATGGCCATGGGAGGCCCCCTGATCCGTGAGATAAAACGATCTGGAAATGCATCCACTCCCTTCCTCCTCTCCTTTATTTCATCTCATTGAAGTAAAAATGTGCCTTGTGCACTGGAGAAGGCGAGGTTTTTTTTGGGGGGGGGCAAGGGTGTGCCATGGCCCCATCCCTAAGGACCCTCCCCCTGATGCACCCCAAAGCTTTCCTCCTTCTTGGGCCAATGACAGGTTCCTTCAAAAAGCAAAACCGGGTATCCTTCTCTCTACCAGCAACAGTCAAGAACTGGTTAAATATCCATGGATGGACCTTCTCCATCCTTCAGGCCACAGAGGTGCTTTTTTTCCCAAGAGGCAACTGGACTTCCTTGGTTTTTTTTTTTTCTTTTGAAGACGTTTCGCTTCTCCTCCAAGGAGCTTCTTCAACTCTGACTGGAGGGTGGGAAAGAGAAGGATGGATGCTCCTTGCAGAAAAACTGGTCATTTGCATCCTTTGTAGAGGGTCCTTGAGGCCACTTGGAGGTTGATCTGCGTCCTCAGGGTCACCTGGGTGGTGCAAATGGGTGTGGGGCCTTCTTGGAATTGCTGACAGGATTGTAGTTGTAGTCGAGGGGAGATAGATGAAGTCGGTGAGGCTCTGACCCCATTGGCACAAACTCAGGTGGCCCTGAGGACTCAGATGAACCTCCAAGCGGCCTCAAAGGTCCCTCTCCGAGGATGCAAATGACCAGCTGTCAAAGTCAAGGGGGAAGCCAGATTTACTTAACAACTTATTTATTTATTTTATATACCGTTTTATATACCGCCCTTCTCCCGAAGGACTCAGGGCGGTGAACAGCCAACTAAAATACAAGTAGACAAAGTATAAATTATTTAAAAGAGAATTAAATACTAGACTGTCCCAAATCTAAAAACCCCAATTAAAATCAATAAAACATCATACCCCATCCCAACTAATCTAAAAACCCCATTTAAAATCCCATTAGTCAGCTCAGGCCGGCCTGCTCGAAGAGCCAGGTCTTCAGGTCACGTCTGAAGGCCCTCAGGTCACTGGTCGTTCGTAATCCAGGGGGCATCCCATTCCAAAGGGCGGGTGCCCCCACAGAGAAGGCCCTATTCCTCGGGGTCACCAGACGACACATAGAAGGCGTCGGGACCCGGAGGAGACCCTCTCTGTGGGAGCGCACCGGTCGGTGGGAGACTACTGGCAGAATGCGGTCTTGTAAGTATCCTGGTCCGATGCCATGGAGCGCTTTAAAGACTAAAACCAGTACTTTAAAGCGAACCCGGAAGGCCACTGGCAACCAATGCAGCTCGCGCAGGAGGGGCGTCACGTGGGAGTATCTCGACGCCCCCGTAACTACCCGCGCGGCCGCATTTTGTACCAGTTGAAGCCTCCGGGTGCTCCCCGCAGGGAGCCCCATGTAGAGGGCATTACAGTAGTCCAGACGGGAGGTGACCAGGGCATGAGTGACTGTGCGTAAGGCGTCCCGATCAAGAAAGGGCCGCATCTGGCATATCAGGCGAACCTGATAAAAAGCCCCCCTGGAGACGGCCGTGATGTGATCTTCCAAAGACAGCCGTACATCCAGGAGGACACCAAGATTGCGTGCCCCTTCTGTGGGGGTCAAGATCTCATCCCCAATAGCCAGCGACGGAGTCAGCTGACTATATCGGGCCGCCGGAAACCACAGCCACTCGGTCTTGGAAGGGTTGAGTCGAAGCCTGTTCTCGCCCATCCAGTTCCGCACAGCCTCCAGGCAATGGGCCATAACCTCCACAGCATCGTTGGGGTGGCTTGGGGTGGAGATGTAAACTGCGGGACTCATTTAAGGATTCACTTAACAACTGTGGTGGGAAAGGTGGTAAAATGGGGCCAAACTTCGCTTAACAAATGTCTTCACTTAGCAACATGAATGTTGAGCTCCATTGCGGTCGTAAGTTGTAACCTTCCGTCTGAAATTGATGGGTTTGACCTTTGGCATGTTGGCTTGTTCAGTCAACACTCAGTTGAACTTCGGGACTCTGAAGTTGGGCATTCAACCTGTAGTGGGAACCCAACCAGTGGCTCCTGCTTTGTCTTCCGCAGGGATCCTTCCGGGCAGCAGGACCACCAAGCCCATGAGGCTGGGGATGCCCCTCCTGAGCAGGAATTGTCCAAAGTGGGGCACTCTTTGCGGGAAGGTAAGGCTCCCTCGGGTCTGGAGGCTAAATCATACCGAGAACAGTTGCAGGAATTGGGTAATTCTCCAAATTGGGCCATTTTAAGATTTGTGGACTCCAACTCCCAGAATTCTTCCAACTGGCTAGGGAATTCTGGGAGCTGAAGTCCATAAGTCTTCAAGTGACCATGTTTAAAGAGCCCCTTGTCTTAGGGGCTCATGGCCCAACTAGGGAACATCATCAGTGCTAGAAGGGAGGGGGGTTCGTGGAGAAGAGGGAGGAGGAAGAGGAGGAGGAGGAGGAGGAGGAAAACTGTAGGGTCCTTGGTGTTCTCTGCACTTGGTGGTTTTTCTTGCAGACCTTTCATGACCCAACTAGGGAACATCGTCAGGGCTTTGGGAGGAAGGGGAGGTCTGCCTTTTGTCCTCCTCCCTCGGATGAAAGGATTCACTTCACCTTCTCTGGGGTGGTGATCCACAACATACCTGGGGGGGGGGGAGAGAAGAGGTGGTGCAGCTGGGAAGGGGAGGGGGTGGGGGGGAGGGGGCTTTTCCCATGTGGCTCCCACCCTGTTGGGGTTTTTCTTCCTCTTGCCCTTGAAATCCCACCCAGACTGAGGACAAGGATGGGCAGGGCCAGGCCGGGATTCCCTCCCTGGCCAGAACAGGACAGGATTGGCTGGGGCTGCCCTTGAGCCAACCTTAGGATTAGCCCCCCTGCCTCGCCTGGCGCCACACTCTGCTCTTCCCAGTGTCTAGATCTGCTAAAATAAGCTTTCTTTCTTTCTTTCTTTCTTTCTTTCTTTCTTTCTTCTTTCTTATCCTCCTTTCCCGTTCTTCTTTCTTTTTTTCTTCTTTCTTTCTTCTTCTTTTCCTTTCTTTCTTTCTTTCTTCTTTCTTGTTTCTTTCTTCTTCTTTTTCTTTTTCTATCTTCTTTTCTCCCGTCTTCTCTCTTCCTACTCTTCTTTTCCCTGTGCTCTTTCTCACTTTTTCTTTCTTTTTTTTTTTTTTTTTCTTTTTTTTTTTTTCTTTTTTTTTTTTTTTTTTTCTCTTTTGTCTTCTTGTCTGTTTCCCCTTTTTCTTTCCTTGCTTTGTCTTTCTTTCTTTGTGTTTCCCTCTCCCCCCTCTTTCTTCGTTTCTTTCTCCCTTCCCTTTCAGTCCTTTCTTTTTTATTTCTTTTTCCTCCCTCCCTTCTTTTTTTTTTTTTTTTTCCTTTCTTCCTCTCTTTCTGCTTTATCTTCTTTCTTTCTTCCTTTCCTTTTCTTTCTTTCTTTCTTTCTTTCTTTTCTTTCTTTCTTTTCTTTCTTTCTTTTTCTTTCTTTCTTTCTTCTCTCTCCTCTCTTCGTCTTCCTTTCTTCTTCCCTCTCTTCCCACCCCCCTCTTTCTTCTCTCTTTCGCTCTCTTTTTTCTCTCGGCCTCCTCTCTTGCTTTCCTTTTCTTTCCCCCCCCCCCCTTCCTTCCCTCTTCCCCCCTCTTTCTTTCTTTCCCTCTTCTCTCTTTCTTCCTTTCCCCCATCCTTCCCTCCTCACTCTCGCCCTCCTCTTTTCCTTTCTTCCCTTTCTCCTCCCTCCCTCTCCCCCTCCCTTTCTTTCCTGCCTTTCCCTGCCCTCTCTCCTTCCTTCCCCCCCTCCCCCACTTTCCTTTTCTTTCCTTCCTTTCTCTCTCTCCTCCCTCCCTTCCTCTCTCCGTTCCCGCCTCCTCTCTCCCTTTCGCTTCCTCCTTTCCTTCCCTCCCTTCTTCCCTCCCCCCCTCCCTCCCCCGCCTTTCTCCGCTTTTCCCTCCCTCCCTCCTTTCCTCTCTCCCCTTCCTCCCTCCCCCTTGTCGCCCCTTTCCTCTTCCGTCCTTTCCTCTCTCCTCTTCCTCCCTCCCTTCCTCTCTCCTTTCGCTCCCACTCTCTCTCCTGCCCTCCTCCCTCCTTTCCCTCCTCTCCTCCCTCCCCCGCTTTTCCTCTGCCTCCCTTCACTCCTCACTCTCTCCCTTTCCTTCTTCTCCTTCCTTCTTTTCCCTCCCTCCCCTCCCTCACCGGCCACCGCTGCCGAGGGCCCCTTCTGTTCAAAAAGAGGTCCAGTTTGTCTACGACTCCCAGCAGCTGAACGGGACGCAGCGAGTCCTCCTTGACAACGTCATCTCGCCCAGCGAGTGCCAGGAGCTGGAGCACATTGCCAAGGTGAGTGACTGCCGGAGCAGAGGAGACCTGTGGGCAGGGGCCCTCCTCTGGCCTCTGGGAGACCAGCCCCTTGAAGGAGATGCCCTCCACTGGATCAACGGTTGTCCCGTCTCTTGTCCGTCCTCCATCTCCAGGGATGGAGCCCCCACAACCTCTGGTGGCAAGCAGTTCCACTGGTTAATTGTCCTCCCTGTCCGGAAATTCCGCCTTAGTCCTAGGTCGAACCTCTCCTGGATGAGTTTCCATCCGTTGCTTCTTCTCCTGCCTTCAGGGGCTTTGGAGGAGAGCTGGACCCCCTCCTCTTCTTTGGGGCAGCCCCTGAGAGATTGGAAGGGGCTCTCCTGTCCCCCCTGGTCCTTCTCTCCGTTAGACTCGACAGACCCCGTTCCTGCAACCATCCTTCGCCCGTTTTGGCCTCCAGAGCCCTGACCGTTGTTCTTCCCCTGCAGAACATCCTCCTCGCTGGTGACGGCTACAGGGGGAAGCCCTCTCCTCACACCCCCAATGAGAAGTTCGAAGGAGCCACCATCCTCAATGCTCTGAAGGTAAGCAGGTGCTGCACCAGGCTGGGCCTGTCCTCCTGCCTGGGGAGAACAGCTGGAGACCTCCAAGGCCCGTCTAGATCCAGCAGCTCCTGGATGGAGCAGCCTCTCTCCATGCTTGGTCTTTGCCCTCTCGGGCACGGCAGGTCAAGACGTGGAGACGGCACTGATCCCAGAAAGGTCCTTGATAGTCCTCCATTTACAACAGTTCATTTAGTGACCGTTCAAAGTGGCGACAGCCCTGCAAACCCTGAAAACTTATGACTGTTTTTTCCACACTTATGACTGTTGCAGCATCCCCGTGGTCATAGGATCAAAAACTGGGGTTTTAATTCGAATGTGAAAAGGGGTCATAAATCACTTTTCTCAGTGTTGTTGTAACTTTGAAAGGTTACTTTGAAAGGCGGATCCCTTTGAAAAGTAAATGAATGGATCAAAGTCAAAGACTAAGAGAGAGAGAGAGAGAGAGAGGAAAAAAGAGTCAGAGAAAGAGGGAGAGAGAGGGGGGGAGGGTGAGAAAGAATTAGACAGGAGGAGAGAGAAAGAAAGAGAAAGAGAGAGCAAGAGAATCAGAAAGGGAGAGAGAGGGAGAAAGAGAGGGAGAAAGAATTAGAGGGGGAAGAGAGAAAGAGAAAGAAAGAGTTAGAGAAAAAGGGAAAAAGAGAGGGGGGAGAGAATTAGAGGGGGGAGGAAAAAAAGAGAAAGAGAAAGGGAGAGAAAGAAAAAGAGAAAGAAATATTAGAAAGAGAGAGAGAAAGAAAGAAAGAGAAATTTGTGGGGTTTTAAATTTGGTATTTTTAAATTTTTATCAGTTTTTATACTTGTTAATTTTATATTCAATGGCCACTAATTTAATCATTTTAAATTGTTTTTAACTTTATAACTTTACTCTGTTTCTGTTTTATCTGGCTGTACACCGCCCTGAGTCCCTTTTTTGGGAGAGGGGGCAGTATATAAAATCTA
>CM042844.1:1813519-1891944 GCA_023653725.1 Bungarus multicinctus
TGAAGGAGGGGCACCAGGAAGGAGGGACGAGGGAGGAGCGGCGGGAAGGAAAAAGGAAAGGAAGAAACCGGAAGGAGAGAAAACGGAGGGAAGGAAGGAAGGAAAAAGGAAGGGAAGGACAGAGAGAAGAAAGGAGAGAAAGGGGAGGGAGGGAGGGAAGGGAGGGAGGAAGCAAGCAAAGACTGAAGGAGGATGGAGGAAAGAGAGGGAGGGAAGGAAAGAAAGAAAGGGAGGAGGAGAGCGGAATTGGTCAATGTTAGCCCAGAATCCGGAGTCCACGAACACCTTTCCAGGCCAACCGGTTTCCTTTCAGCTCAGAGTTTTTTTGCATCCAGCGAAGTGCCCGGCAGCTGCCGGGGGGGGCGGGGGGGGGGGAGGGGGGGCATCTGTTTTGTCTAACGCCTTCTCTGTTGCCCCCCCCAACTCCTTCGGAGGTGTAACCTCCACTTCTAGGGTATTTATCCGCAGCTGCAGCCTCCAATTCCTTCCTCTCACCTCCTATCTTAACTACAACCTGAGAATATTAGTTGTAGAAGGGCGCCGCCAAGTGGCTGAAAACCCACATTGAGCGAACCGGGGGGGCCTCCCATCCCTAAGATGCTCCTAAGATGCAGAAGTTTGGCTGACTTCCTTTTCACCCCGAAACTCAGTTGGAGGCTACAATTATAGAAGGAGGCATCCACTGTATAATTAGGAATTAGGAATAATTAATATTCCTAATTTAATGCCTGTCGCCCTGTAAAGCAGGAACGTTAAGAACAGGAATTAAAAGCAGAGATTTGTCTCTGGAGCTTCTCAGTCATCCAGGCCAGGATTGTCCCAAAGGTGGGTTTTTTTTTTTTTTCAAAAGGCATCTGGACTTTCTGGGGTTTTTTCTTTGAAGACATTTCGCTTCTCATTCGAGAAGCTTCTCCAGCTCTGACGGGGTACAGATCAACATCCAAACAGCCTCAAGGACCCACTCAAAGGATGCAAATGACCAGCTGCCTGCAAGGAGTATCAATCCTTCCAATCCCCACCATCCAGTCTGAACTGAAGAAGCTTCTGGGATGAGAAGAGAAATATCTTCAAAGTAAAATCCAGAAAGTCCAGCTGCCTCTTGAAAAAGCACTTCTGAGACAACTGAGGACTCAGACAAATCTCCAAGTGGCCTCAAATACCCTCTCAAAGGATGCAAACGACCAGCTGTCTGCAAGGAGCATCAATCCTTCCCTTCTCCACCCTCCAGTTAGTCGGAAGAAGCTTCTGGGAGGAGAAGCAAAACGTTTTCAAGGAAAAAAATATCCAAGTGGCCTCAATCACTCTCTAAAACAGCATTCGCCAACTGATGGGCCGTGAGAAAATTTTGGTGGGCCGCAGAGAAATCTCACCCCCAGAGCACCCCCCCCCCCAAAGCAATTAATCCAGGCTGGGCAGAAACACAAGGCTGCTCAGCCCACATGGCACGCGGGAACCCTCCCCGCCTACTCACTCGTTACCCAGCAAACTTGTCTGCTAAGTTGCTATTTTTCCTTTTTCCGACCATCATCTGTTATTTATTTATTTATTTATTTATTTAGGTTTTATATACCGCCCTTCTCCCGAAGGACTCAGGGCGGTGAACAGCCAACTAAAATACATGTAGACAAATATAAATAGTTAAAAAAGAATTAAACCCTAGGCTGTCCCTATAAAAATCTAAAAACCCCAATTAAAATAAATTAAAACTTTGTACACCCATCCCAACTAATCTAAAAACCCCATTTAAAATCCCATTTGAGTCAGCTCAGGCCGGCCTGCTCGAAGAGCCAGGTCTTCAGGTCACGTCTGAAGGCCCTCAGGTCACTGGTCGTTCGTAATCCAGGGGGCATCCCATTCCAAAGGGCGGGTGCCCCCACAGAGAAGGCCCTATTCCTCGGGGTCACCAGACGACACATAGAAGGCGTCGGGACCCGGAGGAGACCCTCTCTGTGGGAGCGCACCGGTCGGTGGGAGACTACTGGCAGAATGCGGTCTTGTAAGTATCCTGGTCCGATGCCATGGAGCGCTTTAAAGACCAAAACCAGTACTTTAAAGCGAACCCGGAAGGCCACTGGCAACCAATGCAGCTCGCGCAGGAGGGGCGTCACGTGGGAGTATCTCGACGCCCCCATAACCACCCGCGCGGCTGCATTCTGTACCAGTTGAAGCCTCCGAGTGCTCCCCGCAGGGAGCCCCATGTAGAGGGCATTACAGTAGTCCAGACGGGAGGTGACCAGGGCATGAGTGACTGTGCGTAAGGCGTCCCGATCAAGAAAGGGCCGCATCTGGCGTATCAGGCGAACCTGATAAAAAGCCCCCCTGGAGACGGCCGTAATATGATCTTCCAAAGACAGCCGTACATCCAGGAGGACACCAAGATTGCGGGCCCCTTCTGTGGGGGTCAAGATCTCATCCCCAATAGCCAGCGATGGAGTCAGCTGACTATATCGGGCCGCCGGAAACCACAGCCACTCGGTCTTGGAAGGGTTGAGTCGAAGCCTGTTCCTGCCTATCCAGTTCCGCACAGCCTCCAGGCAACGGGCCATAACCTCCACAGCATCGTTGGGGTGGCTTGGGGTGGAGATGTAAAGCTGAGTGTCATCAGCATACAGATGGCATTTCACCCCAAAACCACGGATGATCTCTCCCAGCGGCTTCACATAGATGTTGAACAGAAGAGGGGAGAGGACCGACCCCTGAGGCACCCCACACATGAGGGGCCTAGGGGTGGACCTCTCCCCCCCCGTCAACACCAATTGCGAGCGGTCCGAGAGGAAGGACGAGAACCACCGCAAGACGGTGCCCCCAATTCCCAACCCCTCCAACCGCCGCAATAGGATACTATGGTCGATAGTATCAAAAGCCGCCGACAGATCTAAGAGGACCAGGACAGAGGAATAACCTCTGTCACGGGCCCTCCAGAGATCATCTACCAACGCGACCAATGCTGTTTCAGTACTGTGCCCGGGCCTGAAGCCCGATTGGAACGGATCTAAATAGGATGCTTCCTCCAGATACTGAGGGAGCTGACGCGCCACCACACTCTGAACAACCTTCGCCACAAAGGGAAGGTTGGAGACAGGACGATAGTTATTCAAAAGAGCCGGGTCCAGGGAAGGCTTCTTGAGGAGGGGCCGCACCACCGCCGTTTTCAGGGCGGTCGGAAGCGCCCCCTCCGTCAACGAAGCGTTGACAATCCCCTGGAGCCAGCCTCGTGTCACCTCTCTGGAGGTAGAAACCAACCAGGAAGGGCACGGGTCCAATAAACATGTGGTGGCATTCAGCCTCCCCAGAAGTCTGTCCACACCCTCGGCGGTCACAGGATCGAACTCTTCCCAGATAACCGTCTCAAGACCTGCCCCGGACACCTCCCCCGGGACCACCCAACTGGAGTCCAGCCCATCCCGAATCTGGGCGATTTTATCATGCAGAAATCGGGAAAACTCTTCTGCTTTACCCTGCAAGAGGTCCTCCCGCGCTCTCGGCTCAAGCAGGGAGCGGGTCACTCTAAACAGGGCAGCAGGCCGATTTTCTGCAGATGCAATAAGGGCGGAGAGGTGTGAACGCTTCGCCGCCCTTATCGCCACTAGGTAGGTCCTAATATAGGACCTCACCTGTGTCCGATCAGACTCAGCACGACTGGCCCTCCAGATACCCTCCAGACGTCTTTTCCGGCATTTCATCCCCCTCAGCTCCCCCATAAACCACGGAGCCAGGTGGGATCTATGCCGAGTCAGAGGTCGCAAAGGCACAACTCGGTCCAGAGCCTCCGCGGCCAACCTATCCCAGGTGGCCACCAAGTCTGTGGCCGAGTTATGAGCCAGAGTTTCAGGAAATGGCCCAAGCTCCATCTGGAACCGTTCCGGATCCATCAGGCGCCTGGGGCGGAACCATCTCCTCGGCTCCGCCTCCCTGCGATAGGGGGTGGCGGCACCGAAGTCCAGTCTAAGAAGAGAATGATCGGACCATGACAAGGGTTTTATAACTAGATCTCCAACGCGATCATTCAACCACTGACCAGAGGCGAAAATCAGGTCCAGTGTGTGTCCCCCCGTGTGAGTGGGGTCAGAAACTAATTGGGTCAGATCCATGGCCGTCATGGAAGCCAGGAACTCCCGGGCCACCCCAGAGGTTTCCCCGAGCGAAGGCAGGTTGAAATCACCCATGACTAAAAGCCTGGGGGTTTCAACCGCCAGCCCGGCTATCACCTCGAGGAGCCCGGGCAGGGCCGATGACACGTGGCAGGGAGCCAGGTACGTTATCAACAGGCCCATCTGAACCCCCCGACCCCACTTCACAAAGAGAGACTCACAACCAGCCGTCTGAGGAACAGTGGCCTCCCTAGGACAAAGGACTTCTCTAATAATCGCCGCCACCCCACCACCCCTTCCCTGAGACCTCGGTCGATGGAATGCTTGGAAACCTGGTGGGCAAATCTCTACCAGAGGGACACCGCCCTCTGGGCCCAACCAGGTTTCGGTGACCCCTGCCAGGTCCGCACCCTCCTCCTGAATGAGATCGCAAATCAGGGGGGCCTTGTTAACGACGGACCTGGCATTACATAACATCAGCCGGGTACTCAGGGCCTGAGACTCTGCACAACCAGGCCTGCCAGACGGGTCGGGAGGGTCGGAGCGCGCCACCGCTTGGAGACAGCGGGCACGCGATCCCCTAACTTGATATGGCCCTCTACCCCCGTCATATCTGCCCCTCCCACTTATGGTGCCAATGAAACCCACCCCCTGTGTTTGCCCCCACGACTCATGACCCTCTGGGTTCCCCCAGACGTGCACTCCAGCCTGGCTGACTCCAAATCCCCCCGGGCTATCCCCCAAACCCGGACCGGGGACCCTCCCTAACCCCAATAAATTTCCATCCCCCAACCCTCTCTTCGTCGCCCTCCCTAACCTCGATAAAACCCCGAATAAAAATCTAAAAGTTTAAAACCCCCTCTAAAAATCCTTTTTTGATGGCCATGCCACCTCTCCGGATCCCAGGAACCGTCCTTGAGGTAGGCCATCGATAGACCGGAGGGCCACTCCAGGGAGTGGGGGACCCTCCCGAGGGCCCGCAATTCCGCCGAGGAGTATGTTCTTCTAGCCCTCGCCGTCGTCGGATCAGGGACCACCACCGAGATCACCGGCGTCCTTCGGGCCAGCCAGTCCTGTTGTTGCCCCTGCCAATTGCATCCCTCAATGGATGGGGGCCAAGGGGGGGGGCCAGGTCCACGTCCGTCGTCACTACCGCCGCGGCCTCCGTAAAATCGCCGCTGCCGCCGTCCCAAAAGATCACCCGGGCAGCCTCCCGGCGGCTCCTTCGACACCCCCTCAATACATGGGGGTCGAGGGGGGAGGCTGGCTCCATGCCCGGCCTCCCGGCCACCGCGGCTTCCACGCCTGGCCTCTCGGCCGCCGCAGCCGCCACGGCTTCCGCGGCCTCCACCGAATCTCCGCCGCCGCCGCCCCAAAAAGTCACCCGGCGGCCTCCCGGCGGCTCCTCCGGCGGCTCTTCCGACACCCCAGCCAAAGCGAGACCCCTCGCTACCCCCTCAGCACCTGGGGGTCGAGGGGGGGGGCGGGCTCCATGCCCAGCCTCTCGGCCACCGTGGCCCCCACGCCTGGCGTCTCGGCCGCCGCGGCCTCTGCTGGATCGCCGCTGCCGCCGCCACCACCGCCCCGAAGAATCACCCGGGCGGCCTCCCGGCGGCTCTTCCAGCGGCTCTTCTGTACCTGGGGGTCGAGGGGGGAGGCGGGCTCCATGCCCAGCCTCTCGACCACCGCGGCCCCCACACCTAACCTCTCGGCCGCCGCGGCCTCCATTGAATCGCTGCCGCCGCCGCCGCCCCGAAGAATCACCCGGGCGGCCTCCCGGCGGCTCTTCCGGCGGCTCTTCTGCAGCTGGGGGACGAGGGGGGAGGCGGGCTCCATGCCCAGCCTCTCGACCATCGCGGCCCCCACGCCTGGCCTTTCGGCCACCGCGGCTGAAACGCTGCCGCCGCCGCCGCCCCAAAGAGTCACCCGGGCGGCCTCCCGGCGGCTCTGGCGGCTCTTCTAACGCCCCAAACGGGGCGAAACCCCTCGGAACCCCCTCAGCATATGGGGGTCGAGGGGGGAGGCCGGCTTAACCGGCAGAAGCAGGCGCTCGGCGGAGCTCCCCTCGGACGGAGCTGCCGGTCGCCATCTTGAAAAATGAAATTTTCAAAATTTTATGCTCTGCTGGGAGATTTAGATTAGCTAGGAAGCAGGAAATGGTTGGATTTCTTGCTTTCTAGCTAAGCACAGCTGAACCTCCCTTAGGATTGAAGGTTTTTTTGCAAGCAAATTCAGTGCAGACTCACGGCAAGCAAATTTGAGAGACTGAACTAGCCGATGGCAGATAGATAGATCACTGAATGATTCTGTGAGCAACTCAATCTGCCTACTTTGCCTGATTTTGGGTAAAAGTTGCTCTTTTTTATTAAAAAATTCAATATTTACATGCATGGTGTGTTGTGAGTTTGCTTGCTAGCAAATTTTATGTGACAGACTGAGCTAGCCAATAGCAGATAGATAGATCTCTGAATGAATCTGTGATTCTGTGAGCAACTCAATCTGCCTGCCTGCTTTGCCTGATTTTGGGTAAAAGTTACTCTTTTTTTAATAAAAAATTCAATATTTATATAAATATTTATAATATTTACACACAAGCCATGCCCAGCCGGTCACATGAGCACCAAGCCACACCCACAAATTAGGCCACGCCCATAGAACCGGTTAGTGGTCCCTGGGATCTAAAATTATGAGTTTTGGTGGTTCCTAAGGTCCAAAAGATTGGCGACCCCTGCTCTAAAACGATGCAAAGGACCAGCTGTCTGCAAGGAGCATCAATCTTTCCCTTCCCCACCATCCAGTCAGAGCTGAAGAAGCTTCTGGGATGAGAAGCGAAATGTCTTCAAAGGAAAAAAACCAGAAAGTCCAGTTGCCTCTTGAGAAAAAGAAACTTTTGGAGAAAGCAGAGGTTAGAAATGGAAGGAAGAACAAGTTTAATTTTTTAATTTTAATTTAATTTTTAATTACATTTATATGCCGCCCTTCTCCGGAGACTCAGGGCGGCTTACAGTCTATGGAGCACCATGCTAAGTGCTCGGCAATAGCCTTCATTCCATTGTATGTGCCTGCTTATTACTAGGACTTTTGGCCCACCAAAGCAGCATTTTTTACAAAGTCAGCTTCTTGCCCCCAACCATCTTGGGTCCTCAATTTACCTACCCCAAGAGGATGGAAGGCTGAGTCAACCTTGAGCCTGGTGGGATTCGAACCTGCACTAATTGCAGGCAGCTTGCACTAAGTGCTAGATGATTAACAGCCTGCACCACCAAGGCCCTTAAAACCTCCGAGTAAAAATAAAAAGCAAAGTAAAAAATTCAGAAGGCTAAAAGGTTCACAAGGCAGCAGGGCTGCATCACACTATGCTAAATGTAATTATAATTAATTTATAATGTCCTAATGTCATTATAACTTGTTAAGAGTTTATTGCAGAAATCAAATCCAGAAAGCACACAAGGATGACTGATTCAGCAGGATTCGTTAACTTCTTTATATACATAACAAATATGAGTAAAATGTACAATACCACTAGTAGATTCTTCCAACATGGTAATAGTTACAAGCAGCTTCAGAGCTCAGAGCAGACTAGTTTCAATTCTCAGCACAGCACTCAGAGCTGCAGGACCACGCCCAGGTTCCTTCAGTTTCAGTTTCTAATTCAGCTTTTATTGGCTGATCTCGTTACCATGTCTCTGCCAGTTCATGACTATTCTGACCTAACTAATGCAGATTTCCTTGACAAATAGAGATACCTGTATTTAATCGCTCTTTTATTTTACTTCTGTCCTCTTTATACTTCGTTCTTTTCTTTTTTTCCCTTTTTGTTGTTGTAAACTGGAGTAAGTCCACGGTGAAAAATAAATTTTAACGAATAATAAATGGTCTTCCAGACCAGATCAGACCTTTTGAGAACAGTGGGGCTGCCCTTCCTGCTTTTGGTCATCCTTCACCTCTTCTCCCTTCTCTTGGTCCTTCAGGAGCGAATCCAGGCCGACGAGATCATCGCCTTGTTGGACCACCAACCCTTCAGTCCCACCAAGCTGGACATCAACCCCAAAGATGAGCTATGAACCAAACAAAAGGAACTCTACCCCAAATATTTATTTAATAATATTGGTTGTAAATCTTATGAGAACCCTTTTTATTTTTGTACAGAGCCTTGGTAATAATTTAAAGATGGGGTGATAAGGGAAGGGCAGTGGGGCTCTTCCGGGTTTACCTCCTCCATCTCCTCCAGGAAGTTCTCCAGAACTTTCTCAGCAGTAGCCCAAAGAGGCCATTTTGTCTCCACTGTGAGCTTCCCTCCAGAGGTTGTGGCTGTTCCATCACGGGAGGTTTTTAAGAAGAGTTGAATGTGAATGAATGAATGAATGAATGAATGAATGAATGAATGAGCTAGAAGGGACCTTGGCGGTCTTCTAGTCCAACTCCTTCCTCAAGCAGGAGAACCTATTTTGTTTCAGATAAGTGCCTGTCCAGTCTCTTCTTAAAAACCTCCAGTGTTGGAGCACCCACAACTTCTAGTGGCAAGCAGTTCCACTGGTTAATTGTCCTCACTGTCAGGGAATTCCTCCTTAGTTCTAGGTTGCTTCTCTCTTGTTAACAGAGTTTGAAGGGACCTTGGAGGTCTTCTAATCCAACCTTCTGCTCAAGCAGGAGACCCTACCAGTGGTGGGATTCAAACCACTCAACAACTGGTTCTCTGCCCTCATGATTTCTTCCAACAACCAGGTCACTAAACTGCTCAGAAAGTTAACAACCGGTTCTGATGAACCTTTGCGAACCGGCTGAATCCCACCACTGGATCCTATACCATTTCAGATAAGTGATTGTCCAGTGTCTTCTTAAAATCATCCAACTCCAAAACCTGCTTGAGTTTGCCAGAAATCTTCACTGTTGAAAAGCTTTCCAGCGCTTGTTGGATGGTGTCCCACTCCGAAGCTGGAGGGAAATTGCCAAGACTGGGAACGGCTCCTGTAGAATGAAAAAAGCCAACGGCAATCGTCCTTAGACTTATATACCGCTTTACAGTGCTTTCCAGCCCTCTCTAAGCCGTTTTGTAGAATCAGCCTCTTTCCCCCAACCATCTGGGTCCTCATTTGACCCACCTCGGAAGGACGGAAAGCTTTGAGCCTGGTGAGATTCGAACTGCCAAATTGCAGGCAGCTGGCAGTCAGCAGAAATAGCCTGCAGTACTGCCCTCTAACCACTGCGCCACCGTGGCTCAAGCGTAACACGGAGAAATGAAATTTTGGATTTGCCGTATTTCCCAATGGCCTTCCCTCTAGGAGGAAAGGAGGGACGTGCTGGCACTCATATATTGTATGCCCATCACCTAACAATGCTGCCCATGCAGACAAGGGCTAATTTTCTAAACCAGTATTTCTCAACCTTGGACACTTTTAAGGTGTGGACTTCAAGTCCCAGAATTCTGGGAGTTGAAGTCCATACATCTTAAAGATGCCAGGGTTGAGACACACTGTCTGGGAACATAAAGAGGAGGAGGAGGAGGAAGAAGAAGAAGATATTACAACTAGGGAGTCCTTGGTGCTCTCTGAGCTTGGTAGTTTTCTTGCAGACGTTTCATGACCCAACTAGGGAACATCGTCAGTGCTGCAAGGGAGTGAGGTTAAGTTGTATATAAACAAAGACCGAACCTCACTCCTTTCTAGCACCGATGATGTTATCGAGTTGGGTCTACAAGAAAGCAACTCAGCCCTCTAGAGACCCCACATTTGCTGAACCGGTCTCGGGTGCAAATGTGCTGGGAGTCCACATTCTTGATTGAAAGCAGAAGAACAGGGTGGCTCTGTAAATCCTTTAAATAAATAAAATAAACTGGATTTGGGCCAATGGGAGAGCATCCCCTACGTTGCATAGAAAGGAAACTGAGAGGAAGTCGATGGCAACCACTGAACTTTGTCGGAGCCCAGGAGGAATAAATTAAACTCAGAAAACTAACCTGCCTCTGTGTTTTACTTTTTCTCTGTTATCATGTCCTCACCTTGCTTCTTATCCAATCAGTACAAGTCATCCTCGGGTTATAACAGTTCGTTTAGTGACCATCTGAAGGAGAAGGAAAAGAAGAAGAAGAAGAGGAGGAGGAGAAGAAGAAGAGGAGGAGGAAAGGAAGAGGAAGAGAAGAAGAGGAGGAGGAGAAGAAGAGGAGGAAGAGGAGGAGGAGAAGGAAAGGAAAAGAAGGAGAAGAAGAGGAGGAGAAGAAGAAGAAGAAGATGAGGAGGAGGAGAAGAAAGATGGAGGAAGAGGAGGAGGAGAAGAAGAAGTTGTTAATTGTCACTTTGAATGCACATTAACCGGCATACATTACAGTGAAATTTCGTTCCATCCAGCTCTCAAAAGGGACACCACCTCCAATATAGACTACATACAAGGGTGCAAGGGTGGGATACAACAGGGTTAACTACCGGTTCGGGATTTACGAGGGTTGGTGATTTACAATGTGGTTTACGGAAGCTTGTAAATCGGCATCAGCCTGCTGCGTGCAGAGAAGCAGCCTTTGAAAAAGCTCATTTTTCCTGCTTTTTAAACTGCAACTGTGCAGCTGAAGTTGAAACAGCAGGAAATAAAGGTCAGGTAAGAGCCCGGGTGGGTAGGTGGGCAAAAACATCAGCAGGCATGGAACCGGTTCTATGTCTGCTGCTCTTCAGAGCTACCGGTTCTACAGAGGTGGACAGAACTGGTAGAAACCCACCCCTGCAAGGGATTCAGCCGGTTCGAACCGGAAGTTAAATTTACACCTGGTTCACTGATCTGGTAGTTGAACTGACCGGCGGGCCCCTCCTAACCCCCCCCCCCCCAGGAGTCTCCATGTGGCCTGTTTTGGATGCAAGTAAGTGCAGGATTTGTGCGGAGGCTCTGAGAGGGTGAAAAACAGCCCTCCCAGAAGGCCTGGAAGTCTGGACACAGGCCTGTTTCTGGCTTCTGGAGCCCAGGGGAGGCCATTTTCTCCTTCCCAGAGGCCCGAGGGAAGCCTCCGGATTCTGGGGAAGGCGAAAAACAGCCCTCTCAGAAGTTCCGGTAGGCCACGCCCACCCAGCAACTGGATAGCAAACCCATTGCTGGGATTATGGAATCCCACCCGATTACATAATATAACAGAATAAATAAATACAGAATTACGCATAGACCCACATATATTATCCGAGAGAGAGAAACAACACAGTCTAGTTCCGATGTATACAACGTGTCCAGGGCAAGAGAAGCAAATCTTGCGAGTTTACCAGATGGATGGCACAGGGAAGAAAGCTGTTAACAGGATCTGGTAGTCCTGCTAGAAATACTTCGAAACTTCCTCCCAGAGGGGAGCAACAGAAATAGGCCATAAAATGGGCACGCGGGGTCACTCACAGAGCTCTAAGCACACAGCGCTTATAGGCAGCATGCTGAATGACGGGGAGCGAGCTTCCTGCAATCTTCTCGGTTGTCCTCACCACTCTCTGTAGGGACTTTCTATTATCTGAGGCGCTGTGGCCACAAAAACCAAACAGGATGCGGTTTGTGCCTCTGTAAAAAGTGGCCAGGACAGAAGGAGAAAAGATGTGCTCCACTCATCTGACGGAGGAAACGCAGAGGCTGGTTTGCACGCTTCCTGAAGGGTGACGTGCGTAGAGACCAGTCCAGATTGTGAGTTAACTGCACCCCCAGATACTTACTAATGCTGGCCTCCTCTACGGCTGCATACTGAGTGGAGTATGACCATGCCAGCTCTTTCTAAAATCTACGATGATCTCCTTCGTTTGATTTAACGTTCAGAACCAGATCCCTTGTATTGCACCAGAACCTTCACTTCTTCCCTATACGCACCTTCACTGTCATCCTGGATAAGACCCACCTCTGCTGTGCTATCCACACAAACAAGTGTACAACAGCACTGAAGAAGGTGGCTTACGACCGTTGTTCACACTTAACGACCATTGCAGCACGTTCAGACTCCTGGCAACTGGCTCGTATTTATGACAGTCACAGTGTGATCCCCTTTCGCGACCTCCTGACCAGCAAAAGCCAAAGGGGAAGCCAGATTCACTTAACGGCTGGGTTACTAACCGAACAACTGATTCGCTTAACTACTGGGGAAAGAATAGGTCGTAAAATGGGACAAAACTTTCTCGAGAACAATCCCGTTTAGCCACAGGAAAACAGCTGTTTAACTGTCCCATTTGGCAATAGAAAATGTTGCTGAACAGGTCCATAGTCGTAAGTCAAGGACTGCCTGTACTTACTCCGTGCTTTTTCTGATCTAGACATCCCCCCTAGACTCCAGGCTGCAACTTTTTTTTTTTTGGGGGGGGGGGTGGGCAAGTGAAGGCTTCAATCTCTCCAAACTCGGCCCCTTTAAGACTCGTGGCCTTCAACTCCCCAGAATTGAAGAGGGTTAAATCAAAACGGAGAGATTGCAGAGGAAGGGATCTCAAGAGATGAAGCATAGTTGAAGCCCATCACTGTGCTTAAAGTAGCCGAGGTTGGAGACTCCTGCCCCAATGGGACCTTGGGGTGCATTGTTTCCCCCCCCCTCCCCACAATCGCCAGCAGGTGGCGCTCTTGTGACAGTCCCTATATCTCTGATGGCAGGAAGGGCAGGATTCCTTCTCCAGGGAGGTGGTTATTTATTCATTTGTTTTATTCGTTTTATTTTATTTTGTCAAGCATGGAGGAGAAAACAAGCTTAAGTCTGAACATAACATATAAACATATGAGTATAAGCAGGTATAAGTGCATACCTAATAAACGAGCAGGAGTACATGGGAAGTATAGGACAGGGACAGTAGTCACGCTGGTGCGCTTATGCACGCCCCCTTTAAGGACCTCTTAGGAATGGAGTGAGGCCCCTGGGAGACAGTTCAGAGAGTTAAAATGTGGCGTGGGGGGGGTTGAGGTCATAACAACAGAGTCAGGTAATGAGTTCCAGGCATCGACCACTCTGTTGTTGAAGTCGTGTTTTTCTGCCATCGAGCTTGGAGCGGTTTACTTTGAGTTTGCATCTATTGTTTTGCCTGTGTGTTATTGTGGTGGAAGCTGAAGTAGGACGTTGTAGCAGACCATTTTGTATAGGAAGCTTAGGTCGGACTGCAGGCGGTGTAGTTGTAGGTTGTCCAGGTCCAAAATTTGGAGTCTGGTGAAGGCACCAGAGATATTATTGGGAGCAGAGGAGTGAAATACCTCTGGACTTGCTCAGTTGTCTTAATGGCTGTTATGGGGGGAGGTGGGGAGAATGTTTGCTAAACCTGGGATGGCATTGAAGCATCTGGGTCTACCTGGCGAAGGGAGCCCCCTCCCCATGCAACACACCCCCCCTGGGTGGAGGGGCCCCCTCCCTGGGCCCTGCAGGTCCAGGATGGGCAAAGCAGCCTTCGCCGTGCCGGGGTTGGGAAAGCTGCAAACATTTTCCTCCACCCCTCCCCGCCACGCCTTGCCAGGATGAAAGATTTATTTACAATGCGCAGCTTTGCGATGGAAGGCAACGGATTATTAAATCTATCCCTGGGAGGTAGACACCCCAGCACTTGCAGGAATCCAGTTTTATCCCACACGCCGCCCCACCCTGGGCAGGGTGGGACCCAGAACGGATTGGGCAACCCGAGCAGCGCCCAGCTACTGGGAAAGCAGCCCATTGGGGGAGGCTCTGGGGCTGGGGAGGAGAGGGGGGGGGGAGAAGCCAGCTGCCTTTGCCCTCGAAGGGAAAGGAGATGGGGGTGGGGAAGGAAGGATCTGGGGAGCAAGGCAGCTGTTGGAGGTTCCCCGGTGCAAGCTGGAGAATCTTCTGTAGCCAGAGGAAGTCAGTTTCCTTCGAAGGCTTGCGCTTCCTTTCTTCCTGCCACCGCTTGGATCTGGGGGGAGAGGGGGTTGCCCTCCTCTTAGAATAGAATCACAGAGTTGGAAGGGACCGTGGAGGTCTTCTAGTCCAACCCCCGCTCCCCACTTAGGCAGGAAACGCTATAGTATTTCAGACAAAGGGTTGTCCATTCGCTTCTCAAAACCTCCCCGTAAGCAAGTCTTGGGAGGCCTTGGCCAAGGAAGACGGTTGAGTAGCTCAGGGTTGAACGGTGAGGTTCCTCGGGGCTCGGTGATTTTCTTGCAGACGTTTCGTGACCCAACTAGGGAACGTCATCAGGGCTAGAAGGGAGTGAGATAGGTGGATAGGAGGAGCACTGTGGGGTGCTTGTGAGTGCTAGAACATCATCAGTGCTAGAAGGGAGTAGGTTACGTGGAGAGGGGGTGGAGGACTGTGGGGGTCAATGGTGCTCTCTGATTTTGGTTTTCTTGCAGACTTTTCATGACCCAACTTGGTAACATCATCAGTGCTAGAAGGGAGGGAAGTTTGCAGAGAGGAGGGCAGGAGGAGGAGGACTGTGGGGTCCTTGGTGTTCTCTGAGCTTGCTGGTTTTCTTGCAAAACTTTCATGACCCAACTAGGGAACACCAAAAGAAAGAGTTTGTGGAGAGAAGGAAGAGGAGGAAGAATGATGATGATGGTGGAGGAGGAGGAGGACTGTGAGGGTCAATGGTGCCCTCTGATCTTGGTTTTCTTGCAGACTTTTCATGACCCAACTAGGTGACATCCTCAGTCACGAAGGGAGTGGGGTTTGATCTTTGTTTCTATACAGCAGCTTACCCTGTCAGGGTTAGGGAGGGTGTAGTTCTCCCCTTGGTAGTTCCTTGATTAGGGCATTGTTTTCTGCCTGATTGCTTGTCTGGTGTCCTTCCCTGCTTATTCACTGAAGGGTTTGCCTAGTTGGGTCATGAAACATCCACAAGGAAACAACCCACCAACTTCAGAGAGCACCAAGGATCCCACAATTACACCCTGAGCTGCAAATAGTGTCTGCTACTAAACATGTCTTTTAGATTAAAGGACACTAATTAAGGAGAGAAGCAACCTGGAATCAAGGAGAGAAACTTCCTAACGGGGAAGACAATTAACCAGTGGAACTGCTTGCCACTAGAAGTTTTGTGTGCTCCATCACTGGAGGTTTTGAAGAAAAGATTAGACCACCATTTGTCTGGAGTGGTACAGGGTCTCCTGCTTGAGCAGGGGGTTGGACTAGAAGACCTCCAAGGCCCCTTCCAGCACTATTCTGATTGAAAGCAACCTGGAATTAAGGAGAAACTTTCTAAAAGTGTGGACAATTAATCAGTGGGATGGCTTGATTCCAGTCGTTCTGTTGCTTCATCACTGGAGGTTTCTAAGAGACTAGACAGTCACTTGTCTGGAATGGTCTAGGCTAGGGTCTGCTGCTTGAGCAGGGCGGGGGTGGACTAGAAGACCTCCAAGGTCCCTTCCAGCTTTACTCTGATTGAAACCCCAAACCTCCGGCCTTCCTTGCCCATCTCCGTTTGGTGGCAGAACCAGGCGGACGCGAGGATACCTTGACTGAAGAAAAAAAAATGGCTTTGTAAAGAAAGGTGGGTGGATCAGATCCTGACTTGTTGCCAAGGGAAACCAGTCTGTCGACTTCCATCAGGAGCGTCGCAACCTCCTTTCTAACCTTTCCAGCTTGGTGGGAAAATGCTTTCTCCTGGTCTCCTCCAGCAGGCTGAATCCTCAACACAACTTGAATATCGAGCTGGGTCTGTTGGGCTCTTGTGTTGAAAGGCAACTTTCCTTCCACCCCCATCTTTTGTCCCAGAGTTGGTTGGGACTTTGGAGGTCATCTAGTCCAAGCCCGCTTGGCTCAAGGAGGAGAACCACTACTATTCTAGACAAATAGTTATCCAATCTTTTCTTGAAGACCTCCAGTGATGGAGCATCCATGACATCTAGCGGGAGTTCCACTGATCGATTGTTTTCTCACGGTCAGGAAATTCCTCCTTAGTTCCAAGTTGCTTCTCTCCTTGATGAGTTTCCATCCTTCACTTCTTCTTCTGCCTTCAAGGTGCTTTGGAGAATAGCTTGACTCTCTCTTCTTTGGGGCAGCCCCTCAAATATTGGAAGATGCTCTCATGTCACCCTTAATCTTTCGCTTTGTTAGACTGACCGTATAATAGAGCTGGAAGGGACCTTGGAGGTCTTCTAGTCCAACTCCCTGCTCTAACAGGAGACCCTATTTCACTGGATGGCTATCCAGTCTCTTCTTCAAAACCTCCAATGATGGAGTCCCACAACTTCCTTTCCACTGCTTAATTGTTCTCACCGACAGGAAATTCCTCCTTAGTTCCAGGTTGCTTCTCTCCTTGATGAGCTTCCATCCACTGTTTCTTGTCCTGCCTTCTGGTGGTTTGGAGAATAGCTTGACCACACATACACCCCCTTCTTTGTAGCAGTCCCTCAAATATTGGAAGACTGCTATTATGTCAACCCTAGTCTTTCTCTTTGTTAGATTCCCAATTCCTGCAGTCGTTCTTATGGTTTAGACATACCCAAATCCTGCAACTGTTCTTCATATGTTTTAGCCTCCAGTTCCCTAAAATCCTCTTGGTTGCTCTTCTCTGCACTCTTTCTAGAGTCTCAACATCTTTTTTTTACATCGTGGCAACCAAAACTGGATGCAAATATTGCAGGTGTGGCCTTACCAAGGCACCACGAGCAGGTTCTGAGCTCTTGCACAGCTTCGGGGTAGCTGATGTCCCAATGTTGGCACCGTTGCCAAGGAAGGTGTTGGTTGCCAAGAAGTCGCAAGTCGTGCCCAACTGATCAATCAGGTGTGGTAGGTCTGCCGTCAGAGCTTTGCATGGAGAGCTTTTGGTAGGTCCGTCTTCCCCATGTTGGGATCCTCGTGGAAGGGTCATCACAAGGAAGATGGGGTCAACTTATTCTCCAAAGCACCTGAAGGCAGGACAATGTCGTAGGAATATCCCAATAAAGAGGAACACAGACAGACCACAAACAATTGTTTCACCACCGGTTCGGTGGGTGTGGCTTGGTGGGCATGTTTTGCCTAACGCCAGCATGCAGCTTTCCCAATACCAGCTGAGACCTTCAGCACCAATGAGCTGAGTGCAGAAAATCCTGCGATTTTCTCTTCTTTTTCCTCTCAGCTGATCATCAGCTTCTTTTTTTTACTACCAGTTCAGCTGAACCGGTCCAAACCGGAGGCATACCACCACTTTGTTACCAAGGCATTATAAAGTTGCACTGAAGAGTCAGATGGTGTCCTACATCTACGGCTTATGGTCCATGTTCTGCTCTAATGCCTGCACACCTTTCTCCGGGCTGCAGAAGTAGCACATCCAATCCAGTTGTCCGTAAACTACTCCAACAGGTGAAGTTCACAGCTACCTTGAACCAGGAACTGAGCTAAGCAAAGTTCAACCAACTCAAATCTCTTTGTTTGGACAAATTCTGCCCTTGGTCAAAAACCAGTTTAAGCAAACTTATTTTTTTATTGTAATTATGTATTTGTTTTTTTCTCAAGCATGTATGAGAAAACAAATATAACATATAAACAAGTGTATACAGGTATAAGTATATACATAATAAATGAGTACGAATAAATGGGAACAGTGGGACAGGGACAGTGGGCAAACTGGTGCTTATGCATGCCCCCTTACAGATCACGTAGGAATGGAGTAAGGTCCATGGTAAACAATTTAAGGTTAAAGTTTTGGGGGGTTTGAGGATGTAACAACAGAGTCAGGGAGTGAGTTCCAGGCATTGACCACTCTGTGGCTGAAGTTGTAATTTCTGCTATTGACTTTGGAGTAGTTTACTTTGAGTTTGTATCTGTTGTTTGCCCGAGTTTTATTGCAGTGGAAACTGAAGTAGTAGTTGACAGGTAGGATGTTGTAGCAGACAATTTGTGTAGGAAGCTTAGGTCAGACTGTAGGGCGGCGTAGCTGTAGGTTGTCCAGGTTCAAAATTTTGAGCCTGGTTGATTGTGGTAACTTGTGGGAATGCAACCAATGAGCCCAACATTTTTGTCCTGAGCCTTGAGAAAGTGGAAGGATAAACCAGTTGCCTAGGTAGTCTTTGACTTACGACCACAATTGAGTCCAACATTTCTGTTGCTAAGTGAGACATGTGTTAAGACATCAGTTTTGCCTCATTTTACGACTTCTCTTGCCACTGATGTTAAGTGAATCACTGCAGTTGCTAAGTCAGAAACATGGTCGTTAAGCAAATCTGGCTTCCCTATTGACTTTGCTTGTCATTAAGTTGCAAAAGGGGGGGGGGTCGCGTGACACCTCCCCCCCACGGGACACGGCATCCGTTGTAAGTATGAGTCAGTGGCCCCCATCTCTGACGCAAAGCACTGGTCAGATCCTTCCCCAGACTCCAGGACTGGCCCATGTTCCTCCTCCGCTGGCGGGCCACAACACCAGGTAGACCAGACAGGGAACACAACCAGATGAGCTAATGCTACCTTGGTGTAAAGCTACATTGAAGGGATCTTGCAAGTCTGAAAATAACAGGCTCTTCTGCAGTCTCCTTTGCAGCTGGAGAAGTTAGGGAGGGCCTCTACTGAAGCTCTTTCTCCATCCATTATGCAGCTCTGGGTCGTGCACTCTCTTATCGGGCTGTTCTTTAAAGCTAGATTTTGCATGTCTGAAAGTACAAACCTCTCGCTATCTTTTTTACAGCTTCAGAAAGTAGAAAGGGTTTCTTCTGGCTCTCTCTGTCCAGCCATAATTCAGCTGTGGGCTAAGCTGTCTCTTACCCGACTGTTCTCTAAAGCTTAATAGAATCTTGTAAGTTGGAAAGTACAATTCTCTTTTACGATCTCTTTTATAACCGGAGAAATTAGGGAGAGTTTCTTCTGAGCCTCCACCCATTATGCAGCTGTGGGCTCTGCACTCTCTTATCTGACTGTCCTTTAAAGTTACATTAACAAAATCTTGCAAGGTTAAAGGTACAAATCTCCCCCTGTCTCTTTTACATCCTGAGAAACTAGGGAGGGTCCTCTCAGATCCTCTTTCTCTGCCTTTTTATGCAGCTGAGGGCTATGTGCTCCCTTACCTGACTATTCTCTAAAGCTACATTAACAAACGACTTACATGTTGTAAGTCTGAGAGTACAAATCCTCCACCATCTCTTTTACAATCTGAGAAACTTGGGAGGGTCCCTTCTGAGCCTCTTTCTCCCCCTGTTATGCAGCTGAGAGCTAAGCTGTCTCTTATCTGGCTCTTCCCTAAAGCTACATTAACAGAATCGTATAGGTTTGAAACTACAAAACTCCCCCAGTCTCTTTTATCATCTGAGAAAGTGGGAGCATACTTTCTGTTCTTCCTTCTCCACTTATTATGCAGGTGAGGGCTAAGCTATCTCTTATCTGACTGTTCCTTAAAGCTAAAGGTAAAGGCTCCTCTTGCACATCCGTGTCAGTTGTTTCCGGCTCTAGGGGGCGCTGCTCATCTGAGTTACAAAGCTGAAGAAGAGCCAGCGCTGTCCGAAGACGTCTCCGTGGTCATGTGGCTGGCAGGACTAAACGCCTTCGAAGGCGCACGGAACGCCGTTCCCTTCCCACCAAAGGTGGTGCCTGTTTTTCTACTTGCATTTTTTTTACATGCTTTCAAACTGCTAGGTTGACAGAAGCTGGGACAAGTAATGGGAGCTCCCTCCGTTACGCGGTGCTAGGGATTCGAACTACCGAACTGCCAACCTTTCTGATCGACAAGGGTCAGCGTCTTAGCCACTGAGCCACCGCGTCCCTTAAAGCTACATTAATAGAAGTTTATAAGTCTGGAAGTACTAATCTCCCACGGTCTTTGTTGCAGCCTGAGAAGGTAGGAGAGGTTTCTTCTGAGCCTCTTCCTCCATCCGTTACGCAGCTGAGGGCTAAGCTGTCTCTTATCTGACTCTTCCCTAAAGCTGCATTAACCGAATCGTGTAGGTTTGAAAGTACAAAACTCCCCCTGTCTCCTTTAGAGTTGGAGAAAGTAGAGAGAGAGGGTTTGTTGCTCTGCTCCGCACTCTTTATAAAGTCTCAACCTCTCTTTTTCCATCGTGGCGGCCAAAACTGGATGGGCCGTATTCCAAGTTTGGTCTCACCGAGGCCTTCTCAAGCGGTGTGAACACGTCACGTGATCTTGATTCCACCCCTCTGAGACTTGGCATCGCTCAACATTTCCCCAGAAGTTTCCTGGATCTTATCTTGATTCCAGAGAACGCGTAGGAGGAACCCAGGGTGCCATTCCTGGTGGCGGAACTGTGAATTTAGGCAAGTGTCTCTTCTCCCTCCCACCCCCCCCAGTTGCGCTTCCTCCCTTCTGCCTTTGGCACAGCAAGAGGGGAGGAGAGGAGAGCAGCCCTGGCAAAGGCTTGCCTCCTCGGTGCCAACTCTGGGCTTTTCTTTGTCCCGATGCACAGATTAAACTGGGTGCTGCCTGGGCGGAGGCCCTGCTTGCCCGTTCTCTCCTGGATGGGCTGGTGGAGTTGGCCTCGGCTGAAGTCCCCAGAAGGCAGCTTTGCTTTGGGTGTGAAGGAGGGCAGGGCAGCGGTTGTGTGCAGTTTTTGCACGTCGGCCTTGCTGCTCTGGGATCTGCGGGGTGGTGGGTGGTGTAATGGTGCCAAGCTAAGTCCTTTCTCTTTCTCTCTCTCTCTTGTCAGACAATATCTCTGTCTATCGTCTATCTATCCATCTATCTACATCTCTCATATACCAACTACCTATGACTGTCTCTCTCTCTCTCTGATTATCTATCCATCCATCCACCCACCTACCTCTCCATATATATATATGTGTGTGTGTGTGTGTCTATTTGTCTATATACTATGCCTGTCTGTCTTTCTATCATCTAGCTATCATCTATTTATCATCATCATCTATATACCAATCTGTCTGTCTATCTATCATCTATTTACAATAATCTAATAGCTATATTATAACATAAATCCCTTTTTAGTCACATTCCGCATGGTGCCACTGCCTTTTTTTACAGTCTGAGAAAGTCTCTGTCAATCTCTGTCTGTCTGTCTGTCTATCATCTATTTATCGTCATCTATATATCACTCTGTCTATCTATCTATCTATCTATCTATCTATCTATCTATCTATCTATCTATCTATCTAATTATCTATGTATGCATCTCTATCTATCTATCTATCTATCTATCTATCTATCTATCTATCTATCTTCTATCTATCTATCTATCCATCCATCTATCTAACATCATCTATATATAGCAATCTCTGTCTGTCTATCAATCTATTTATCTATCTATCTATCTATCTATCTATCTATCTATCTATCTATCTTATCTATCTATCTATCCATCCATCTATCTAACATCATCTATATATAGCAATCTCTGCCTGTCTATCAATCTATTTGTCTATCTATCTATCTATCTATCTATCTATCTATCTATCTATCTATCTATCTATCTATCTATCTATCATCTGTCTATTGTCTCTCCCTCTCTCTTTCTCTCTCTCTTTATCTGTCTCTGCTTCAACTTCAACAATGAAGACAATGTTACGACAACACTGAACAAAAATGACTTATGACCAGTGGTGGACTGCAAATTTTTTTAACCACTGGTTCTCTGGCTGGGTAGGCAAGGCCAGTTGGTCATGTGACTGGGTGAGTGACATCACTCATCACATCCAGCCCCACCTCTCGGACACCTGCCTCAAAGGCAGAGGTGGGATTCAGCTGGTTGGGGCAAATCCCACCATTGGCCATTTTCAGCCTGTTTATGGGGTGGTTTCTGGACCATTTTTAGGTGATTTTTCAGCTGTTTTCAGACCATTTTTAGGCCATTTTCAGGCTGTTTTCAGCCTGCAAATTAGCCTGGAAATAGCCCCAAAAACAGATAAAAAATGAGGGGGGTGGGGGGAACAGGGCCAGTCAGTGGCAAGATTTGCCCGTTCACCAAACTGCACAGAATCTTAAGTACCGGTTCACCTGAACCGGTGTGAACCAGCAATAGCCCACCTCTGCTTATGACCAGTTCTTGCACTTCAAATTGCCAAGCCTGAAAAACTCAGCTTTCAACTGGCTAGGGAATTCTGGGAATTGAAGTCCACCCATCTTCAAGGGGCCTGCATAAGTGCACCATCCTGACTACCGTCCCTGTCCTTTTGTCCCGGTTTATTCATATCTATTTCCTGTATACTTTACTCATGTTTATACTTATACCTATTATCTTGTAAGCGATTGACAAATCAAATAAATAAATAATAAACAAACAAACAAATAAATAAATAAAATAATTGTCACGCTTGAGAAACTCTGCTTTAAACCGACGATGTCTCCGCTCCAAGCTGCACCCTAAACAGATGATTAAGCAGCAAGAAATGCAACTCTTAATATTTAAAGGGTCTAATTTGTGTTTTGGATCACCGTTTGGAAGAACGAGGCTGGCTGCATCGTTTTAGTGGCAATGGGAGCGGCCTCCTTTGCAGGCTGTTTACAGTCAAAAAGAGGCACAATGCAACCTCACCAATAACTGCATTCATGCTGGGCTTCTCGTGGCAAATTCATGGAAAAGAAATACGTTACAAAAAGCCACGCAGTCTTGCAAATCCTGCAGAAAAGTATCAAAAGGGAAGCAGAAACAGACATAATACAGCGCTGGCTGGGGAATTCTGGGAATTGAAGTCCACGCACCTTCAACTTGCTAAGTTCGACAAACACTGCTTTAAAGCAAGGGTGAGGAGCCATGGTGGACCCCACCCGCTCACTCAGGAATTCTGGGAGTTGAAGTCCACAATCCATGAAAAGGGGCGTGGTTTCCCCACCCCTGATTTTAAAGTGTGACTTTCAGCCTTCCTTGCCCTGCAAACTGCTATCAGTTGGTTTATTTATTTTTAATTAAATTCTGAAACACAGTTGAAAAACATACACTACGTATTTCTATCCCAGTCTTCCTTCCAAAACAAGATAACTGAGTTGGAAGGGACCTTGGAGGTCTTCTAGTCTAACCCTTTGCTTGAGCAGGAGACCTTGTACCATCCTGTTCAGCAATCTCCAGTGTTGGAGCATTCACAACTTCTGGTGGCAAGCCGTTCCACTGGTTAATTGTCCTCACTGTTAGGTAGTTTCTCCTCTATTGCCTCTCTCCTTGGTTAGTTTCCATCCGTTGCTTCTTGTTGTGGGAAGCAAAAATGTAGGCTATTGATTTGTCAGATTCCACACGGCCTTTGGATGATAGCAGGTCCCAGAATTAAGAGACACAAGCCAAAATTTTACAAAGGATGATTTCAAAATGTACCAGAATTATTTGCAATCCTGCTAAGCCGTTGCTAATTATGAAACATGATTTTGCAAAGTATGTAACTTTACAAATCTATTTGGACACAGAAGGACAAAACCACGAAAAATAAGGAACTGAAAGATGCTGGTGGACAGCCGTTTGAGATGTACATGGTTGTATGGGGAGACTGTCAGTAAGAAAGAGCAAGGAAGTAAGTTGTGAAATGAGTGCAGAAAAGTATCAAAATAATGTCTTGGGATGACTTCAGGGCCACTGGCTGTAGCTACTCCTTGCTGGACCTAGCTATTGTCTCTGGACCTCATTGCAATGGGTTAGTGGTGTAAGTAATATTATTGGTGGCTACTCATGTTTCAAATTGCTCAGGAAATAAACCTCTGGATCTTTAAGTAACAATTATTGATTGTCTGTGTTCCTCTTTATTGGGATATTCCTACGACATTGTCCTGCCTTCAGGTGCTTTGGAGAATAAGTTGACCCCATCTTCCTTGTGATGACCCTTCCACGAGGATCCCAACATGGGGAAGACGGACCTACCAAAAGCTCTCCATGCAAAGCTCTGACGGCAGACCTACCACACCTGATTGATCAGTTGGGCACGACTTGTGACTTCTTGGCAACCAACACCTTCCTTGGCAACGGTGCCAACATTGGGACATCAGCTACCCCGAAGCTGTGCAAGAGCTCAGAACCTGCTCGTGGTGCCTTGGTAAGGCCACACCTGGAATATTTGCATCCAGTTTTGGTCGCCACGATGTAAAAAAAGATGTTGAGACTCTAGAAAGAGTGCAGAGAAGAGCAACCAAGAGGATTTTAGGGAACTGGAGGTTAAAACATATGAAGAACAGTTGCAGGATTTGGGTATGTTTAGATCTGAAGTCTCCAAACTTGGCCACTTTAAGCCTGGAGGACTTCAACTCCCAGAATTCCCTAGCCAGCCGTGTCTGTTTCTTTTTCTCTTGTCCCCCCCAAAGTGGAGAGGAAAGGATCACAAGAGATTAAGCTATGCTGTCTGGGGAATTCTGGGAGTTGAAATCCACAAGTCTTAAAGTTGCCAAATTTGGGGACCCCTGGTTGAGATTAATGAAAAGGGCAAGGGGTCACCCTTGGAAGTCATATTTTACTTGGAAGCTTCGAGGCTGCCACATTTAGTGCTGGGAATTTATTGATGAAATAAATTTATTAAATATTAAAGGGACAGGATTAAGACTGGAAATAAAAGGAAGAACAATTGCAGAAATGGGATGTGTCTAGTCTAGTGAAAAGAAGGACTAGGGGTGACATGATAGCAGCCTTCCAATATTTGTGGGGCCGCCCCAAAGGAGTGGAAGGGGTCAATCTATTCTCCAAAGCACCAGAAGGCAGGAGAAGAAGCAACAGATGGAAACTCATCAAGGAGAAAAGCAACCTCTAAGGCAGTGTTTTTCAACCTTGGTGGTTTGAAGATGTGTGGACTTCAACTCCCAGAATTCCTGCTGGCTGAGGAATTCTGGGAGTTGAAGTCCACACATCTTCAAAGCACCAAGGTTGAAAAACACTGCTCTAAGGAACTAAGGAGGAATTTCCTAACCGTGAGGACAATTAACCATGGAACAACTTGCCTCCAAAAGTGGTGGGTGCTCCAACACTGGAAGTTTGTAAGAAGCGATTGGATAACCCTTTGTCGGAAATGGTGTAGGGTTTCCTGCCTAAGCAGAGGTTTGTCATGCCCCTGTTAGAGTTGGACTCCAAGGGAAAGGAGGAATAACCGACAGGAGTGGGAGGGTGGCTTCGGAGGTTGTGGAGGAAACCGGGGAAGGACACAGACCAGATTGGCAGTCAGAAGAAGAACCAGGCCCATCCCCTCTTCATCCTAGGGCATGCAGGAGGAACAGATAAGGGAGCAACGTGAGTTGTGTGCTCTATGGGTGAGGAAAGGGCCCTGATCCCCTTCATGGGCTGCAGCTGGGAGGACTGGTTAAAAGGACAAACTGCGCATGGCGAAGTTGCTGGAAGCAAAGCTTGAAATAATTCTAGTCTATCGCTTCTTGTCTGAGTTCTGGCGCAGTGTGTGTATTTCGATATCTGTGGATGTCTTCAAGCCCTTATCCTGCCTTGTCTCATTAATTGCTTCAGAGTGGTTTGTGTTGTTTTTTCTATTTATAATGTATATGTATTTTGAATGGCATTTCTTCCTTTTCACAACTGTTTGTGGGGGAGTTTTTTGTCTCCAGTCGATGATGATTGGAGCTTTGAAGCCAAGTTGAAGGAATTAAAGGGGCTTCACCTGTTTTTTGTGACTTCGTTGCTTTTGTATCCCATCCTGGGTCATCCCAGGGTTGGACTAGAAGGCCTGCAAGGTCTCTTCCAACTCTGTTATTCTATTTTATTCTATTCCAATTACCAGGCGGGGAGAAAGAGTAGCTTCTGGAGAAGTTGGAGGAAAGAGGGATTGTTTTTTGAGCCGGAATTAGGTCGTTGGCGACTCTGAGCTGTGAGTCCTAGTGTGTCAGCCCTGGCAGGGCACCCAGTTCAGGAAAATGATTGGCATCTGCCAACTGCAGCTTGCTTGGGGAGCCGATCCTAACAGACACCGGGGGGGCGGGGGGGAGCTGTTTTTGAGTTCCTTTTAATTACTCAGTTTCCCCCTCCAGCAAAACTGCTGTGTCTTATCAGGCATCTCCGGAAGTTGGATGGGATGAGGTCAGATCAGCGTGCGATACGAGCATTTGTGGGTCTGTGTCACCTGCCCCCCCCCTCTGCTCCCCCGGCGAAGGAAAGGCGCCGGGCCCCCTCCTGCATGCAATTCTGATTTCCACACTTCAGCACAATCCTTGGGTGTTGAGTCACAATCGCTATAGGGGACAGGAGTCCTTGGCATACCCCAGCTAGTATTTAGAATAGAATAGAATAACAGAGTTGGAAGGGACCTTGGAGGTCTTCTAGTCCAACCCCCTGCCTAGGCAGGAAACTCTACACCACTTCAGATAAATGGCTGTCCAGTCTCTTCTTAAAAACTTCCAGTGTTAGACAGGGGTGGTATTCAAAATTTTTAACAACTGGTTCTGTGGGCATGACTTAGGCGGTGGGCGTGGCTTGGTGGTCATGTGACTGGCTGGGTGTGGCCAATTCAATATCACTCACATGGAGGCACGCATCTCCTCACCTGGCCTCTCATGACTGTGGGGATGCTGCAACGGTCGTAAGTGTGAAAAATGGCCATAAGTCACTTTGTTCAGTGCCATTGTAACTTTGAATGCTTACTCCACACAAAGGAGGGGGAAAAAACTCCAGAGACGTTCCTGAGACAGGAAGTCTAGTCCTGCCAAGAATGTAATCAGGGTTAACGGAGAGGCAGTTTCTGTAAGCAACCCCAGAATGTTTCCTTCCTGCCTTCCTTACAGGATTAGGCCAGGAATTTCTTCTAACAACCGGTTCTAGCGAATAGGTGCGAACTAGTAGAATCCCACCCCTGGGAGCACCCACAACTTCTGGTGGCAAGTAGTTCCACTGATTAATTGTTAATTAACTGTTAGGAAATTCCACTCATTCTTGCAAGAGCATGTTTTTCCACGCAATAAACTCCTTGTTCCTTCACGACTCTCACATTTCTGACTGGGGAGCCTGTTTCTCGCAATCCACAGCTGCTTTTTGTGTCATTTCTCCACCTCATTTTCTTCCCATTAGGGCAACACTTTGGGGTGTATATCCAGTTCATTTTTGTTTTGCAAACTCCTTCCATACCCTTTTTTTTTTCCCATCCTCTTAGGAGATCAATCTTTGCCTCTTTTTTTTCTATTCCTGGAAAATGCTTCTGCTTTTGCTGGCATTTCTTTCACTTTCCTTTTCTCCCAGGAAGAAAGAAATTGTGGGAGGGGCAGAGCCACTTACAGGGAGTCCTTGAGGTACACAACGGAGCCCAATTTTTTTAATTTTAATTTTTATATTTTACTAGCTGGATGCCCGTGCTTCGCTACGAAACGATGCGGTGGTGCTTAGTTTTGGGGGAGGAAAATAAGAGAGAAAAAATATGCCTCTGCCTAAATCCATCTTAACAGATAATCAGAGTTGGAAGGGACCTTGTAGGTCATCTAGTCCAAACCCCCTGCCCAAGCGGGAGACCCTACACCATTTCTGACAAATGGCAGTCCAGTCTCTTCCTGAAGGTCTCAAGGGATGGGCTAAGTGAGACAGAAGTGAATTTTGCCCCATTTTACGATCTTTCTTGCCCCAGTTGTTAAGTGAATCACTGCAGTCGTTAAGCAAATAAGATGGTTGTTAAGCGAATCCGCCTTCCCCGTTGCTTGTCGAAAGGTTGCAAAAGGGGCTCATGTGACTCCGGGACTCTGCAACTGTTATAAGTACATGCCAGTTTCCAAGCCTCTGAATTTTTGATTACGTGGGATGCCCCAACAGTCTTAAGTGTCAAAACAGCCATTTTCCCCCACAGAGACGTTGTGACTTCAAAACGGTCCTTAAATGAACCATAAGTAGAGGACTATCTGTAGTCTAGACCAGCCTGGAGGACTTCAACTTCAACAGCAAAGCTGGCTGGGGAATTCTGGGAGTTGAAGTCCTCCACTTAAAGTTGCCAAGATTGGAAACCCCTGATCTAGGGGGCCAAAAAAAAGAAAATCAGGATGAATACAGTAGTACCCTTTTCAACGAATGCTCTTTATTCCACAAATTAAACTTTTTAAATTTAATTTCAGTTTTAAAAAAAACGTTCCTTTGCTGAATGTCTATGCATTTCATTCATCGGATTGAATGCTTTTGCTTTTTATTTATTTATTTATTTATTTATTTATTTATTTATTTATTTATTTATTTATTTATTTATTTATAAAATTTCTATACCGCCCTTCTCCCTAGGGACTCAGGGCGGTGTACAGCCAATCTAGACCCCAACAGTAATACAAAAGTTAAAAGGAATTAAATTAAATATTGGCCGAATAAGAAAAAACCCACCCCACACCCTTAAAACCCCAATTTAAAATTACAGAACAAATGGAGACAATTTTAAAACCACCTCAGCCCAGGCCGGCCTGCTCAAAAAGCCAGGTCTTCAGCGCGCGCCTGAAGGCCCTCAGGTCCGTGCCGGTACGCAGTTCCGGCGGCAGAGTATTCCAGAGGGCAGGGGCCGCCACAGAGAAGGCCCTACCCCTCGGGGCCGCCAGACTGACACATAGCTGGCCGACGGGACCCGGAGAAGGCCCTCCCTGTGTGAACGCACCTGGCCTGCTGGAGATCACCGGTAGGATGCGGTCCTGCAGGTAACCTGGTCCCATGCCATGGGTCGCCCTAAAGGTCAAAACTAGAACCTTGAAGCGAACCCGGAGAGCCACCGGCAACCAATGCAGCTCACGCAGGAGTGGCGTCACATGGGCGCTACGCGACGCCCCCATCATCACCCGCGCGGCCGCATTTTGCACCAGTTGGAGTCTCCGGGTGCTCCCCGCAGGGAGCCCCATGTAGAGGGCATTACAATAGTCCAGGCGAGAGGTGACAAGGGCCTGAGTGACCGTGCGCAGGGCGTCCCGATCCAGGAAGGGCCGCAACCGGTAGATCCGACGGATCTGATGAAATGCCCCCCTGGAGACGGCCGCGACATGATGTTCAAGCGACAGCCGTACATCCAGGAGGACGCCCAGATTGCGAGCCCTCTCTGTGGGGGGCAAAATTTCCCCCCCAATAGCCAGCGAAGGAATCAGCTGGCTATATCGGGGCGCCGGGAACCACAGCCACTCAGTCTTGGATGGGTTGAGCCGAAGCCTGTTCCCGCCCATCCAGTCCCTCACGGCCTCCAGGCACCTAGACATAGCCCCCACAGCATCGTTGGGGTGGTCCGGGGTGGAGATGTACAACTGAGTGTCATCTGCATATAGATGACACTTCACCCCAAGACCACGGATGATCTCGCCCAGCGGTTTCATATAAATGTTGAACAAGAGAGGGGAGAGAATGAAAACAGGCTGGTTATTTTTTTAAAAAGTTCTACAATCCCCTTTCTGGGTTTTTCCCCCCCTTCCTTCCTCCCATAGCCATCTTTTTATATAAAGCTGCTATCACAAATCTATTTGCCCTAATGCAGAGGCCTCCAAACGTGGCCACTTTTAAGACTCGTGGCCTTCAACTCCCAGCATTGAAGAGAACGAAATGAAAACGGAGAGATTGCAGAGGAAGGGATTGCAAGAGATGAAGCAGAGCCGGCTGGGGAATTCTGGGAGTTGAAGTCCACCAGTCTTAAAGTAACAACGTTAAGAGTTGTTAACCTAATCCTACGTAGCTTTTTCTCTGGTAATATCACACTACTAACTAGAACATACAAAACATTTGCTAGACCAATACTCGAATACAGCTCATCAGTCTGGAACCCACATTATGTATCTGATATTAACACAGTTGAGGAAGTCCAGAAATATTTCACGAGAAGAGTTCTCCACTCTTCTACTCGTAGCAGAATACCTTATGCCACCAGACTCGAAATTCTAGACCTAGAAAACCTTGAATTACTCCTCCTTTGGTCCGATCTAAGTAGAGTATATAAAATCATACATTGCAATGTCCTACCTGTCAATGAATTCTTCAGCTGCAACCATAACAACACAAGAGCACACAATGGATACAAACTCAAGGTTAACCGCACCAAACTTGATGGCAGGAAATACAACTTCAGCCACAGAGTGGTCAATGTCTGGAATGCTCCACCTGATTCTGTGGTTTCTTCCCCAAACCCCCAAAACTTTAACCTCAGACTGTCTACTATTGACCTCCTCACCCCTTTCCTAAGAGGTCTGTAGGGGGCCTGCATAAGTGCACCAATCGTGCCTACCATCCCTGACCTATTGTTTCTTTTATTTTTCTTATATGTATCCTTGTATTCATAACTATGTTTTTACTTATACCTATTGTCTTGTAAGCAATTGACAAACCAAATAAAATAAAATAAAATAAACTTTGGGGACCCCCTGCCCTAATGGTTTCTTGGAACTTCTCATCAGCTTTCAATGCTTGGCTAATTCTCTCCGCCTTTCACCATAACCAACCAAACCAGAACCAGGCATGGTTTTGGGGTTGCCTTTATTTATTTCTTTTGTTGTGTTCACATACCAGGAGATTTACGCCTAAGCCCTGTTTTGCAAACCAACAACACGCCTTTTTCCTCACCCAACAATCTTCAAAGAGGTTCCAATTCTGATGAGATCTCTGTTTTCCCACCCACCCCTGTACTATTTAATTTTATTTTTATCCACCCATGCGGGGGGTCATCGGGAAGAAGAATCTTCCCTGCTGGGTTGCATCCGTTCAGAAGGGGTTCGATAAATTCTCTTGTTTATTTTAAGTGTGTGTCAAGCGCAAAAGACCGGGTCTCTCCACAAGTGACAAGTCCAGTTCAACTTATGGCTGAAAGCCTAGCGGCTTGTTTAGGATAAGAGTTAGTGGAATTCAAGGGAAGTTGGATTTAAGTTTGCTTGCTTGTGCCTATGTAGGGATTCCAGACTGATTCCTCTTTTGACTCCATCCCCAGGTTCTATCACTGCTTCTCTTACACTTCTCATTCCTTTCGTTCCCCATCTCTCCTTCCTTCCTTCCTTCCTTCCTTCCTTCCTTCCTTCCTTCCTTCCTTCCTCTCAACCCCCATCTCCTTCCTCCTTCCTTCCATCCTTTTCTTCCTTCCTTTCTCTCATAACCCCCTTCTTCCTTCCTTCCTTCCTGCCTTCCACCCATCCTTCCTTTCTTTCCTTCTTCCATCCTTTTCTTCCTTCCTTTCTCTCATAACCCCCCTTCCTCCTTCCTTCCATCCATCCTTCCATCCTTTCCTTCCTTCCTCTCATAACCCATCTCCTTCCTCCTTCCTTCCATCCTTTTCTTCCTTCCTTTCTCTCATAACCCATCTCCTTCCTCCTCCCTTCCTTCCATCCTTCCTTTCCTTCCTTCCTCTCATAACCCTCCTTCCTTCTTTTTCTTCCTTCCTTCCTCTCATTCCATCTCTCCCCCTCCTTCTCATCCCTTTCTTATCTCCTTCCTTCCTCCCTTCCTTCCTTCCTCCCTTTCCTTCCCATTTTTCTCTTCCTCATCTCTTTCTTAATTTCCTCCTTGCTTCTTCCTCATTCCTTCCTAATCTCTTCCTCCTTGCTTCCTTCCTCATTCCCATCTCCTTCCTCTTCCCTCCCTCCCTTCCCCTCTTCATTCCTCTCCTTCCCTTCCACTCTCTTCCTCTTCTTCCTTCCTCCTTCCCATCCCCTTCCTCTCCTCCCCATCTTGTCAGTTGCAAAAAGTCCAGGCCCACATAAGAAGGTACAATTAAACTGATTTGTGCACAGGAATCTTCTCAACTAACTTCTCAACTTGGCACCTGGGAGCAGGGTCCACACAGAATTCAAGGGAGGTTGGACTGCTTGTGGCTACGTGGAGATTCTAGGCCGATTCCTCTTTTGACTCCACCCCCGATTCTGCCCCTCCTTCCCCTACAGCTTGCAGGAATACATTCACCAGCATCCTCCTTCGTGTCTGCTCTGTACGGTGAACCCAGGCTCGGCTGCTGGTTTGCAGCCGAGTGTCCCACAACCTCCCCCCCGCAACTGGATTAAGCCTAAAACTCATGGCGGCTAAAGGAATCTGGGCGTGTTGGCATCATGTGGGCACCGCCTGGGGCAAGCTGGCATCGCAAGGCGGCCTTTCAATGAGAGCACGAAGCCCATTGTTCCCTGCCCCTCTGAAGCTTTGGCAGCGGCGATGTTGCCTGTCAGCTCTTCTGAACCCTGTTGCTGAAAGCCAAAGCCTCCTGCCTGGCACACCCTGGGCGTTGCCAGCCCAAGACAAGCTTTCCAGCAGCGTTTATTACATGGATGCCACCGCTCGAGGCAGGAGTTAACTCCCTCCCTGTCTTTATTGAGTTCCCACCACTCCGCGGGTCCCTTAAGGGCATCGGTTGCTCCACACAAGGGCTGAGGGTTGGCTGGTTGGCTTCCAAGAGATGCCAGCCTGAAGACCAAACGTGGCCCTGGAAGGAGGGCTGGCTGGAGGACCAGAAAAGCTCCAATGCCTGGCTTTACCCGCAGGGCAGCCAGAAGAGGCAAACCTTGAAGGAGAAGGGAGTGCCAGGGGTTGGTGCTGGAAAAACGAGGCATCCCAAGAAGCTAAACGGGGTGAAGAGGCAGCTGGTAAATGTCCTTCACTGATAACGTGGATAGTATGCTCTTTGGGCGGGGGTTAGACTAGAAGACCTCCAAGGTCCCTTCCGGCCCTAGATTCCATGATCGTGGGCAGGGGGCTGGACTAGAAGACCTCCAAGGTCCCTCCGGCCCTGTGATTCTATGATCTTGGGCAGGAGGCTGGACTAGAAGGCCTCCGAGGTCCCTTCCGGCCCTAGGATTCCATGATCGTGGGCAGGGGGCTGGACTAGAAGACCTCCGAGGTCCCTTCTGGCCCTGTGATTCTATGATCTTGGGCAGGAGGCTGGACTAGAAGGCCTCCGAGATCCCTTCCGGTCCTAGGATTCCATGAATGTGGGCAGGGGGCTGGACTAGAAGACCTCCAAGGTCCCTTCCGGCCCGGTGATTCTATGATCTTGGGCAGGAGGCTGGACTAGAAGGCCTCCGAGATCCCTTCCGGCCCTAGGATTCCATGATCGTGGGCAGGGGGCTGGACTAGAAAACCTCCGAGGTCCCTTCCAACCCTAGGATTCCATGTTCTTGGGCATGGGGCTGGACTAGAAGGCCTCCGAGATCCCTTCCGGCCCTAGGATTCCATGATCGTGGGCAGGGGGCTGGACTAGAAGACCTCCGAGGTCCCTTCCAACCCTAGGATTCCATGTTCTTGGGCATGGGGCTGGACTAGAAGACCTCCAAGGTCCCTTCCGGCCCTAGGATTCCATGATCGTGGGCAGGGGGCTGGACTAGAAGACCTCCAAGGTCCCTCCGGCCCTGTGATTCTATGATCTTGGGCAGGAGGCTGGACTAGAAGGCCTCCGAGATCCCTTCCGGCCCTGTGATTCTATGATCTTGGGCAGGAGACTGGACTAGAAGACCTCCGAGGTCCCTTCCGGCCCTAGGATTCCATGATCGTGGGCAGGGGGCTGGACTAGAAGACCTCCAAGGTCCCTTCCGGCCCTAGGATTCCATGATCGTGGGCAGGGGGCTGGACTAGAAGACCTCCAAGGTCCCTCCGGCCCTGTGATTCTATGATCTTGGGCAGGAGACTGGACTAGAAGACCTCCAAGGTCCCTTCCGGCCCTGTGATTCTATGATCTTGGGCAGGGGGCTGGACTAGAAGACCTCCAAGGTCCCTTCCGGCCCTAGGATTCCATGATTGTGGGCAGGGGGCTGGACTAGAAGACTTCCAAGGTCCCTCCGGCCCTGTGATTCTATGATCTTGGGCAGGAGGCTGGACTAGAAGGCCTCCGAGATCCCTTCCGGCCCTGTGATTCTATGATCTTGGGCAGGAGACTGGACTAGAAGACCTCCAAGGTCCCTTCCGGCCCTAGGATTCCATGATCGTGGGCAGGGGGCTGGACTAGAAGACCTCCAAGGTCCCTCCGGCCCTGTGATTCTATGATCTTGGGCAGGAGGCTGGACTAGAAGGCCTCCGAGATCCCTTCCGGCCCGGTGATTCTATGATCTTGGGCAGGAGGCTGGACTAGAAGGCTTCCGAGATCCCTTCCGGCCCTAGGATTCCATGATTGTGGGCAGGGGGCTGGACTAGAAGACCTCCGAGGTCCCTTCCAGCCCTGTGATTCTATGATCTTGGGCAGGGGGCTGGACTAGAAGACCTCCGAGGTCCCTTCCGGCCCTGTGATTCCATGATCATGGGCATGGGGCTGGACTAGAAGACCTCCGAGGTCCCTTCCAGCCCTAGGATTCCATGTTCTTGGGCAGGGGGCTGGACTAGAAGACCTCCGAGGTCCCTTCCCACTCCGTCATTCTGTTATCTGTTATTTTTCAATCAAGGAAGTTTTGGGGGTAACTTTGCCATGGGAGGGCTGTGCTAGTTTATGGGTGAAGCTCCAAGAGCCAAGAACAACTCCTGGAGTTCCTTCTGCATGGCCTCTTTATTGCTACAGACAGAATCTTGCCGGTCTAAAGTAACCTATCTGCATAACTATACAGCCAGTCCTCAACTTACTCCAATCTGTAACCTTTCAAAGTTACAATGGCACTAAAAAAAAGTCATTTAGGACAATTTTTCGCCCTTAGGATGAGAGACTACTCATGGCAGACTAGGTGATTGCAGGTATTCCCCGCCTCATTTAATGGCCGAAGTTACAACTGCACTGAAAAACTGCGACTTAGGAGTGTTTTCATACACTGACGTACCTTCGCAGTCTCCTCCTGGCCACGTGATCCAAAATTTGGACGCTCGGCAACTAGTTCACATTTACGACGGTCGCCGTGTCTCGGGGGTCACGTGATCCCTTTGCGACCTTCCGATGATCAAAGTCAGCGGAGAAGCCGGATTCACTTAACAACCAGGTTACTCACTTAACATCTGCAAGGGTTCTGTCATGCCCCTGTTGGAATTTGATTCCGAGGGGGAGGTGGAGCAGCTGACAGAGAGTGAGAATGTGGACTCCGGTGGCTGTGGAGGAAACTGGAGAAGGGCAAAGTCCGGCTGGGCATTCAAAGGAAGACCCAGGCCCACCCCCTCTTCATCCTAAGGCATGCAGGGAGGAACAGAGAAGGGAGCAACATGGCTTACGGGGGAGAAAAAGGCCCTGATTCCCTTCATTAGCTGCAACTGGGAAAACAGGATTTAAAAAGAGTGTTTGCACATAGCACCTTGCTGGAAGCAAAGTGTGCATTATCTTGGTTTGTCAAGACTAACCTGGGTTCTGGCATCCTCCCAACTGTGTGTGCTTTGTTATTTTTTGAAGTCTACAATTCCTTCTCCTGCCCTGTCTTGTGAATTGCTGCAGCTGTGGTTTGTGTTGCTTTTTATTTATAATTTAGATGTATTTTGGGTTCAGACTGAATTTCTTCCTTTTAAAAACTGTTTTTGGGAGAGTTTTCTCTCCAGCCGATGATAACTGGACGCTGAAGGCCAAGTTGGAGGAATTAAAGGGACTTTGCCTACTTTTGTGACTTTGTTGCTTTTGTGCCACACCCCCCTTTGGGTCATCACAGATTCGCTGATCCACGGCAGCAAGAAACGTCATAAAATGGGACCAAACTCACTTAACAACTGTCTTGCTTAGCCGCATCAATTTTACCCTCGAGTGTGGTCCTAAACCAAGGACTACCGAAGGACAGACTCCGTGAACTGCTAGGGAAGGTCCGCAGTTTCCTTCCTGCCTGCCAGATAGTCCTACCTTCACTGCCGCTTTGCCTTCTGGGAAAGAGTCACTCCCTCCTGGATTCCAGACTACACTCCACCCCACAACGGCTGCGAAACATCCGTAACAGCCCAAAACTCAGAATTTTTATGACACACAATTTGTATTCTAAGCCCGGAGCTGTTTGGAATAAAATTGGTGAGTCACCAGAAACAATGGTGCTTCCTGGCTCTTTTGGATGTGTTTGGACACACCGGTTAAGGAAAGTCCGTCTTTCTTTATTTCCCTTTCTTTTTATAGGAGCCAAGAGTTCGCTTTTCTGTCAACGTGGATATGGAATTGGTTGGATTGGCCAAGTAAAAACTGGAGACTTGCAAAAATGTTTCCCAATAATTCAGCAAGCTGTTGGAAATGTGGCTATGAGCAGGGAACCTACTATCATATGTGGTGGACCTGCCCAAAAGCAAATATATCTTATATATATTATATCTATATCTATCTATCTATATCTATCTTTCTATCTATCTATCTATTATCTATCATCATCTCTTTCTACTTTTTCTTTCTTCTTTTTCTTCTTTCTTTCTTCTTCTTCTTTCTTTCCTTCTTTCTTTTTCTAATCTATCTATCTATCTATCTCGTTTTTCCTTCTATTACCTTTCCTTTTTCTTTCTTTCTTTCTCTTCTTTTCTTTCTTTTCTCTTTTCTTTCTTTTTCTTTTTTTAGTTTCTTTTTTTTTCCTTTTTCTTTCTTTTCTTTCCCTTTTTCTCTTTCTATCCATCCCTTCTATTCTATCTATCTATCTATCTATATCTATTTCTATCTACGCTTCGTCTATCTTTTCTTTTATCTTTTCTTCTATCTATCTTGTGTATCTTCTTTTCTTCTTCTTTCTTTTTCTTTCTTTCTCTTTTTCTCTTTCTTTTTTCTTCTTCTTGTTTCTTCCTTTTTTCTTCTTTTTTCTATCTTTTTTCTCTGTTCTTATCTACCTTCTTCTTTTTCTCTCTATTCTATCTTTCTATCTATCCCTATCGATCTATCTATCTATCTATCTATCTATATATCTATCTATCTCCTCTATCTATCCTATCTATCTATCTATCTATCTATCTCTCTATCATCTGATCTATCTATCTATCTATCTATCTATCTATCCTATCTCTTATCTTTCTTTCTTTCTTTCTTTCTTTCTTTTCTTTCTTTCTTTCTTTCTTTCTTTCTTCTTTCTTTCTTTCTTTCTTTCTTTCTTTCTTCTTTCTCTCTCTCTCTCTCTCTCTCTCTCTCTCTCTCTCTATATATATATATATATATATATATATATATATATATATATATATGCGGAAAATTATTGGAGGTGGAGACCCTTTGAGAGCTGCGTGCAGCAAAATTTTATTTTAATGTATGCCGATTAGTGTACATTAAAGTGACAGTAAAGATACTCTAAGTCATGGTGGGCTCTTGGTTTGGACCCTCAGTCGGCTGCTTGCAGCATCCTCCTTGTTTTCCTTTCTAGCTCTCAGGCTTCCTTTCTTTTTCCGGAAAAGAAGGTGTGATGGTCGCTGACCCAGATAAGAGAGTGAAAGAGAAGGTGGCTTGTATGTGTGATGGATTGAAGGGAATTTTTGTAGTTCAGAGCAGGGCTGGGACTCAAAAATTTTAACAACCGGTTCTAGTGGGGTGGCTTAGGTGGTGAGCGTGGCTTGGTGGTCATGTGACTGGCTGAGCGTGGCCAACTCAACATCACTCACATCGAGGCACGCATCTCCTCGCCTGGCCTCTCGTATGACTGTGGGAGATGCTGCAACAGTCGTAAGTGTGAAAAACGGTCATAAGTCCCTTTTTGCAGTGCCATTGTAACTTGGAATGGTCCCTCCACACAAGCAAAGTACCAGCAAAGGAGGGAAAACCCTCCAGAGAAGTTCCTGAGACAGGAAGTCCAGTCCTGCCAAGAATGTAATAAGGGTTAATGGAGAGGCAGTTTCTGTAAGCAACCCCAGAATGTTTCTTTCCTGCCTTCCTTACAGGATTAGGCCAGGAATTTCTTCTAACAACCGGTTCTCCAAACTGCTTAGAAGGTTAACAACCGGTTGTAGCGAATAGGTGAGAACAGGTAGAATCCCACCCCTGGCTCAGAGTTGAACTGTGGGCTCCTTTGTGCTCGCTGAGATTGCTGGTTTTCTTGCAGACGTTTCTTCACCCAGCTAGGTAATACCATCCATGCTAGAAAGGAGAGGGGTTTGTGGGGAGGAAGAGGAGGAGGGTTGCAGGGTCTTTCTTGCTTTCTCAGTTTGGTTTTGCACTGATGATGTCCCAAAGGTGCTGTCAACTCGTAAAGCATCCCTATGCCTGTTTTCGAGTTGCCATAAACGGAGAGGGGGGGGGGGAGGAGAAGAAAACCTGAAGGAGCAGTAAGGCAGTTTAAAACCAGAAGTACATTCCACACTTACCTTACAAAGATTGTAGCCTAGGCTACAGGATCTTCTGCCCCGAAAATCCTTTATTGGAGAACGTGATGGATGACACCCAGCCCTTGATGTGCTTCATTGGAGAATCTGATTTATGACACACCCAGGAGGGAGGGAGGGAGGGAAACAAAGTCACAGGTGACTGTCCATTATGTAGGCCAGTCGACTTCATACAGGTCATGCCAGTATGTCGCTTCTAATAAATCTTCTGGGTTCTTTTGAAGCTGGGCTCGAGGATCCTGATTTAATTGGGGCAATCGCTGGAATCCAGACAGACGTCTTTTCAAGGGGCAACTGGACTTTGCAAAAGCACCTCTAGGATGACCGTGACCTGGACGACTGAGAATCTCCTTAGACACTGATGATGTTACCTAGTTTGGTAAACATCAAATGTCTGCAAAGAAAACCACCAAGCTCAGAGAGCACCAAAGACACCCCACACACACACTGTCATCGTCCTCCTCTTCCTCGCAAATCTCTCTCCCTTCGAGCACTGATGACGTTCCCTAGTTGGGTCATGAAACGTCTGCAAGAAAACCACCAAGTTCAGAGAGCACCAAGGACCCCACAGTCCTTTTCTTCCTCCTCCTCCTCCCTTTCCCCTCTTCCCTGTACATCCCACTCCCTTCTAACACTCATGATATTATCTAGTTGGGTCATGAAATGTCTGCAGGAAAACCACCAAGGTCAGAGACCACTAAGGACCCCCAAGTGCCTTAGACGCCTCCGAGTATTCAGCATTTTTATCCTTTCCGTCCGTATCATGGAATGAATTCTTTATTTCCATCTTCGCATCCCTCCTTCCCTTGTTGATAGTATCTAGTTGGGTCATGAAATGTCTGAAGAAAAATCACAAGCTAGGAGTACACAGGATCCACAGTCCTCTTCTTCTCCTCCCTCCCTTTCTCCTACCGACTCCTCTCCCTTTCTGATAGAACGGGAGTTTTCTTTCCTAGTTTGGATAAATGGCATCTGCAAGAAAACACCAGCTCAGAGGACTACTATCTATTACTAAAGATCAACACGTTTTTTCAAAGCTGCCTGCAGGAACGGTTTTTTGGGGTTTAAGATTAATTAGGTTTTAAATTTTTTTTATAATTTTAACAAATCCTTGATTTTAAATTTTGGTAATTTTGGATTTGATGCGATTCGGCCGGATCAACTCTATGTAATTTGTTTTAATTGTACTACATGTTCGCTTGTTAGTGCTGTTTCACCACAGGTTTCCTACTTTTTGGGAGAGGGGGGCGGTATTGGTTGGTATAAAAATTTAAAGAAGAAATAAATTGAGGCAAGAAATAGTTCATACTCCCTCTCCTCCTCAAGCCGTTCTAGCCACTGATGAGGTCCCTAGTTGGTCAGAAAACAATCGCAAGAAAACACCAAGCTCAGAGGATACACCAGGGACCCTAAGAAGTTCTCTCCTTCCTCCTCCCAGACTTCTTCTTCTGCTTCCTCCTCCTCTCCACAAACCCCTTTCCCTTCCAGTACTGACGTTCCCTAGTTGGGTCATGAAACATCTGCATGAAAACCACCCAGCTCAGGACCCCACTGCTTTCCATGGGGTTTGCATGACCCCAAGTCCAACACAGGAAACAACGTCCCCTCTTCAAGGTTGTGGGAAACCAAACACCCTCCAGATACGCAGCTCTGTTGTCCTGCGGTTGAGTTTCTCACCCCTCCTTCTGAGGCTGGAGGTGGAGTGTTTAGCTTTCCTCCCTTCAGTGAATCAGGCTGGGCACAGAGCTTCCCATCCAGGAGCTCCTTAAAGGCTACTCTCTACTAGCGACCTGCTTCTAGACTTGGTAACTTTACGTCAATCAGTCTCCATGTCAACCGTTTGCTCCAGGCCAATTCTACCACTTTGATGTTTAATCTCCAGTTCATCCCTAGATGCAAATTACGGCTCTGGGAAAATCTGTGGGCTGCTCTATCCCAACAGGATGTGCTCCACGGAGCTGGGAACGGAACACCCAGATGGTTAAAGGAGGCGGCCTTAACAGGAATGACAAAATGGCAGAGTTGGAAGGGGCCTCCGAGGCCTTCTAGTCCAACCCTCCTCAAGAAAACCCTCGGCCGTTCAGAGTCCAGAGGTCTCCAAACTTGGCAACTTTTAAGACTTGTGGACTTCAACTCCCAGAATTCCCGGACACGAAGGCACTCTTTTTTTTACCTGTATGCCCATTCTGGCCTAGCTTACTCTCTTGCCCTCCGTTTCGCTGCAGTGTCTCCAGGCCAGGAGGCAGGAGAAAAGATATAGCTGGCTAAGAAATCCTGGGAGTTGAAGGCCACAAGTCTTAAAGTTGCCAAGTTTGGGTTCAGACAAATGGCTGTGCAACTGCTGTCCGTTTGATGTTACAATGGCACACACACAAAAACGATGTATGGTCATTTTTCACACTTACGACCGATGTAGCAGCCTCATCGTCACATGATCAAAATTCAGCCACTTGGTAACCAACTCATATTTAGAATAGAATAAAAATTTAAAATGGAAATATAGAATAGAAATATAGGATGGGAGGTGATAAGAATTTAATAAATAATAGAAGTTGGAAGGACCCTTGGAGGTCATCTAATCCAGTCCCCTGCTCAAGCATGAGACCCTCTACTATTTCAGGCAAGGGACTGTCTAGCCCCTTCTTAAAGACCTCCAGGGATGGAGCGCTCACTTCTGGAGGGAAGTCATTCCGCTGTTCTCGCTGGTCTTAGAAGCACAGAAACTGCGTAGGATTTCACCAAATCAAAGTAACCAAATGGCTCTTTTGTGGATTGCTTTATGTAAAAATTATATGTATATATTGTAAGTTACACCTGAGAAAATGAAGAACAGAAGAGATTCCATGTTTATCTGATACTTGAATTATGAAATGGTTACTGGACAGTTATATAAATGTATCTAACAAACATATTATGTTTTGTAACTTATGTTTTGAAAGTAAATGTTTAGGTTTTTGGCTGGAACATGGGGGTTGTATTTCTTGGCGTTAGGATATATGTGGGAGATACTGGGTCATAGTAACCCGAATGGAACTGATTAATGATCCGTTGTGCTTCGATCGACATAACAGAAAGCCATAGCAATGAGAACAAGGGTAGTTTCCAAAGACAAGGAAACAGGTGTTATGCTATGGGTATGGCATAGGGAGATACATAGCTTGGATAGATTGTGAACCCAGGAAAGGGGCAGAGACTGTATATTTGAACCTCTATATAAACCCCAGCCTTCCTGGGAACCAGGTCTTCTGCCCATGAGCAGAATTCCCTTTTGCAAAAGTTTCATAATAAAGCTCTTCCATATTGTTCATGTGTCTCCGGCTGTTTTTTGTGATTATCATCACATGGATCGTGCAAAAGGATCCACAAAAAAAAATCGTCCAAACTGACACCAACTCAAGGGATCAATCGTGGGTCAATCTTCCATGAGTTCAGAATCTCCTGGGGCTTAGAGAATGGATGGTGCTCAGGCCCACTTCTCACCAAGCTCCTTCAGGTCCAGGACATTGAGGAAACCTGATATATAACTGTACCTATATATATATATATATATATATATAAACAACCCAGGAGATTACAAGACCCAGGGTGTCATAGGATTGGAACTCGGAAGGTCGTCACACAGCCCATTACCCAGGTCATTTCGATCCAGGAGATTATAGCCCAAGACCCAGGGGTTTTAAATTTGTAACTTTTTAAATTTCTTATTGGATTGTATTGGTTTTTGTATTTTAATTCAGCCACTATTTAATAACTTTTTTAATCTATTTTAACTTTTATTGACTGTATTTTTATCAATGGCTGTTCACCGCCCCGAGTCCCTATTTGGGAGAGGGGGTGGTATAAAAGTGCAATCAATCAATCAATCAATGATTGATTGATGACACTCAGTTCGGTGAATGGGTTCAATTGGAGAATCTGATTTATGACACACCCAGGTGGGAGGGAGGGAAACAAAGTCACAGGTGACTGTAAATTACTGTATGCCAGTTGACTTCATACAGGTCATGCCAGTATGTCACTTCTAATAAATCCTTTGAAGTTTTTTGAAGTTTGGCTCCGAGATTGATTCATGATTTAATTAGGGCGATCTTTGGAATCCTGACAGCCGGTTGTGTGAACTCAGCTGGCTTCTTGAAGAACCCCAGTTGCAGCTACAGTAAATTACAGGTCTTTGTGGGGTCATTTTATGAGTCCCACACAGAGCAGCACACTTAAGCTGGAGAAAGCTGTGGTCTTCGTTAGGTGGATAGAAGAGAAGACAATCCTTGCAAGACATATAACCAAGATGAAGGTGGAAGGCCAAGCATTCATGGCCGCTTGGTAGAACTTCAGTAAGAAGTTGGCTGTTGTTGGTCCTTTGAAAGGACCAGAAAGAGACATGGCTGAAACATAGGAAGAATGGGAGCAGGAATAAGATAAGTCTAGTTTAATGAAAAGGACCAAGAGGGACAGGAGAATAGTCTTCCAATATTTGAGGGCAGGGGGTTGGACTAGATGATCTACAAGTTTTAGTTTACTTTATTGTCATTGCACCTCGTACAATGAAATTAAATACCATCTTCAGTGTACATTGTGACTATGAAAATAAACACAGGCATCCTTCACATTCTATACATTGAATTGAAAACCTCTGATATTGCATTAATATTGCACTACACAGTAGAATTCAACAGAGTTCCTGCCCTGGGATAGAAGCTGTTTTTCAGCCTATTAGTCCTTGTTTTTTATTATTCTCCTGTACCGTCTACCAGATAGTAATAGTTCAAAAAAGGGGTTCCCAGGATGAAATGGATCTTGGAGAATGTTTTGAATTTTCTTAAGGCAGCGGGAGCTATAAAGCTCTTCCAAAGATGGGAGAGGGCAATCATTGGTCTTCTAGGCAATGACATTCAGCCTCTGGAGTGCTGTCTTATCTGCCCCTGTGCAAGTGGCAAACCCTACACAGGTGTGTAGTAAGTTATTCTCTATGGTGCAGCGGTATAAAGTCACCAGCAGTTTTCCATTCGGTTGTTGTTTTCTGAGTCCCTTCCAACCCTGTTAATCTGACTTTAATCTGATTTTAATGAACAAGAGGACCAGGGGAGACAGGAGAGCAGCCTTCCAATATCTGAGGGCGGGGGGTTGGACTAGATGACCTACAAGGTCCCTTCCAACTCTTGTTAATCTGACTTTAATGAACAAAAGGACCAGGAGAGACGGGAGAGCAGCCTTCCAATATCTGAGGGTGGGGGTTAGACTAGATGATCTGCAAGGTCCCTTCCAACTCTGTTAATCTGACTTTAATCTGTTTTTAATGAACAAAAGGACCAGGGGAGACAGGAGAGCAGCCTTCCAATATTTGAGGGTGGGGGGTTGGACTAGATGATCTACAAGGTCCCTTCCAACTCTTATTAGTCTGACTTTAATCTGTTTTTAATGAACAAAAGGACCAGGGGAGACAGGAGAGTAGCCTTCCAATATCTGAGGGCGGGGACAGGGGGTTGGACTAGATGACCTATAAGGTCCCTTCCAACTTTAATTTGATTTTAATGAAGCAAAGGACCAAGGGAGACAGGATAATAGTCATCCAGTATTTGAAGGGCTGCCCCAAAGAAGAGGGAGTCAAGATATTCTCCAAAGCCCCTGAAGGCAGGACAAGAAACAGTGGATGGAAACTTATCACGGAGGAATTTCCTGACGGTGAGCATACAATATCATAGCTGGAAGGGACCTTGGAGGTCTTCTAGTCCAACCCCCTGATCAAGCAGGAGACCCTAAACCAGAGGCCTTCAAACTTGGCCACTTGAAGACTTGTGGACTTCAACTCTGGCTGGAGAATTCTGGGAGTTGAAGTCCACAAGTCTTCAAGTGGCCAAGTTTGGAGACCTCTGCCCTAAACCATTTCAGACAATGGGGAAGCCAGGTTCACTTAACGACCGCGTTACTAACTGAACAACAGCAGTGACGCTACAACCGTCCTAAGTACATGCCAGTTTCCAAGCCTCTTGAGTTTTGATCACTTGGCCACGGAAGATGCCGCCACGGTCGTAAGTCTGAAAAACGGCCCTAAGTCCCTTTCTTCTGTGCCCTTGTTACCAGAAATGGTCCCTTAAGTTGTAAGACGAGGAGAACCGGTAGAGAACACTTTCCTCCCCTCCCAAATCCTCAATCTGCCCTCCCCCACCCAAGGGAAACCCCAATGTACCTGCGTCCCCTCCCCACAACCCCCCCCCCCCGCCCAAATAAAACGACCACCTCCAACACGAGGAAAATTTAATGTGGCTTTTATTTACACTGGCATTGACAAGAGAGTGGTTATGATTATTGGTGGTTGTGTTTTTTATTGTCAAATTAATACTTCTTACAAGTCAGGAACAACCTGTGTGGATTGCGGTGGAAAATCACTTTGAAATCTAGGACTCTTTGAAGTCAAGTCAAGCCCCCCCCCCTCCCCTCTTTCCTTTCTCTCTTCCCTTCCCTTCCCCTCCCTCGGGGAGGAGGGGGGGGAGAGGGTTTGCATCCAATACACACACACACATACACACACCCCTTTCCTGTAGGGCAGAAACAGTGTGAGGATTCTCCATCCATAGCAGGTTGCAATCAAGCCTTTCCCCATTTAAAACAACAACAACACAATTCAATAAAACAAAACAAAAAAATTGCAAAGAAAATTGTGGTTCTTAGGCACCCCGATTTCCCCCAAAGAAAGACAATAACAATACAAAAAAAAAAATAAAAATAAAAATGGAATGCATGTAAAAAGGTTCTAGGATGATACCCCCCAAAAAAAAAAAATTTACATACAACACAAAATCTCTAAACTTACAAAACTTTTTTTTGTCTTTTTAAAATCTTCCTGATGACGCGCGAAGGCAAAAACAAGGATAAAAGGAACCGATCGGCGGAGAGTCTGCGGTTCGGCCGAAGGGAGGCCAGCACTGCAAGGTTGGCGGCCGGAGGGAAGAGCGAGGAAGGCGGCAGAGGAGCTGGGCTGCAGCGTGCGGATGGATGGACGGACGGGAGGCCCGAGGAGCGACGGCTGGACAGGAAAGGGGGACGTTTTGCAAAGGCCCAAAGGAGACTTTTTTTTTTGCTCGTCTTGAATCCTTGAGGTTTGCCACACCCAGCTGCGGTTTGAAAATACACCTTCCCGAAGGTGAGTGGAGGAAGAGGAAGAGGAAAGGCGAAGAAAGGGAGGGAGGGAGGGAGGAGTTGAGGGGGGGGGGGGGGAGTGAGGGAAGGAGGGGGGATGGGAAATAGGGGAGGGGGCAGGGAAGGGAATGAAAAAGAAGAAGGGAAGCAAGAGAAAAGGGAATAGAGACAGGGAAGGGAAGGAAAAGAACGGAAAACGAGGAAGAGCAGACGAAGGGAAAGAGAAAGAAGGGGAAGGAATACGGAGGGGAAAGGGAAGGAAAGGAAAAAGACAAAGAGGAAGGAGAAAAAGGACGGAAAGGAAGAAGGGGGAACTATTCGGGGAAGGGAAGCAAAGGAATACAAGGGAAAGAAGCAACAGCAAGGGAGAGGAAGGGCAAAAGGAAGAATGGGGAGGGAGAGCAGGAAGGAGGGAGGGAAGAAAGGAGATGACAATAGAAGGGAGGGAAGGGTGGGGGAAATAGGGATGGAAGGAAGGAAGGGAACCCCCGCCCGGAAAAAAAGGACAAAAGAGGAAGGGAAGGACGGAAGGAAGACGAATAGGAGGGGAAGGAAAGGGGACCCTCCACACCCGCGAGACGGAGGAGCAGGGGAGGGAAGGAGGGAGGAAGGATGAAAGAGAAATAGAGGGAGAAAAGAAAGGAGGGATGGAGAGAGAGGAAAGGAGAGAAGAGGAGGGAGAAGAAAGGAGGGAGGGAGGAATGGTGGGAAGATGGAAGAGAGGGATAGAGACAGAAGAGAGGGAGGGAGGGAAGAAGGAATAGGGTAGGGAAGGAGAAGGAAGGGAAAGGAAGGATGGTGGAAAGAAGGGAGGGACAGAGAGAAGGAAGAAGGGAGAGAGGAAAGGAAGGATCCAAAAGAACAGCTGATAAAGGACTGATAAAGCAGCCTCAAAGACACCCCACCCTACATTGAAATGATCAAGAGAAGCCAAGGGGTATTTGTGTGTGTGAGCCATGAAGGGATCTCCAGGTTTCCAAGAAAGATCTGTCAGGCTGTGGATCCCAACAGAAGGAAAGACACCCCCTGCTCGCTCCTTTTCCCAAGCGACCTTCCTAGGGGGCCCCTCCTCATTCCCCCCCCCCCCAGGAAACCCAACACAACTCTAAAAACTCTGAACGTGTAACAGGACCTTAAACTCGGAAACGGTGCCACTGTCGCTGTGGCCAGAAGTGACTTTGCACTAGCGCGAGCAAAGGGAACCACAACAGGGTTTCTCCTCCGGGCAGCCTGGGGGATTACTCTGGGTCAGTGGGAGAAGCCCCTTCTCAGCCTGCGGGTCCACCTTAACCTTCCTCCCAGGCCATATTCCAACTATCTCGGATTAGCATCTAACTTCCCAGCACGTACGTGCCTATTTGCTACTAGAGGCTGTTGCTACTACGCGGTGTGGCTACTACACCTATGTGGGTATTGCAACTAGGGTAAACAATCAAACAAACAAAAAAACACAGAGCATCCATTTTTTCTGGTGCAAAGCAACAATCTGTAGGGATTGCGAGAGCCGAACATAAAAAGATTTTGGTTTTTCAGCCACTCGGTAAATTCAGCGTTTGTCTCCTTCAGGGACCACCCTACCCATGTGGCTGCAACGGAAGGGACCAGGGTGCTGCTGAATCACCTACCGCATGCAGCCAATGGCCCTCACATCCCGTCTGTCTTATCTGTTCTCATCTCCCAATTTGAAAACTCAAAAGCAAAAAAACCACCATCCGTTGAAAATGACTTCGGTTTTAAGCTGTGGTACTTTTAAGACGTGTGGACTTCAATTCCCAGAATTCCCTGGTACTCAATGCGTTCCTTTTGACATGTATGCCCATTCTGGCCTGCTTGCTCTCTTGTCAGCCCTTTCTCTGTAGTCTCTCCACGCTAGAGGGGCAGGAGGAAAGAAACAGCTGGCGGGGGAATCCTGGGAGTTGAAGTCCACAAGTTTTGGACAGCCCCCCTGCTCTGAAAGGCACCAGAAAACTGATCCATTCAAGCAAGAGATCCAGGCAACTATTCCCGGGAAAGACCACAACCGCAGCACAAGTTGTGTGTGAAAACAACGAAAGCAGCCAGTGTGCATCTCCCACAAAGGGCGGCCTCAAGTCAACCAACGATCGGTAAACTCCCAGAAATGTGGAAAGCCGTCACTTGCCAGGCAAACGATCCATTTTTTTCGTGGATTTTTTTTTTTAACTTGAAAAGCCACCCAGACCTCATGCACACTCACATTCACACGCACACACACAACAGTTGTGATTTACAAAAATAAAAGAGAATACCGCCACAATGCCCAGCTTGTTAAGCCAAAGCACAGAAACGTGGGAAAGCTACCAGGCGTGAGTGAGTGAGTGAGTGAGTTCGTGGCATGCCGCTCGGCTCCCCTCCCTCCCATTCGGGGAGGGGGGCTATCAGAACAGGAATCAGAGCAGTGGGGGAGACCCTCGGGTTGGGGAGGGTCCTGGGGGGTGGGTGGGGGGGAGGGCGAGCCGGGTGGGCCTTCACTCCCCTTCCTCTTTGATGCGCTGCTGCTTGTTCCGACGGGCATCCAAGTCGAAGTTGAAGTCGCTCCAGTCGTCGCGGGGAGGGAAGGAGATGGTCTGGCGGAGGGTGAAGCGCACGGCGTCGATCACCCGCTCGCCCCGGGCCTCGCTGGAGCCCACGCTGACCGTGGAGGCGCCGCTGGGCGTGCGCAGGAGGTGCGGAGGCGAGGAGAAGTCGTGCAGCTGCCGGTAGTCCAGGAGGCCCTTCCAGATGGCATGGCGGAATTGCTCGGGGATCTTCAGGCTCACCAGATCCTGGGAAGGGAGGAAGAAAGAGAGAGGGAGTGAGCGCTAGGAGAGACTGGCCAAACCACACTTCCCTTCCTCTCTCCCTCCCTCCCTCCCTTCCTCTCCTTCTTTCCGTCCTTTCCTTCCTTCCTTCCTCCCTTCCTTCCTTCCTTCCCTTTCTTCCTTCCTCCCTCCCTCCCTCTTTTCCTTCCTTCCTTCCTTCCTCCCTCTTTTCCTTCCTTCCTTCCTTCCTTCCTTCCTCTCCTTCTTTCCGTCCTTTCCTTCCTTCCTTCCTCTTTTTCTTCCTCCCTTCCTTCCTTCCTCCCTCCCTCTTTTCCTTCCTTCCTTTCCTTCCTTCCTCCCTCTTTTCCTTCCTTCCTTCCTTCCTCTCCTTCTTTCCGTCCTTCCTTCCTCTTTTCCTTCCTCCCTCCCTCCCTTCCTTCCTCCCTCCCTCTTTTCCTTCCTTCCTTCCTCCCTCTTTTCCTTCTTTCCTTCCTTCCTTCCTTCCTCCCTCCCTCTTTTCCTTCCTTCCTTCCTCCCTCTTTCCTTCCTTCCTTCCTTCCTTCCTTCCTTCCTTCCTTCCTTCCTTCCTTCCTTCCTTCCTCCCTCCCTCTCCCTTCTCATTCTATCTTTCTTTCTTTCTCTCCTTCCTTCCCTTTCCATTCCCCTTCTCTTAGTCAGGTTGTGGCTACGTAGGGATTCTAGGCTGGTCCCTCTTTTGAATCTACCTCCAGGGTCTGCCACTCCTTCTCCTACACATCTTCTTCCTCTCATTCTCCACCTCTCTCCTCTCCTTATCCTCTTCCTTTCTCCCTTCCTCTCATTCCTATCTCCTCCTTGCCTCCCTTCTTCTCATTCTCATTCCCTCCCACCCTTCTAAATTTTTTTTAAGAAGACACAATCATTTTTCTGACATGTTCTAGGGCAGGATGTCAAACTCAAGGCCCGCAGGCCGGATCCAGCCCATGGGACGCTTAAATACGGCCTTCAGGGCCGGCCTGGAGATACCAAGGGAGCGAGCGGTGCCTCTGGCAGCTAAGACAGTCCCTGCTCGCACCTCATTTTCACCCTCCATGGTCTCCTGCAGCACTTTGCCTGCTGAAACCGGGCCAAAAAACAGGCCAAAAAATCTTGGGAAAAAAAGCCCCAAATGGCCCCAAAACAGGCCGAAAAATGGGCCCAAAACAGGCTGGAAACAGGCCAAAAATGGGCCAAAAACAGGCCAAAAACGGGCCTAAAATGGCTGGAAAACAAACCCAACATGGCTCAAAATGGGCTGAAAAATAGGCCAAAAACAGCACGGAAAACAGGCTGAAAATGGCTGAAAGAGAAGCCCCAAAATGGGTGCAAAACAGGCAGAAAAATGGGCCCCAAACAGCCCAAAAACGGGCCTAAGATGACTGAAAAACAAGCCCAAAATGGCCCCAAAACAGGCTCAAAATGGGCCAAAAACAGGGCCAAAAACAACTGAGAAACAAGCCCAAAACGGCCAAAATCGGGCTCAAAATGGGCTGAAAAATGGACCAAAAACAGGCTGAAAAACAAGCCCAAAATGGCTCAGAAATGGCTCCAAAATAGGCAAAAAACAGGCAGAAAAATGGGCCCAAAACAGCCCCCCAAAACTGAAAAACAGGCCCAAAATAGGCCAAAAACACAACCTGAAAAATGGACCCAAAATGGCCGAAAAGCAACCCCTTTTCGGCCAGCAGAGTGCTGCAGGAGGCATCTGATCTCTTCTTAAAAACCTCCAGTGATGAAGAACCCAGAACGTCTGGTGGCAGGCTGTTCCACTGGTTAACTGTCCTCCCTGACAGGAAATTCCTCCTTAATTCCACGTTGCTTCTCGGCTCCATTAATTTCCACTTGTGGCTTCTTGTCCTGCCTTCGGGGGCTTTGGAAAAGAGCTTGACCCCCTCCTCCTCTCTGGGGCAGCCCCTCAAATCCTGGATTATCTTGGAGAGCCAACCTTTGGGATGGTCCCCTATTAGCAGGCAGGAGAGGCCTCTTTAGAGCAACTGAATCCACTGAGTCCGTTCCGAAAGCCCGATTGAGCTCCATGGGAGCTCTTTCCAACCTTTTCATTGATTAATAACCATCTGTGGAATGGACGTGGCCTCCAGAAATGGTGGGTGTTCCCTCACGGGAGGTTTTTGAGACTGGGGGGAGGCACTGGTATGGAATGGTGTTGGGGTCTCCTGCTTGAGCAAGGGGTTGGACTAGAAGACCTCCAAGGTTCCTTCCAACTCTCCCGATTCTATGTTCTAAGGTCGGGAGAGGGGGCAGATAGGATGCATGCCTTTAGAATTCTACTCCAAGGGGCTGCAAGGGACCTCGGAGGTCTTCTAGTCCAACCCAACTCTAAGCCGCAGATTTCACTTCAAACGGTTGTCCAGTCCAGAGGTCGCCAACCTTTTGGACTTCAGGGACCACCAAACTCATAATTTTAGATCACAGGGACCACTAACCAGTTTTGTGGGCATGGCCTAATTTGTGGGTGTGGCTTGGTGGTCCTGTGACTGGCTGGGCATGGCTTGTATGTAAATATTATAAATATTGATATAAATATTGATTTTTTTAAAACACAAAGAGCAACTTTTACCCAAAATCAGGCAAAGCAGGCAGGCACATTGAGTTGCTCACAGAATCACAGATGAATTCAGAAATCTATCTCCCATTGTGTAGCTCAGTCTGTCACATAAAATTTGCTTGCAAGCAAAGTCATAAAATTTGCTAGCAAGCAAACTCTCAAAATTAACTCACAACACACCATGGATGTAAATACTGATTTTTTTTAATTTAAAAAAGCAACTTTTATCCAAAATCAGGCAAAGCAGGGAGTTGCTCACAGAATCATTCAGTGATCTATCTATCTGCCATCGGCTAGCTCAGTCTCTCAAATTTGCTTGCCGTGAGTCTGCACTGAATTTGCTTGCAAACAAACCTTCAGTCCTAAGGGAGGTTCAGCTGTGCTTAGCTAGAAAGCAAGAAATCCAACCATTTCCTGCTTTCTAGCTAATCTAAATCTCCCAGCACAGCAGAACAGATGATGGTCGGAAAAAGGAAAAATAGCAACTTAGCAGGCAAGTTTGTTGGGTAAGGATTGAGTGGGTGGAGAGGGTTCCCGTGGGCCATGTGGGCTGAGCAGCCTTGGGTTTCTGCGCAGCCTGGATTAATTGCTTTTGGGGGTTGCTCTGGGGGTGACATTTCTCTGTGGCCCACCAAAATTTTCTTAAAGCCCACCGGTTGGCGACCGCTGGTCCAGTCCATTTTGGAAAACTTCCAGTGATGGGATGGGGGCACAACCCCGAGAAGCCAGCAACCATCAACCTTTGACCACATCAGGGCAGATGTGGCCACACCCTCTTCTCCCCAGGTCCATCCCGACAGCTCTGGAGGCTGTTTGGCGCCTGGCCAGGGCGCTCCCCTCCCACCGATGTCCAGCCACAAGCGAGAGAGGGTCAGCCAAAAAGCAGCGAGGAAGCGCAGAGACCACCAGGCTGAGAGGGGAGGGGCCCTCACAGCAGCCCAGTACCCCTCCCCCCCCGTGGAAGCCAAGCCAAGCCAAGCCAGCAATTTCAAGGGGACAGTTGCAGAGGGACGAAGAGGGCGGGCAGGCGGGCGCAGGAAGGGCTGGCAGGAGGCCAATCTGTCACTCTCGCGGTGTTTGCGCTTCCTGGGTGCCCAGCTAAACTCCCACGTTTACACCCGCGTCTTGCAACGCACCCTACAACTACGCGCAGCGGCTCAGGAGGAGAAGGGAGAGGTCTTCCACTCGTAATTCAGCCGCCAGGTCCCCCCTCTGGAGGGCATCTGCAATGCCAGCTCGGTTCCCCCCGTTTAAGAGAACCCGGGGTTGTCTCCCCCCCCACTCCCCCCCCCAAATGGCCCGGGAAGCGATAGGGAGAGCTGGTTACTTACATCCATGGAGTAGTGTTCAATCTGATAGATGTTGGTCAGGCCTTGCGCCGTGAAATAATCCAGACAGGACGAGCAGCCCAGCCTCGCTAAGAAACTGCAGGGGGAGGGGGGGAGGACGACGAGGGAGGGGGGGGGCGAGAGAGGAAGAGGAGGAGGAGGAGGAGGAAGAGAAAGAGAGAAGGAGAAATTGAGATGAGGAGATCACCCAGAACTGCAGAGCCCCGACATGGCAAGATCCGCACCCCGGCACTCTATAAAAAGGAGGGCATTTCTAAGCTCAGGGTTGAAACCAGGGGTCCTGGGGGGGGGGGGCTCTCTGAGCCGGGAGGGGTTTTTTTCTTGCAGACGTTTCAGGACCCTAATAGGGAACATCATCAGCGCTAGAAGGGAGTGGGGCTTTTAGATGGGAGGAGGAGGGAGAAGAGGGAAAGGAAGAGGAAGAGAAAGAGGGAGACGAGGAAGAAGAAAAGGAGGAGGAAAAGGAAGATGAGGAAGAGGGAGAGAAGGGAAGGGGAAAGGAGGAAGATGAGGAGGAAGAGGGAGATGAGGAGGAGGAGGGAGAGGAGGAAGAGGGAGTGGGAGACGAGGAAGAAGAGAAGGAGAAGATGGAAAGGAGGAGGAAGAGGGAGACGAGGAAGAAAAGGAAGGAGATGAGGAAGAAGAGAGGAGAAGACGGAAAGGAGGAGGAAGAAAGAGGGAGACGATGAAAGAAAGAGGAAAAAGGAAGAGGAAGAGGCAGAAGGAAAAGGGAAAGGAGGAAGACGAGGAGGAAGAGGGAGACGAGGAAGAGGGAGTGGGAGACGAGGAAGAAGAGGAGGAGAAGACGGAAAGGAAGAGGGGAGGGAGAGGAGGAAGGAGGAAGAGGTGGAGGAAGAAGAGGAGGAGGAGGAGGAGAATGACTGTGGGGTCCTTCTTGTCTCTGAGCTTAGTGGTTTTCTCACAGACGTTTCATGACCCAAGTAGGTAACATCATCAGTGCTAGCGATGACGTTCGGGGCACTGATCATATTATCTAGTTTGGGTCATGAAATTGCAAGTAAGACCACCAAGCTCGGAGACCACCAAGGACCCCACAGTCCTCCTGCTCCTCTTCCTTCTTTCCGCAGCCCCTCCTCTCTTCTTAGAACTGATGAGGTTACCTAGCTGGGCCATGAAATGTCTGCAAAGCGACCATCCAAGCTCGGAGAGCCGGGGAGGGACAGGAGTCAGGTGCTTCCTGTTGGCCGGAAAATGGAAGGAGATCCAGCAAGGGGGTGGGGGTAGGGGGCAGAGGCTCTCCCCCGAGAAAGCCCCACTCCAGAGATTGTGGGATTTCAGACAAAGTGGGGGGAGGGGGGCGCTTTGGGGTTGGAAGCCGCCCTCACAGGTCCAGCGAGTCAACCACGGAAGGGGACTCCCGGTGCACAGGCTACATCGCGGTGGCTAAGGGGGGCAATTCCTTTGGACCTGCTGCCCCGACGAGTCGTTTTGCCAGACCCCCCCTCCCCCATAAGGCTGCCTTCCCAAGCGCCAAGCAGCACCAAAGCGAGGCCACAGCCTGCCCACCTCCCCCCCCAAACCAAACCCCAGATGCAGAAAACCGGAACAGCCGAAGCACAACCACCGCTATATTTAAGAAGAGGCGCAAGGGCAGGAAGGTGAAGAGAGACCCCAACCACCCAGAGGAGGGGAGGGGGAGGGAGAGGGTCTAGGATAACTCGCCCCAGCCAACTTGTCACGGCCACTTTAGAATCAGAATAGAGCTGGAAGGGACCTTGGAGGTCTTCTAGTTCAGCCCCTCTGCAAGTTGCCGTGGGACAATTCAGGGCTGCGTTAAATCGTTTCATTCGGGTAGGTTTCACTACTGATGACCAGGTTTGCTTCGACATTATTGTAACTCCTGTATTTCTGGATTAGACTTTCGTTTTATTATTATTATTATTATTATTATCGGCCACGGTTCCGTCAAAATGAATTTGACTTTTGCATTTGCTGAATTGTCCCGCGGCGAGTTGGCCATGATGTGTGGTCCCATTCCGAGGGGAAGAACAGCCAGCCCTGGCTAACGGGGCATCCAGAGCCAGCCCCTCTGGGCACAGAGACCCTGCCCTTGGCAAGCGGGCACATCCCTTGTATCTAGAGGAGGCTCGCCAAGCGAGTCCTGAGTGCGAGGAATCTGATTTTGTGTCCGGAGTCTTGTGGGACGAGACCATCTCCGAAATCTCGAACCCAAGCCAGGTCAAGAGCAAAATCCCTTAAACGGGGCATTGAAGCTTATCTGCAACTGAGCACCCCCTCCCCTCCAAGGTGCTTCTGAGACCCCAGCAACCCTTTGGACATCCTGGATGGCTAAGGTGCTATCTCCAAAGGCGACCCCACAGATAGAGGATCGCAGAAGTCAATCTGAGCGTTTGACAGCCCAGCTCCACCAAGCAAGATCCTTTTCCCCTCTTGGCACCAGACAAGCAGGGCAGCTCAGATCCAAAGTCATTGTAGATTTGAAGGGTGTGTTGACAAAAGTCAAGATGGCAGCTGTACCTAAACCCGGGGACCAAGCTTGGAGGTCACCTTTGTGACGGGCTTTTTTGGCGCATCCTGCGGACGTCTGCGCCACAACCGGCTGAGCAGGTCCCTCCCGTTCCCTCGCACACCTATTGTGCAAACAACAGTGCGCAAGAAATGCACAGACAGAGAGCGCTAGTCCCTGCAAAAAGTGAGGGAAACAGGCAGGTTGCGAAGCCAGCTCAAGCAGTTGCTTCCGCTGAGGGTGCAGAATTCGAACTCGAGGCTGACCGCGCTGGAATCAAACTCGCCTTCCCAAACTCGCCTCCCTTCGCTCGCTCCACTCACCTGACGATGCTGCAGTCTGTGGGGTAGGGCGGAGGTGGGGTGCAGTGGGAGGTGGACGGCATGGAGAGGGGAGGGGCCAACGTCTGGGTGGGGCTGAGCCCGTTCATGTCGCCTGCCATCGTCATGTGGCCTCCCATCATTGGAACTGGACGGAAGAAGAGGAGAAACGGCACGTCAAAGACAAGCTGGGGGATTCTGGGAATTGAACTCCATGCATCTTAAAGCATGGCTGGCTGAGGGATTCTGGGAGTTGAAGTCCACACCTCTTAAAGCTGGAGGATTTTGGGAGTTGAAGTCCTCCTATCTTAAAGCATGCTAGCTGGGGGATTCTGGTAGCTAAAGTCCATCTATCTTCAAGTGGCCAAGTTTGAGAAACACTGTAGGTCTAATGTCACAGAATTCTGTGTCTGATTTTGGAATTATGGTCGTAAATCATTGCGGTCATAACTTAAGGCACCATGTGACTGGTGCAGATTTTTTTTGCAGAGGTCATTCAATGAACGACGCCAAACCCATTTTCCCCAATGGGCGTATTCTGTTGAAAGCCCAAGCATTACAAATCACGGTCATGTTTGCAAATGGCCGTAAAATTAAGTCAAGCTCCCAAATACAATGTTCTCTCTTTGTGTGTGTGTGTGTGCCATATCTTCAAAACCCACCAATTTTAATTTTGTTGTAATTTTTAATTTTGGGAATAAAATTAAAAATCCGATGTAAAGGCTAGCAAAAATGTCTAAATATATGTCCATCAAATGGTGGAAATGTAACCGGATCCCAGCCACTTATTATCATATGTGGTGGACATGTGTGAAAGCAAATTTTTTTTTGACAAAAATACATACGTGGTTAGAAAAGATCATTAAGCAATCTAAAGCCAGAAATATTCTTAGCCATACTACCAGAAAGCTACAATAAAAGGGACTACATATTTAATACTTCATGTGCTGACAGCAGTGAGAACTATATTTGCACAATATCGGGACAAAGGAGGGAACTCCTACAGATGAAAATGTAATTTGGAAAATACTAGATTGTGCAGAGAGATGGATAGAGTGACATTAACAATAAAAGATAAAGCAGATACAGAATATTACTCAACGTGGGATATGTTTTACCAGCGGTTAGAGATAAGAGAGAGAAATTAGAAGAGGAAAGATTATTACTATGTATAAGTAAAAGATGAATTAGTAATATGACTATTAATATAAATGACTATGCCTATTAATTTGAATGACTATGAATATAAATAAGTTAATGTAAGTATTTTTGTTGTTATAATTATGCTTTTTACTACTACTACTACTACTACTACTACACTACTACTACTACTACTATTACTACTATTATTATTATTTGTCAGGATTCCGGCAGTTACTCCAATTAAATCATTAATTATTATTATTATAACATTTGTTATTTCTCTGTTAAATGAAATGCACCCAGACAACTGTTTTCGAAGTATCTATGTATCATTAAAATATAAAATACAAATTCAAATTCAAATACAAAAACTATATCAAGGCTCCAACATGCACCCCCATTCAACTCACAAGTCTCTAGCCGCATCTCTCAGAGTAAAAAAGATTGATTTATTAGGAATGACCATGTCGGCGTTACTTGGGTGCAGCCGATGCTAAGACACGTCATTCATTTCCCCCTTGACCCTGGTCTTCCCCCCATGCGCTGGATGTATATTCTCCAATGGGACACCTCCCTAGCCCAGAGTCATCAACCAGGCTCCCCAGTAATCATCTTGAGCGCCAACAGCTTCGGCTGCCTAGCAATTATCTGGAGCAATTAAGGAATGCACTACTTTCTCCCCACTTCCTTTCCAGCTGGCAACTAAAAGGACAAAAGGAGTATTTTTTTTAGTTGACATACTACTACTATTACTAGTAATAGTAGTAGTAATAGTAGTAATAGTAGTAATAATAACAACAACAACACTTGGGAAGTGTTTGATGTGAATAACAACAACAATAATAGTCAAGCCTTACTGTTGGCTCCCATGCTGTCAGGAATGCTGGTGGGGGTCAGGGTGTTGCGTTGTTGGGGGTTGATGAGTTGACTGACGGAGGGCAGCTTGTTCATGCCACTGATTTTCCCAAGGGGAGGAGAGCTGGAGCCGTAGGAAGGCTGAGCTTGGAGGGAGTTTCTGGAAAAGAGAAGAAGAGGAAGTTAAGTTAAGAGATTCAACCTGGAAATGAGGAGAAACTTTCTGACAGGGAGAACAATCAACCCATGGAACAGAAGTTGCCTTCTGAAGTTGTGGGAGTGCCATCCCTGGAGGCTTTCAAGAAGAGACTGGGCTGCCATCTGTCAGAAATGGTGTAGGGTCTCCCGCTTGGGCAGGGGGTTGGACTAGATGACCTACAAGGTCCCTTCCAACTCTGATGATCTGTTATCTGTTAAAGGGATGCTGGAAAGGAAAGCCCGGGTGAATTGGCGTCGATGGGGAACCAGCTGCAGGACCAGGGATGGAAGGAGACTGGGGTGTCACACACTCCTGTGGAGGTTTAATCCAGGCTCGATCCAGAAAGCGCCACTGCTGCCAGAAAACACAGGACCAGCACACCACCTAGCACTGATGATGTTACTTAGTCGGGTCATGAAACGTCTGACTGCAAAGATCCAATCTTGCTCAGAAGTCTACATATAAACAGGAAGCAACCTACAGTAGCACTGAGGATATTACCTAGCTGGGTCATGGAAGAAAACCACCCAGCTCAGAGAGCACCAAGGACCCCTCAGTCCTCCTCCTCCTCCTCCCTTCTAGCACTGATAATGTTAGCTAGTTGGGTCATGAAACCACCCAGCTCAGAGAGCACCAAGGATCCCACAGTCCTCCTCCTTCTCCTCCCTTCTAGCACTGATGATGTTCTCTAGTTGGGTGATGAAACATCTCCAAGAACAACCAACTCAGAGAGCACCAAGGACCCCACAGTTCTCCTCCTCCTTCCCCCTTCTAGCACTGATGATGTTACTTAGTTGGGTCATGAAATGTCTGCAAGGAAACCACCAAACACAAAGAGCACCTCGTGTCAACCCTGAGCTACAAATATTTTATTAATTTATCCAAAGGTCCAACCCAAACTTGGTAACATCATCATTGCTAAATGTCTCTGGGGCTTCTCAGCCATCCAGGTCTCGGTTGTCCCAAAAGTACTTTTTTTTTTTTTAAGATGGAAACTGGACTTTGTTTTTTCTTTGAAGACATTTCACTTCTCTGAAGAGCTGAAGAAGCTTCTTGGATGAGAAGTGAAACATCTTTGAAGAAAAAACAAAGAAAAGTCCAGTTTGCATCTTGAAAAAAAGCACCATTGGGACTATCAGTGCTAGTTAGTGCTAACTAATGATGTTATAAAGATATACAAAAAAAACTTTGATCCAATTTCATACCAAAGAGATTTTCTCATGGCTGGAGAACTAATAGAGAGCATTTCAAAAGTTTCCCCGAAGTTTAAGTCTGCCTATTTACAATATCTGACTACAAGGGGAAGTACAAATTCTTTTTTCCTATGAAGATTGAGGAAGATTGGATGGATGGATTACAATTAATAAGAAACCACTTCTAGTTATGCCTTCGATGGGAAGATAGACTAATTCTGGAAACCGAATCTATTATATTTAATTAGACTAACCCTTGATAAGAGATAGCATTAAGAAACAAACATGGACATTTGATCCAGGACGAACTGCCTTTAAATTTTGGGATGATTTGGGACAGAAAAGATGCCGCGGTAAACTTTCAAGAGGGGATTACAATAACAGAGAGTTTTGAAACTTTAAATTTTCTTTTGTTTTAGTCTTACAATTCTTCCTGTTAAACTATCTTGTGGCCACTATAACATGTAGAAGAAGACAGGTCCATAACTTGCAAATAGATTTATAAGTTGAAAATTTTTAGAGGGGCCTGTTTTGCAAGGGGTGGGAGCCAATATGGCAACTCGTAAAGCATTCCTATGCCTGTATTTGAGTTGTCATAAACAAGGGTGGGTGGGTGGGATCTGAAGGAGCAGTAGGCAGTTTAAAACCAGAAGTACATTCCGCACTTATCTTACAAAGGTTGTAACTAAGCTACCGGACCCTCTGCCCTCGAAAATCCTTCATTGGAGAATCTGATTTATGACACCCCCGGAGAGAGGGGGGAAAACAGGGTCACAGGGGATATACCAGAGTTGGCTTCATTGAGGTCAATGCCGGCATGTTGCTCCTAATAAATCTTTTGAATTCTTTTGAAGCTGGGCTCGAGGCTCATGATTTAATTGGGGCAATTGCCAGAACCCTGACACCATGTTGTAATAATATATTAATAAGTATTCAATCGGGGGGATAATATGTGTATGTGTTTTTTTTTGTTTTTTTTTGGTGATGCACCTTTTTCAATTATTTGTAACTCAGGATTGGCATGGGCTCTCTTTGAGCTTGCTGGTTTTCTTGCAGACGTTTCATTACCCAACTAAGTAACATCATCAGTGCTGTTAAGGAATGCAGTTTGATGTCAGTCTCTCTTCTGGTGGCTTGCCGGGCCACTATTGGTGAGGATGGTCTTAGAGGTTCTTTGGGTGGGGCTGTTGGCTCTTTGGCAGTTCCTTGATTGGGGTGTTGTTGACTTGGATTGTTGGTCTGATGTTAACCTTGGAGTGAATCTATGCTGATCCGGGTGGTAAGTGCTGATGGAGAGATACTTGGATTTTCTCCTTCTCTTTTGGGCTGGTTGGTCGCCTCTTTTGCGTCGTCTAGAGATGTGGTTAATGTTTATGGGTCTATCGATGGCCGGATCTGCCCGAGTGCCAAACTTCTCGAAATGCCCTAGAGTTTTTGGACTTGGACCTGGTCTAGGACGGTCGCCTTTTCCCAACAGAAACTATGGTTAAATCTGTCCATAGGTTAAAGAATTTTCATCGTGTCTTCTGACTGCATTTTTTTATAATGTTTTGATTGCTTTGGGGTATTGGTTTCCTTTTTTTCGTTTGTCCTTGTGGAGGTTTTGGGGGTCTTGTATTTTGTATTTTAACTTTTATCTTGAATAAAATTACATACATACATTCACACATAGATAGATAGGTATAGATACAGATATATACTGTGTTTCCCCGAAAAGAAGACCCTGTCTTATATTGTTTTGCCACCAAAAAAAGGCACCGGGTCTTATTTTCGAGAGACGTCCTCCACTGACTCACCTCACTTGCCTGCATCGCCCCCGGCCCCTTTTCGCTGTCCGAGGCCTTCGGGAGCTTCTCCTTCTGCGACTGGCAAGGCTTTCCAGAAGGCCTCTGCATCCCATAATGGAGCTCTGGATCGATCCAGAGCTTTGTTCTCAGCTCCAGAGGCCTTCAGGAAAGCTTTGCCGGCTGCAGAAGAAATGGGCTGGCCAGGCAGGTGTCAGGTTGTGCGAGGCCTGGCTACACCTATCCAGAGGTAAGTAGTAGGGCAGCTCCACCACCCTCATCCTGGCTTAATTTTTACCCATCTACTCCGGAGTGGATGGGAGCTTAATTAGGGCTTATTTTAGGGGTAGGGCTTATATTGGGTGCACCTGTAAAAATCAAGCTAGGACTTACTTTCAGGGTACATCGTATTTTAGGAGAAACAGAGTATATATACATATATATATATGTGTGTATGTGTATATATATATATATATATACATACACACAAATACACACACACACATATATATATATACACACACATAAACATACATATATATATACACATACACACATATATATACATATACACACACATATACATACACACACACATACACACTCTTACACACCTAACCTGGATGACTGAGAATCTCCATAGACATGTAAATACACTAAAGTAGGTTTGTCGTATCATCTGAATGCTGTCCAGGCAGCCCTTTACGGTCACTGCGACGTTTTTGCTGGCTTGAGAGCGGCGGGGGGGTGGCCTTCCCAACTCAGATGGACTCAGAGAGTTAAAAGGCATTTCACTAGTCCTTGACTTAGGACTGTTTGCTTAATGGCCACTGAAAGTTACTCTAGACTTGGGAAAAAAGCTTCTGTATTTAGGGCCCATCCTCAAAGTTGCAATTGCTGCACCAACCCACTGTTCTCACCTAAGACTTCCCAAAACCATGAAGCAGACCCCTCGTCCCGACAAAACCCCTTTTTATTTAGGCTAAATGTGAATTCCTCTCATTCACATCCAGCAAAGTCCTGGCCAACAGTCTTTCAAGGGTGATTTACAATCACAGACCCTTGTCAAGATGCCAGTCCGATAGCTCCCAAACACCACATTGTAGCAGACATTACTTGGCAAGAATGCAGGAACAGATCTTCGCCCTAATGAATTGAACTAATTGTCTCCTGCAAACCCCACTCCCCTTTCGCTCCTCTTTATTCCCTTGGGGAGGGGGCATTCACTGTCCACCTGTGCCTTTATTCTCGAGTCGACCTTTGTTCCTTAACTGTTCCCTTCATCTGGCAGCTCTGTGCATGTGCACATTGGGAACAGGCTCCAGCTGTTCTTCTTCCTCACTGATCTCCAACTCCCCCCCCCAAAAAAAAACCAGGGAAAAAAAGGGTTATGACCGTATGATTTGCTTAATGACCACTTGATTCCCTAAACAGGCATCATACGCCCAGTTGTAATATATCGTGGAGACTGGACTTAAAAGGCTGCTACCATGCCTTACAATCAAAATTTCCTGGCTGAGTTGTGCTTGTAAAAGTTGTGGACGACTTGCCTGCCTTAACCAATTCCGGAAATGAGCCAACATTTTGGGGGGGAGCGATTAGAAGGCCTGGGGGGAGGGGCTGCAGTGGAAAACCAAAGTGCTTCTGAGGACAGAAAGAAGAAATGTTGGCAAGAGGAAAAGGAAAAAGACACACAGAGAGCAAAGCCAAGATGTAAAAGTTTATTGCAGAACTGGTGCCAGACGTCGAGACAGGAAGTCCGAAGGAGGAATGGACTTTTGGCCCAACTCTGTGTAGGAGAAGGGACGGCAGAAGAGGAGGGCGGAGTGAAAAGAGCAATCAGCCTAGAATCCCTACGGAACCACAAACTGACTCAGTCCAAGGCCCCTTGTGGTATGTGGACTCTCATCTAACTCCTAGCAGGGACTGACCGTTAGTTGAGAAGATTTCTTGGCATTAGCAATAAATAGGTTTATTTATTGGAAGGAGGAAATGGAATCAGAGGGAGGGAGGGAAGAAGGGAGGAAGGAAATGGGAACTGAGGGGGGGGAAGGAAATAAGAGGGGGGGAGGGAGGGAGGAAAGACATGGGAATGAGAAGGGAAGGAGCAAGCGAGCAAGTGAGGGAGGAAGAGAAGAAGGAAGGAAAAGAAGGGAGGAAATGGGAATGAGAGGGTGGAAGGGAAGAAGGGAGTGAGGAAATGGGAATGAGAAGGAAAGGAGGGAGGGAGGGAGGAAGGAAATGGGAATGAGAGGGAAGGAGGAAAGGAGGAGATGGGAATGAGAGGGAGGGAGGGAAGAAGGGAAGGAAGAAATGGGAATGAGAAGGAAAGGAGGGAGGGAATAGATAGGATAGATAAAGAGAGGTAGAAGAGAGAGAAAGAGAGAGAATAGATAGGATAGGTAGAGAAAGAGAGGTAGAATAGATAGAAAGAGTGAGAGAGAGAATAGATAAATAGAATAGATCAGGGGTCTTCAAACTGGACAAACTTTAAGACTTGTGGACTTCGACTCCCAGAATTCCTGCGCTAACATGGCTGGAGAAGGAATTCTGGGAGTTGAAGTCCACAAGTCTTAGAAGAATTCTGGGAGTTGAAGTCTTAAAACTGTCAAGTTTGAAGACCCCTGGAATAGATAGAGAAAGAGAGCTAGAATAGAGAGAGAGAGAGAGAGAATAGATAGAATAGATAAATAGAGAAAGAAAGGTAGAAGAGAGAGAGAGAGAGAGAATAGATAGAACAGATCAGGGTTCTTCAAACTTGACAAACTTTAAGACTTGTGGACTTCAACCCCCAGAATTCCTGAGCTGACCTGACAGGAGGAGGAATTCTGGGAGTTGAAGTCTTAAAGCTGCCAAGTTTGAAGGCCCCTGCCATAGACCTTTATCCAACGCCATGCAGGTGCCAACTGCGTGAATTGAGAAGATTTCCGGGCACCGACTTTTAGCCACACATCATTTTATGTGAACCTTCATGCATAGACATCGTGCTCCAGTTCCGGGCCCTTCTCCCCCAGGGCACCTCAGCAGCCAAGCCAAGCAGAGCCACAGCTGGGACCCCTAAAACACGAATTCCCCCGAGACGGTGCAACGGAACCGCTCAAAAATCCAGATGGACTCCCCCCGGGGGGAGGGGCATCCCCATGACCTCTGAAGACCTTTGCTTTGTGCATGGCCGTTGACCTGCATCTGGACACTGCCTGGGTGTAGCCGACTCTGGGACACATCATTCATTGTCACCCTTGACCCTGGTTTTCCCTCCTGGGTGTATCGTAATTCATATTCTCCAATGGGACACCTCCCTAGCCCAGAGTCCCCAATCAGGCTCTCCAGTTAGATATTTGCGCCGCAGAAACTTCAGTCACCTAGTTACTATCTTTGAAAACATTTGTGGAATGCACTTTCGGTTTCCAAGCTGCCACCCTGCTCTTTCCAAACCCCCCCCCCCTCCCTTCCCGTTGGCCACTCTAAAAAGACCATAGAAATGTTTTAGGGCTCCATCCGGGCACAAGGGAGCAAATCCAGAGCGAGTGAGATGGGTTTCAACCCCAACCTGTATTTCGACGTGGTTGCTCAACTCGGAGCAAAACCCCGTTTTACTGCAACGGGGGAGGGAGGGGCATAATAAATGCTGCGTTTCAGCAGGCCCCTCCCTCCAAATTTTCAGGGGCCCTCGAGATCGGGGCCAGTCCAAGGCCATGGGTGCAAATTCCTTCGTTCTCGCATCGCCCCACCTTATTTCGGGGGGTGGGGGGGGGCAGAATCCTCCTGTTGGAGCCTCGGTCTTAGCTGACTTAGGTGATTGCATTAACCCTATTTTTTGGGTTTTGTGTGTATGCGTGTGTGTGTGTCTTTATATTTAGGGTAGCCTGCACCGTCGGTATTGACTGGGCAGGTTTACTGCCAGTCGCCTTCACGTTTTGGAGTCACGAGAAGTGGGCTGCTTTATCTTTGGCTTGAAATGTTTCGCTGCTTATGGATAAGAAGAGGATCCGTTATCTCGCTGGGCCATGAAAACCACCAAGCTCAGAGAACACCAGGGACCCTGCAGTAGTCCTCCCACCCCCGTCATAAAACTGAGACGGTCACATGGGGTGCCCTGACTTATAATGGAAATTCCAAGCTCCGTTACAGCTGTAATTCGAGGACTGCCTGGATAGGATCTTACCCCTTGCAGACTGAGGTGCTCTCCATCCATCCATCTTCCTTTTTTCCTTCCCTCCACACTTACACATCCATCCATCCATCCATCCATCCATCCATCCTCCCTCCTTCTCCCTGCAGATTCCATTCCCTCCATCCCCCTCTCCCTGTATCCTATATCCATCCCTCCTTCCTTCCTTCCTTCCATCCACACTTATCCATCCACTCATCCGCTCTCCCATCATCCCTCCTTCTCCCTGCAGCCTCCATCTTCCATCCCTCCCCCTCCTTGTATCCAATAGCCATCCATCCAACTTCCTTTCTTCCTTCCATCCACTCATTCATCCATCCATCCATCCATCCTCCCTCCTTCTCCCTGCAGCCTCCACCCCATCTTACATCCATCCACCTTCCTGTATCCTATATCCATCCACCCATCTTCCTTCCATCCACATCCATCCATCCATCCTCCCTCCTTCTCCCTGCAGCCTCTATCCCTCCATCCCTCTCTCTGTATCCTATATCCATCCATCCTTTTTTCCTTCCATCCATTTATCCCTCCCTCTTTCATCCTGCAGCCTCCATCCCTCCACACTTTCCCCTGTATCCTATATATCCATCCATCCATCCATCCATCCATCCATCCATCCATCCCCCTCCGTATCCTAAATCCTTCCATCCACCATCCCAGCAGAAAAGTCTGATAACTCGCCGTGGCCCCCTCAGCCACAGGACAACTCACTGCAGGTCAAGAGTTTTGAAGAAATAGAGGAAATAATAGAAGAAATAGTATAATTCAAGAAAGGATGACAAAAATATATATGTTTGCGTTATATAGTAAATAGGGAGACTGGTATTAAGATAGAATGAAGGTGGCTAGCTCGAATTATTAACCAGAGGGGACAATTTTGAATTAATAAAATAAGGATAAAATTGCAAATGTGACAGAAAAAGGTAACATGGGAAATGAACATAGAAATGAGATGAGAATTTTAAATAATATTGTAAAATAAGAGATGAGAATATCCTAAGGAAAATGAAATAAGTTATAACATGAATTGGAACTGGATAAGTTTAATGTAAGTTTTATTCGTATCCATTTCATGTATTCATAATCATGCTTATACTTATACATGTTATCTATCTAATACTTGCTTGACAAATTAATAAAATAAATAAATATTTAATACTAATAAGGATAATGTGATATAAAATTGAATAAATAAAATGAACAGGTAACTATGGTCAGGTTTCTACTGAAAAGTGAAACCTGGAACCATACTGCTTGCCAAATGAGAATTTTTTATTTAAAAACAAACAAAAAAAATTGGGGAGGAAGTTGAATAATATAATTACTAGGTATATTTAACTGATAGGGTGGCTAGCATTAGGAGAGAGTATTGAAATGTTGAAAATAAGCAATGAAGGATTATGATTTAATGTGAACATGTGTACTAAGAGATAAGACTGGTATTAATTATTACGTTGGCCTATACTAAAATGTATGATATATTAATGCCACACTATTAATGTATTATTGTGTATGTGTAGATTGAAATAAAAAAAAACTTGATTAAAAAAAAATGGATGGGTGACAAAGGAGGGACAAAATGAAATGAGAATGGCCAACATTAAAATGGCTTTAAAACTATTTCAAATAATTACACTGAATTGTTGGACTGTTCTGCAGCAAGTCGTCCTATGGTGAGTTATCCCATTCCATACCACTGGATGATGTCAGAGGAAGAGGGAGATTCTAAGCTAAGCACACACTTCACGCCTCCCTTAGGGGTAACAAGAGAGCAGTCTTCCAATAACCAAGGGGCTGCCAGAAAGAAGAGGGGGGGTACACTTATTTTCCAAAGCCCCTGAGGACAGGACAAGAAGCAACAGATGGAAAGTAACCCAGGAGAGAAGCAACCTGGAACCAAGGAGGAACTTCCTGACAGTGAGAACAATTAACCAGTGGAACGTCTTACCAACAGAAGTTGTAGGTTCCGGAGGTTTTTAAGAAGGGACTGGACAGCTATTTGCCTGAAATGGTAGAGGGTCTCCTGCTTGAGCAGGGGGTTGGGCTAGAAGACCTCCAAGCTCCCTTTCAATTCTGTTAATCAAAGAAAGATCCAGCCTAGAATTAAGGAGAAACTTCTCAACAGCAAGAACAATTAACCAGTGAAACAAAAGTTGCCTTCAGAAGTTGTGGAGCGCTCCAACACTGGAGTTTTTTAAGAAGAGACTGGACAGCCAATTTGTCTGAAACGGTACAGGGGGTTGGACTAGAAGACCTCCAAGGTCTCTTCCAACTCTTCTATTCTGTGACTCCAGCCTAGCTGGCAGTTTCCCCAACAGGTTCTGAGGAAGGTCCCTCAACCCAAAGGTGTTTTTCCACACCCGCCCTCCTAAAAAAAGCAACTGGACTCTCTTGCTTTGGAAATGTCACCCAAGAAGCTTCTTCAGTTCATGGATGAGAAGGGAAAAATTTTCAAGGAAAAAAACGAACAAGACAGTCCAGTTGCCTTTTTGGAAAAGCAAACACCGTTAGGCACCACCACCACCATGATCTGAGTGTCTCCACAGAAGCGTCCTACAAGACCGTGAATTCTGATTCTTCAATCTCAACACTGCAAAAAAAAATTAAAATAAAATAAAAATGTACCCGATCCTGATTTCGCTCTGGTTTTTAGGGAGTCAAATGCCTTTTATTTAGTTTCCCAACCAACGTTTCGGCAATCGGAAACAGCGTGTGATTCTCGGCTCCATCCCAAAAGGGCTCCTGGGTGTGGTAGCACACCTTGTGGGAAAAAAACAGCAACGACAGCACATCAAAAGCCATTTCTCAATCTTTCTCCAAAGCACGAGGAGGTGATGTTGGGAGGTGTCGACAGCTCGGATCCACTGCCATAATCTCACGGCCTCGGATGGGCTCGCTCGGAGCCAGAGATCCATTGTTGGTTGGAGAGAAACTCCAGCCTTCCAGACCAAGAGATGTTTCCAAAAGCTTTTTGGCTTATGAAGGCAGAAGAGTTGTGAGTTTTGAACGGCACGAGGTCATCCAAGACTCCAAGAAAGACATATATCTAGCAATTTTTCTCTGCCTGCAGAAATCTCCCGATTAGACGTATCTTCCTAGTCTCCCTAGTTACATATCTCCCTATTACACATATCTTACTAGTCTCTGACCAGCATTTAAACCCACACACGGATTTACAATCCGAGTTTCAAAGAGTCCATCTGTGTTAAAATTGAACGGCCCCCTCTCAACCGAGGAGGAGGGATACAATACCACCCGTCTCCAATTCTACAACGGGGTCCTTTTAGTAATTCCCAGAAGGTTACAACACCTATTGACACTATTCAGGTGACCTTGAGGGCACAAACTTCCAAGGGGCCTCAAATGACTCTCGGGGAGAGCGCTAACAACCAGAGGACTGTAAATAAAGCATCCTTCGCCGTTCAGTCAGAACTGAAGAGGCTTCTTGGATAAGAAGCGAAACGTCTTCAAAGGGAAATGAAGTCGGTGGCCTCTTGGAAAAGCCCTTTTTGGACAATCCGAGTTTCCATTCAGACGGGTGTTTCTTAAGCCCCGTTGTCAGGAATTCTGGGAAACCTGAGTCCGGCTCAGAGGAAACACCCCAAGGGTCTCCACGCCTCTTGTAAAAGGGGTTTACACATGGTAGGAGGATGGCGAGGCCGGTCCAGATCTGGTGCGACTGAAACTACGGAGAGGTAGAAGCCGAACGAGTCCGAGGAGTCGGTGATAGCAGGCACCATTGGCCACGGACCCAGACTCGATCCTCCACTTTGCCTGGCTACACCTTATTTTAGTCACCCCATACGACGAAAAGAGTTGAAGGGAGAAAAAGACCCCCCCCCCCGCGCACAATCCCCTTCCAACAGGTTGGTTTTAGGAATGGACGGCGGAGTCGGGACGGCTGGAATGTCTGAAAGCAGCTTCCGGTCTTTGGGGAAGGTCCCTCCTGGCTTCCGTGCTCCTGAAGCAGGCGGAGAGGAGACTGCGAGGAAGGAATCAGAGAAGAGAGAGGCATGAAAAGGAAGCAGGAGGAGGAGGAGAGGACGCAGAACACGAGACATCGAGTAACAGCTGGAGATCAATGGAGAGAGGGAGAGGAGAGGATGGGATGGGGAAACGGAGGAGGAGAGGTGGAGGAGTGGAGAGAAGATGGGAAAGAGATGAAGGGGGAGAAGGGATGGGAAAAGGAGAGGAGAGAGGCGGGGAGAGGAGGGAAGAGAGAGGAGAAGGAGAAGGGGGAAGAGAGGAGAGAGGGAAAGAAGAGCGGGAGACAATGGGGAAAGGAGGGGAGAGGGATGGGGAAAGGGAGGAAGGGACAGAGGGGGAAAGTAGAGGAGAAGGGGAGAGGGAGAAGAGAGGAAGGGGATGAGATGGGATGGAGAGAAGAGAGGGGGAGGGAGAGGATGGGAAACGCAGAGGGACAGAGAGAGGGAGAAGAGAGGGAAAGGAGAGCGGGAGATAATGGGGAGAGGAGAGGAGAGGGAAGGAGAGGAAGACAGGAGAGGAGGGGAGAGGAGCAGAGAGGAAGAGAGGAGGGAGAAGGAGAGGAAGAGAGGAGCGGAGAGGAAGAGAGGAGAGGAGGGGACAAGAAAGGAGGGGAGGGGAGAGGAAGAGAGGAGGGGAGAGGAGGATAGAAGAGAGGAAAAGAGGAGAGGAGAGGAGAGGAGCAGAGAGAAAGAGGGGAGAGGAGCAGAGACAAATAGAGGAGGGGAAAGGAGAGGTAGAGAGGAGAGGAGGGGAGGGGAGAGGAAGAGAGGAGAGGAGGATAGAAGAGAGGAAAAGAGGAGGAGAGGGGAGAGGAGCAGAAAGGAAGAGAGGAGGGGGAAGGAGAGGAAGAGAGGAGTGGAGAGGAAGAGGAGAGGAGGGGAGAAGAGAGGAAGAGAGGAGCGGAAAGGAAGAGAGGAGGATAGAAGAGAGGAAAAGAGGAGAGGAGGGGAGAGGAGCAGAGAGGAAGAGAGGAGGGGGAAGGAGAGGAAGAGAGGAGCGGAGAGGAAGAGGAGAGGAAGAGAAGAGAGGAGGGGAGAAGAGAGGAAGAGAGGAGGGGAGGGGAGAGGAAGAGAGGAGGGGAGAGGAGGATAGAAGAGAGGAAAAGAGGAGAGGAGGGGAGAGGAGAGGAGCAGAGAGAAAGAGAGGAGGGGAGAGGAGCAGAGACAAATAGAGGAGGGGAAAGGAGAGGTAGAGAGGAGAGGAGGGGAGGGGAGGGGAGAGGAAGAGAGGAGGGGAGAGGAGGATAGAAGAGAGGAAAAGAGGAGAAGAGGGGAGAGGAGCAGAAAGGAAGAGAGGAGGGGAGGGGAGAAGAGAGGAAGAGAGGAGCGGAGAGGAAGAGAGGAGGATAGAAGAGAGGAAAAGAGGAGAGGAGGGGAGAGGAGAGGAGCAGAGAGGAAGAGAGGAGGGGGAAGGAGAGGAAGAGAGGAGCGGAGAGGAAGAGAGGAAGGGAGAGAGAAAGAAGAGGAAGGGAGGAGAGGAAGAGGAGGGGAAGAGAGGAAAGGAGAGGGAGAGAGAAGGCGGTGTGATCACCGGGAACAAGGATTATCTGACTCACTTCCAAGCCATTCCGGGACAACGTGGCATGAAAACGCAGCCGTGACTGAAAGGCCACCTTCCCCGCGGTCACTGGGGGTGGGGGGAGCTGGATCAGCCACGTGTCCCTCAGCCCCCCCCTCCCCCCCGTTTCCCTCTGGGGAAAGTAGGGCGTAAATCCAGACCTCCATCTGCTGGGGATAAGAAGAAAAATGGAGCCAACTCTACGCTCCAGTTCTGGCATCTCGGGGTGGCCCGAAGGATGGGTGGCGACGTTTAGACGGGGCTCTGCTCCCCGGGGAAAACTGTGGCACCCCAATCCTGCCCAAGGAGGGTGAACAGCAGCAGAGAGCAGCCCCATCAATGAGGGGGGGGGGGAAGAGAGTTCCTGCTCCTGGACCCCCATAGGAAGCAGCAGCGTCTGTGCGGAAATACAAGCCCCCCCCCCCCCCTTGCTTTGGATTCCCGGTGATCAGGAGGGGGTCAGACGTGGAGAGAGAGAGTCCAGGAAGGAAAGCCAGGACAGAAACAGACTCCAAGCCAGCATTTCCATCATCTCCAGGCCAAAAATGCTCACACAAAGACCTTCAAAGCAAGCATCAAACTCCGCAGAGGCAGGGAAGCGTCTTCCCAACGTCCCACTGACCGCCCACCCCCCTCCATGCACGGGCCCTGCATGCAGAAGGACCCCATCTCCACAACACCCCCAAGATGCTGTGAGGGGCTGCCCCAGAGAGGAGGAAGGTAGTCAAGCTATTCTCCAAAGCACGGAAAGCCAGGCAAGGAATCATGGATGGAAACTGAACCAGGAGAGATTCAACCTGGAAATAAGGAGGAATTTCCTTAACAATCCACCCATGGAACAGAAGTTTGCCTTCAGAAGTTGTGGGAGCTTCATCCCTTGAGACTTTCAAGAAGAGATTGGACTGCCATTTGTCAGAAATGGTATAGGGTCTCCTGCTTGGGCAGGGGGTTGGACTAGATGACCTTCAAGGTCCCTTCCAACTCTAGTATTCTATATTCAATGGAATAAAAGTTGCCTTCGGAAGTTGTGGGAGATTCATCCCTGGAGGCTTTCAAGAAGAGAACGGAGCACTGTTTGTTTGGATGATATGAGGACTCCTGACTTGATCAGGGGTTGGACTATAAGACCTCTGAGGTCCTTTGCAGCCCTATGATTCTAGGAAGGAAGGGGGAGGGAGGGAGGAAGGAAGAAAGGAATGAGAAAGTATAAAAGGAGGGAGAGAAGGGAGGGAAGGAATGGAGTGAGAGAGAGGGAAGGAAAGAGAGAAAAGAGGAGGGAGAGTGGGAGGGAGGAAGGGAAGGAAAGAGAAAGAATAAAAGGAGGGAGAGATGGAGGGAAGGAAGGAAAGAGAGAAAAGGGAAGGGAGAGATGGAGGGCGGGACAGAGGGAAGGAAGGAAGGAAGGAAGGAAGGAAGGAAGGAAGGAAGGAAGGAAGGAAGGAAGGAAGGAAGGAAGGGCAATGGGTGGAAGCTTCCCAGAGAGAGATAAAACTTAGAACCAAGGAGAAACTTCCTAACAGGGAGAACAATTAATCAGTGGAACTTCAGAAGTTGTGGCTGCTCCGCCACTGGAACCTTTCAAGAAGACACTGTGACAGTCCCTTGTCTGAAATGGTATACAGGCTCTCCTGCCTGAGCAGGGGGTTGGACTAGATGACCTACAGGGTCCCTTTCAACTCTTGTCAATTCTGTTCTGCCCCCGCCATGCCGATTATACCCCCACGGGTGCTGCAGACGAGAGCGAAACATCCGTCACGGAGCTCTTCCACACACGCCATGGATGCCTGGAGCGCTTTTCTTGGTGGGCCACAAGGGGGCAGCCAAGAGCTTCCCGGGCTTTTCAAGCCACCCTCTAGGGGACGTTTGGGGTTTTGCAGGGCAGGTCGGCCTTCACAAATTGTTCCCCCGGTTAACTGTCCTCCCCTGTCAGGAAATTCCTCCTTGGTTCTACGGTTGCACCTCTCCTGGATCAGCTTCCAGCCGTCGCTTCTTGTAACGCTTTATAACCACTTCATAAACTTTATAATACTTTGTAACACTTGGCAGTGGATCAACTTCTCGTTTTTGTCTTCTTCCTCAACACGATCCCTCCTGCACAACCTCCCTCTACGCACCTCCATTTCCCTTGCAAATATAATAGCAGCCTTTCAATATCGGAGGTGCTGCCACGAAGAAGAGGGAGGGGGGAGAGTATCAACCTATTTTCCCAAAGCGCCCGAAGGCTGGACAAGAAGCCAACGGATGGAAACTCAGTAACAGAGTAGCAGATAATCAAAAGAGTTGGAAGGGACCTTCTAGGTCATCTAGTCCAACCCCCTGCCCAAGCGGGAGACCCTACACCCTTTCTGACAAATGGCAAATCATGACTGGCCAATCTAGAACTAAGGAGAACTTTCCTGACAGTTCAAAATAATTAATCAGTGGAAGAGAAACTGTGGATGGAGGGTTTTAAGAAGAGATTGGACAAGCATTTGTTTAAAATGGTATAGGGCAGCGATAGGGAACCTTGGCTCTTTTATCACTTATTGACTTCAACTCCCAGAATTCCTGAATGAGCTATAAAAAGTTCCCCATCCCTGGCCTAGTGGTTTTTCAGTTGTGAGGGAAATCCATTTTTGATTTGAATGGGATTGTTCAATATACAAATGTCCTAATTTTTGACTTGAATGATCAATATTCTTTATATGTCCTACATTTGTATATTAAACAGTCCCATTCAAGTCAAAAATTGATTTCCCTCACAACTGAAAAACCACTAGGCCAGGGATGGGGAAACTTTTATGGCTCACTCAGGAATTCTGGGAGTTGAAGTCCATCAGTGATAAAAGAGCCAAGGTTCCCTACCACTGGTATAGGGTGTCCTGCTTGGGCAGGGGGCTGGACTAAATGACCTCCAAGGTCCTTTCCAATTGTGTTTTTTTTTTCCTATTATTTCTTCTGTGGTTCGGTTTTCATTCCTCCTCTCTCTAGGACCTCAAGGTATCTCTTTTATAACAGTCCCAGCCTTTTCTTTCCAATCTTCATCCCTCGTTCCTTTCTCACCTTCGTTCTTGGCTTTTCCACTTCACTCCGTTCCCACCGTACTCAACTTTTAACCCTTCCGGGCCGCCGTTTTCCTCCTGACCAACATTAATTTCCCTCCACAGACCACAATGAACCCTCTAAACCAGTTTAATTTTACTCTGCTCTGTTCCGCATTTTTATCTAAGTCCGAAAACCAAGTTCTTGGCAGCCCGTTTCCACTGGAAGTCCGATTCTCCGTACTTTTCTTTAACAAGATTTATTGATTGGTTTACGGATCGGTGGAGGGGAAAAAAAAGAGGTTAAAATCCACCATCTCTTCCTGATTCCTGGAGCAGAGACTTTTCTGTGGTGTCTTTTAGTCCCAGGGTCTGGATCAAAGGTAGGATTCAGCCGGTTCTCACCGGTTTGCCCGAACCGTTAGTTAAATTGCTTATGCAGTTCAGAGAAAAAGAAAGTGCAAGAGAGATTTTTTTTCCTTCTCTTTCTCTCTCCCTTCAGTTAATAGCTCCGGGCAGACAGCCAACAACCACTTAACAGTTGCAGCTGGAATGCAACCGATACATGCCGAACCAAGTCAATAAACAACCAAAGCTGACAGGATCGGGGCAGGGAAACCCATCAATCACCTGTCTGGATCCAGCGATGGGGAAGATATTCCTGGAACCGATAAGCAAGGAATGTGCAGGTGGCCGGAAGGTGAATCAGGCCATGAGCAAACCAGCATAGCGAACAAATTCTTCTACTTCCTCTACTTTTTCACCTTTTATCTATAAGAGCAATCCTTCATTTTTCCCTGTCAAACGCAGCCATCCAGGCCTTGCAAAACACTCCTGCTGAGATGCATATCTCTGTTGCATCAGGCAGCCGTGTTTCATAGAAAATAAGACCTTATATATATATTTTTGCCACCAAAAAGAGCACCAGGTCTTATTTTCGGGGGATGCCATCCACTGACTAACCTCACTTGCCCGCATCGCCCCTGGCCTCCTTTACACTGTCCAAGAACCTTCTTCACCTCAGATAGGATTGATGGGGAAAGGAAAGATTTCTATTGCTTGCAGACAGCTGGTCAGCTGGTCAGTTGCATCCTTTTAGGCTCTGCATCCTCTGCAGATATTTAGCTATACAATTTGGGATGAACAACCTTGGAATGGTGGATTTCCAGAGGGGGAAAAAATTACAGGCTACAGGAAACATTTGCACCACTCAGGCGACCCCAAGGACACAGACAAACCTCCAAGTGGCCTCAACGACCCTCTGAAAGGATGCAAATGACCAGCTGCCTGCAAGGAGTATCAATCCTTCCATTCCTCACCATCCGGTCAGAGCTGAAGAAGCTTCTGGGATGAGAAGCGAAAAGTCTTCAAAGAAAAACAAGGAAGTCCAGTTGCCTCCTGAAAAAGCACCTCTGGGACAACCAGGACCTGGATTGACTGAGAATCTCTACAGATTTTTGCTTTGGGAATTGTGATGATGATTATTTTTTTCCACGCCTAAAAGCTTCAGTTTTGCTTCCACCCTTAAAAACACTAATTATCCCGTTTGGAACCGAGTCAGGAAACCCTTTTGCTGATCTCTTCCACGCAGCTCTGCTGACACAGATATTTCTGTGCTGCCCTCCCCCAAAGACCCCCATTTCTAAAGTAGGAGGAGAGGGCAGGTGGCACCCCCCCGCCAAAGCCACCTGTCCATACAGGTAGCCCAGCCTCAGTGACCCCAACTGAGATCAGCAGCTGAAGAGCAAGAAAAGACCCAAAGATCTGATCAAGGTTCGAAAGTTGGACGCACAAAACAGGATGACAGCCATTTGTCTGGAATGGCGTAGGGTCTCCTGCTTGAGAAGGGGGTTGGACTAGAAGACCTTTGAGGTTCCTTCCAACTCTGTTATATCTTCCTTCCTTCCTTCCTTCCTTCCTTCCTTCCTTCCTTCCTTCCTTCCTTCTTTTCTTCCTTCCTTTAAATAAGTTTTTTTAAGAAGAGACTACCACTTGTCTGGAATGGCATAGGGTCTCCAGCTTGAGCAAGGGGTTGGACTAGAAGACCTCTAAAGTCGCTTCCAACTCCGTTATTGTCTCCTCAACCAATGCTAGAAAATTAATGTAGTTCTTCAGGCTGGAGCTGGTTTGAAAAGCCGCCTGCTCCTCACCACTTTCGTACGTCTACATGACCTCAAAGGGTCTTCTCATGCCCCTGTTGGAGACTGACTCTGAGGGAGAGGAGGAACAGCCGACAGGGAGTGGAAGTGTCGCTCTGGAGGTTGTGGAGGAGGCTGGGGCAGGGCAGAGGCCGGCTGGGCAGTCAGAGGAGGACCCAGGCCCATCCCCTCTCCATCCTAAGGCACGCAGGGAGGAGTGGATTAAGGAGAGACGTGGTCTACTGGGGAGGAGAGGGCCTTGATCCTCTTCAGGGGCTGTAGCTGTGACAACTCGATAAGAGGACGGACATGCGTATATGCAAGTGCTGGAAACAAAGCATGGCAATATCTCTAGTTTATGGTTCCTCTCTGAGTTTGCCGTCCTTCCCAATGTGTGTTACCTGTGGACGTCCTCCAGCCCTTATCTTGACTGATTTGTGTTGTTTTTTCCCTCCTTCTTGTAACTGTTTGTGGGGGAGTTTTTTTGTCTCCAGTCAAGGATATTTGGAGCTTGGAAGCAAAATGAAGGAATAAAAGGGGCTTCACCTGTTTTCTGTGACTGTGTTTGTTTTGTATCCCACCCTGGGTCATCACAGGTCTCAGACACACACACACACACACATACACAAAACCAATGCAACGGTGATCTCCTAGCCGTCTCTCTCTCTCTCCCCCAGGAAAGACCAACACAATGCCAACGACAAAGACACTCCATCCACCGCGGCTCAAGTCAGGAAGGGACGTCCTCATGCGGGGGACGGAGACACGCCGGCTGAAAGTCACAACTCAAGTCACAAACTCACTGTTTCTGCAGCAAGTGTTGGTGCTGCTGCTGCTGCTGCTGCTGCTGCCGGTAGGTCTCGATGGTGTGCTGGGGGAGGAACTGCATGAGCTCCAGAGACTCCTTGATCTTCAGCAGCATCTCGTAGGTCTCCCGCCCTCGAACCTGGAGCCAAGAAGGAGGGTGAAAAGGCCTGAATGAGAAGCCCAGAAAAGACGACCACGGTGTCCTGGTCCAACCACTGTCTTCCCTTTTTTAAAAAAATATTTTTTAAATAAATTTTGTGTGTGTGTATGTGTGTGTGTGTGTGGTATTTAGGTTTCTTCGGGTATTTTCCCACGTTTTAATATTTGTGCTTTATGTATGTATGTATGTATGTGTATGTTAGGTAGGTAGGTAGGTAGGTAAATATAGATGGATAAATAGATATATAGATATAGAATACATCCATTTCATATCAACCATGTCCTCGATTAGGTACATATTTTCATGTGCTTACAATTTATGATTAATACTGTTCTTATCAGTATAACAAGATAATCCCAATAATCACATATTTTCATGTGAGTACTATCCAATATATCTGTTTTTAACATCTTCTCTTATTTGCTTTATATATTCATCATAGAATAATAGTTGGAATGAAGGAACAGAATAGAATTAGGAACAGAATTAAGAAGAGGGAATCGAACGGATAAGAGGAATAGAAGAGAAAGAGAAGAAAGAAAAATAGAAGAGAAGAGAAGGAGACTCGAGAGATAGATAAGAGGAGAGGAGAAGAGAGTGGAGGTGGAAAGAGGTGTGGACTGGAGGATAGGAGTGAGGAGGAGAGGGAGAGGGGAGGGGGGGGTCTAGGGGAGAGGAGAGGCAGAGGACGGGAGGAGGGATAGTGAAAGAGTTGGAGATGAACAGGATAGAGGAGTGGGGGGAGTGCGGGGGTGGAGGGAGGAGGGGGGTGGGGGGGGAGAAACGGGGGAGCGAGGGGAGGGGGATGGGGAGGAGGGGGGGGGGGGTGAGGGCGGTGGAGTATTAAGAAGGGAAGAGATTAATAGACTAGCAAAATAAGAGAATATCGAATAGACCCAACCCGCGCCCTCTACTCTATAATATACTACAGGAATATAGAAAGACTCGAGAATATAATATTACTCGAACTGGAACAGAACTCATAAATAGAGAGAGTATATATCACACGCACACTCCTCTAGAGAAAGCATATGAATAATGGCCTGGGAATGAAATTGGATAGAATGAATAGAAAATAGAACAGAATAGAATAGATCCTTACTGGCCAAGTGTGAAACAAAATTTTTTTTTTGGACACCCCACAAGGAATTTGTCTTGGTGCAAATGCTCTCAGTATACATAAAGAAAAGGTACATTTTTTCAAGATCTTAAATGTAACAACAATTAATAATAGTCATAGGGTACAATAAACATCTAATTATTCATCTAATCCATTTTCGTAAAGTTTATTTTTTCTAGCCATTAATAAATAAATCCCATTCCATATAATCATTCCGATTTCTTTTTTCTTAGATTCCCAGTGTTAATCTATTCATGTTCTTGCACATTCAAATACTTTCTCAGTTACTTTTTCCCTCTATTGGTTATCTTGGTCACTTTTCCCAATTCTGAGCAAAACAATCTAGCTTCTCGTTAAGACATGTAGGATTAAATATGTTTTTTCCCCTTCCCTTTGCGTAACCTTCGTAGGATTCCCCAATAAAAAAAAAATATTTCAGGTTTTCAAAATCTATAGTGTTGTTTGAATGGTTTTTTTTTTTTTTTCCAACCGTCTTCCGGATCATCAGGCAAAACCTTATCCAACTTGGCGTCCTCCAGATTTTCAAGGGGCTTCATTCTGAACTGCGGAGGAGGACAATCAAGACGAGGATGAAAAACTGGGAGAGTATGGATTGATGTGACCCTCTTAGAAGTCCAAAGTGCTGAAGATGGAACTAAAAACACTATATTGGCCACTCAAGAACAAACAAAACAAAAAAACAAAAAAAGAAACTCAAAAACACAACACACAACAAAAACCAAAACCAAAAAAAAAAATCCCAAAACATAGAAAGAAAGGAAGGAAGGACTCCACTGGAGAAAGAGCTGCAAACGCTGGGAACGAGGGAAGGCCAAAGGAGACGAAGGGGGATGGCAGAGAATGAGGGGGCTGGATGGTGTCCCCGAAGCAGTCGGCCTGAGCTTAAATGACTCCAGAAGTGGTAGAGGACATGAAGGACCTGGAGGAAAAACGTGGTCCATGGAGTCTCTATGGGTCGGACACAAACTTCGCAACTACACATTAATAATGAGAAACTTTTTCTGACAGTGAGAACAATCAACCAAAGGACATAATTTGTCCTTGGGAGGTTGTTGGAAGCGTCATCACGTGTGACTTCAAGAAGAGACCTGGAGTGCCAAATCGCTGTCATAATGGTTAAGGGTCTCTTCTCCTGCTTAAGGGGCGGGAGTTGGACTCATAGATACCCACAAGTTCCCTTCCAACACTTCTGATTATCTGTATCTGATGCTGTTCACCTAGTTTTGGATATGAAAAAGAACAGAACAAACATTACTGCCGAGAAACCCACGCTCAAATTCCCTCAACCACCCAGACAGACAAGATTCGTAGAGAGGTGGGAGGGAGGAAGAGATAAGAATTAAGAAGAACAAGAGGTAGGAGGAGAAGGATGAGAAGGAGAAGAAAGAAGAAGAAAGCGCTAAGGAGGAGCAGGCCGAAGAAGAAGAAAGAAGAAGAGACGAGAAGAAGAGAAAAACTGGAAGAACGACAGAAGAAGAATGAGAAGACTAAAAAGAAGAAGAGAATCAAGAAGAAGCTAATCAAGAAAGACGAAGAAGAAAAGAAAGAAGAAGAATAGAAGACAGAAGAACGCAAGGAATAAGAAGGACACGAGAAGATTATTCAACTATGGATTCTTGGGTGGCTTCTGGTTTTCTCCTTGCAGAACGTTTATGACCCACATAGCTGACAACTCATTGCTGGAAGGAGATGAGTTGTGGGAGGAGGAGTAATATTAGTCAGGATT